>JAAWXA010000026.1:556016-618756 GCA_038090715.1 Florisuga fusca | reverse complement strand
ATGTTTTTCTGCCTTGCTGCCCTTATTGCTGTTTTTCAGACTGTCTGTACCACAGGATAAAATCATCCACACCGTGTTTGGGAGGAAATTAGCTTGGCATATGTCACGGTGTAGGTTTGGAGGTTATGCTGAACCTTCACAGTGGCTTCATTAAGCACGTTCGTGAAAGCTGGACCCAAGTTAAAAGGTCAGGTTCAACTCCTACATGAAGTTCTGGGTTGAAGTAATTGCTGGATGTAGACTTACAGTGTGGGAAAGGGAAAAAACAAATTAGACTTAGAGGCCTGAGATTTGCCTTCCCTTATTACCATAAAAGTGCTGAAATAGAATATTGACATACATGTCTGAATTCCCATATCCTTAAACCAGATGTTTCACTAAGAGGTGATTCTTGTCATCTTTGTGGCTTGGAGATGGGCTTTTTTTGTGGATTTTTGTGGGGTGTTTTGTTGTTTCTTTTTTTTTTTTTTTTTTTTTTTTTTTTTTTCTGGATGCTATTCAACCAGGAGCTGCTTTTACAAAGATGGGGATTTGAAGTCTATTAGCAGAAGCTTCTCTCTTAACATTTAAAGCAGCCCACTCAGTGGGATTAGTATATTACTGTGTAGTTGCCAAGTTCTGGAAGTAGAACAAAATAGTACATGGAGTATATGGTCAAAAGGCAATACATGTCCTATGATCTATTTCATATGTAGGTTTTGTGGCTGCTTTTTAGTTTGGTTTGTTTGTTCTTTTGTTTGGTTGGTTGGTTTTGCTTTGTTTGGTTTGTTTGTTTTTTTCAACCCAGATGATGAGGCAGGCTATTTAAAGAGGACAGAATGCTATCAGATGACTTTCTGAACCCAAACTGAATATGACTATTTTAAAAAAAACCTACAAATTATTTTTTTATTGCCCTCTTGTGACAACCTTTAGCAAGTAAGGAATACATCATCAGAGGTCTGTGCTTTCAGCAGCATATCTACTGCAGCAGATTGTTTTGAAGGAGCAGTGTAAAATAGAGCCACAGTCATCGTTTACAACTGCAAGAATTATGTCAACAGGTTCACATCTGAGATTCCTTTCTAGCCTTGGAAAGTAGGAGTTGAAGAGCTACTACCAGCTGTAGCTCCAGTGACTTTTATATAGCAGGAAAATTTAGAATTTGCCCAGAATTTCTTGGTCAAATCAGCATTAATTATGCAATAAAATGCATTTAAAATGTTTAATACACCTAAACATAAATTGAATATATTATTTTTAATGATATAATGAAAATTGAGTGTTGTTTTCCCTAGAAACCTTGATGCATATTGAAATAAGTCTTCAGTTCCATGCATATTGAAATAATTATTCAATTCCCTTAAGGTTCCAATAAATTAGTATTGCAATTAATATTGTGGGGACTCAAGTAAGCCAATATTTTAGGTATACAATACTGGACAACTATGGGAATCTCTGGGAAGATGCATGTGAAGGAGAATTTGATCCAAAGCCAATTGAAAGCAGTGGAGTTATAACCTTCCCCTCTAAGCTTCAGATCATCTCTGTGACCACTTCAGACCCTTTTGTGCCTCTCAGCTCGGTGACTGATAACTGGAATGTGTGTGAGAGTCTTAAAAAGGTGACATTAAGACATTAATTAAGACATTAATTGATGAGACAAAAATATTTTTTGAAGTTGTGTCTTCCTCAGGCTCCTCTAACTGGGATGAAACTGTTGTTACTTGCAACTAGAATAATGATGTGTGTCTGCAATGGGTGCATACTGAGCAATGCTACAGTGATTATTTCTCAAAAATATTTGGGGTGGGTTAACCTTGGTGGGCTGCAAGACCCCTACTGAGCTGGTCTATCATTCCCCCTCCTCAAGAGGAGAGTTGGATGGTGACCAAACCAAACCAAACCAAAAAACCCAACCAACCAGCCAACCAAAGAAACCCCAAACAACACCCAAACCCAAAACAAAACAAAACAAAATCAAACAAAAAACGCCCAAAAATCCCAAGGGCTGGGCTGGGGGTTGTGGTCAGTCCATTCCAGCCCTTCCTCCTCTCCTCCTTCTCTCTTCCTCCTCTTTCTCCTTTCTTCCTCCTCTTTCTCTTTCTCTTTCTCTTTCTCTTTCTTTCTCTCTTTCTTTCTTTCTCTTTCTCTCTTTCTTTCTCTCTTCTTTCCTTCTTTCCTTCTTTCCTTCTTTCCTTCTTTCCTTCTTTCCTTCTTTCCTTCTTTCCTTCTTTCCTTCTTTCCTTCTTTCCTTCTTTCCTTCTTTCCTTCTTTCCTTCTTTCCTTCTTTCTATGAAAACAGGTAATCAGATCCTCTCTTGGGACTTTGTCAAAAGATCAGATTTAGCTTTTGAAACTCAAGGGCACATCCATCTGTTACTCTTCACTCAAATCTGCCTTATGTGGAAATTATGTCAACCTTGACATCTTCAAGTTGTACGAGGACAACCACTTTGACAATTTCAGGCCTTTGTCAAAATGGTGCTTTCAGTATCCCACAGTGACTTGCTAGTAAGCAATTACTCATCTTGGGAGTCTTTACATGAAATATGAAATAACACCACCACAGCCTTTGTATTGTTATAAAAAGACAGAGGGATCTGCAACAGCTCAAATGCAGTTTTCAGTTCAAATATTTGAATTTATTTATCTGGTGGCATCTAAAATACAGGTATGACAGAACTGCCATGTGAAATGGGAGCTTTTCCAGAATTTTAACTTGTCACAAATGAGATAAATGCAAATTTTTGTTCCTTTCTATATTGCAAACCCATTTAGGTTGCCTGCATGCACTATAAAATATCCTCATGTATTCAACCACTCTGCAATTAGTTTCAGTCTGTAAACTGTCACTGTATTGCCCATAAAATGTAAAACCATAATTTTAAAGCACACTATGTTCCCACATCTCTGTGGGAAGACAACAAATACCATGCAGTATCAGCCTAAAATTTGAACTGTGGCACTTTTTTCATGACACTTTAGTTCAGAACTGTCATTTTCTTGCCTGAAGAGACAAATTTGGTATTGTTAAAGATGGATAATACCCAGATTTATGTTTGCTACAGAGAGTCCTTGGAAATGAAATGTTGCTCTCGATGAAACTGGGTGTACTGGTTGTATAGTAAAGCATGCATGTTGGGCACATCCCAAGCCATCCTACAATAAATGCTCTGAGTAAGAGTCCATAAGAGGAAGATGCTCTTTGGTCCAGTGGGTTCAAGCAATCCCCTTTGCCTTCACACAGCCTGGTGCAGGACCTCACTGCAGCTCAATAAAAAGACATCTCTGAGATGATCTGGGGAAATCTACGTTAAATCTTTTATTAAGATTTCCTGCAGAAGGTAAGATATGGGCTGGAATCCTGTCAAACCCACACCTGGGCAGAAGTCTATACTGTTTTTACAGCCTGAGAGCTGTGTAGAATGGCAAAGTCTGAGAAAGTCAGGGGATTATCTGGGGCTTATTTTAAGCTAGTGGCAAATGTACATCCTATGGTAAATCTTAAAAGTTTAAATCTACTGAAGACAAGAAAACATTTTGTCTCTCTAAGTATTCTAACTTAATGGCTAAATTACAATTTAGCACATCATATCCATTTAAGACAATTCCTGTATGATCTGTTGATGTTAGTCAGTGGTAATACCTGTATTTACTATGGATGTGTACTTTCTTTTTCAGCAATATTGAAAACTAAGCCAGTCTTATTGGAGTGTCTGACCCAAGATCACATGAGTTTCAAACAGTAGCACCGTTCAGAACCTCACGTCCTAATCTGTATTCTCAGCTCAATATCTGACAGACTTACTGCAGTAGGTAAGAATTACTTCCACTCAGCTAAATAAAGAATTGGAGAATTGAGGTATCCAGGATTTTTTAAAAATCCTATTTCAAAAAAAAAGATGAAGTGACAGTGAGAGTTGCTGCCTTTTGACTATATTAAGAATATGACTGTTTCAGTTAACAAAGCCAAGTTAAGTATCTAACCAGTAGAGTTTTACAGATAGTATTTTTGAACTGTCTTCTCTTGGAAGCCAGAATTGTAAAAATTATTCATGTGCCTCCACTAGGATTCTACTGAAAATTCATACATTTGTTATTCAAAAGTAAAATGTATTAAAATGTGTAGAGGGATCTGTGGGGTTTTGTTCTTATTTGATCAAGATAGCTTGTTGTATAAATACTGCTTGTTCTGCACAGCTGGGATGTGACTTGAAAAATTTAAAGGTGTCTTTATCAATGGAAAAAAGAAACTCCTGAATATACTTGAGAGAAGAATTAGTGTAACAGAAGCCTTCTTGGAGTAACAATAAAAATACAGCAGTCTGATCGTGGTTCATTTCATTCTCTTGCATGGTTTAATTTATGTTTTTTAACCACATGACTGTGCAAACATTTGAGGTTTGGGAAGCAGGGCCTGGTAGCCTAAATTCTTTTGAAATACGGAGAAAGGAGACTGGGCATTTTGGGGACTTTAAAATAAATGATGCAGTTACATTCTGATTACCTAGGAATGCCATGCACTTACATAATGTTTGACCAAGAAGTTGTTCAAAACCCTTACAGTAGTATTTCTTTATTAGAATACTTAGTAAGGGAAGAAAAAATAGGAAGGCATAATACCAGCACAGATAGATGTTGCTCTCTAATAGCTGGGTTTTTTTCATTACCACCACGTGCCTGTCAAACCCCATAGGGATGTATGAATGCACTGAGACTCGTAGCATTTGCCACGTTAAATGCATTCAGCAGTTTTTGCTGCAAGAGGGAAACTACTCTTGGAGAGAAAATGGGTAGTGAATAGCTAAGCAACAGTAGTAAAGAAGTATTCAGATCATTTTATTATATAATGATGAAATCCATCTTCTCCCAGGTGCTTTGAGTGCTTTGTCACCTGGGGTGTTGGTAGAGCAGCTCCTGCTATAAGCTGGTTCTGCTGGGAGACTGCCTGTTGATTGTAAACAGATTTATTGTGCTGAATGGTAGTGTGACTGACAGCTACCTGTTTAGCCAGCAGTGTTCTCCTGGCCTCTGCTACCACTCCTCCTTATATCTCTTCAGTTTCAGATATTGGATATATTAATTTTGATTATTCACTAACTTACTAGGTTAAATTTAGCCATCTTTTGAAGACCAATTTGAATTCATATAAAAGAAAGGAGAAAATGTGAAAGCTGCATGAGCCTCAACATTCATGTATTACTTTTCCCCTCTCAAGAGGTGTTGATCTCTGACTCAAGGTGGAGAGGAGTAAGAAGAGAAGGTATTTCCTTTTTCAGCTTTCAACTTTTGTTGACATGTCCAGATGAATTACTCTTTAGTCAGTTTGTAGCTCCTAACAATAATTTGCAAGAGTTAGCAATCTTTCACTGTACTTTCTCAAGTCCTTCTTCTAAATCTTTTATCCCTTTTAAAATTTTGGTATTTGGGGCATTACCAATAGTCACACAATGAAAAATAAATGTATTTCTTATGTGTTATTTGGTCACATACATCCCTCTGCTCTTGGAAAATGGATAAGTAGATCCAAGCATTGCCTTTTTCACTGAATTATATCAGTGCCACAAGAACATCTCGGAATAGTAAGGCTCAGGGCTATAAGCCATCTGAGTGGGAATTGTGTTTTAAACTGATTAGAACGTACAAGTCATTTTCAGAAATGTTTATAAAAATGAAATACCTGTCTTTTTTATTTTAAAAATTAAATACCAGGAGATCACTTCTCTTTCACAGGAAAAAAAGTATTTGACTGTTTTCTCTATATCCTTTACAAATGTGAAACCTCTGAGACCCTCATTGTTGTCAGCTGTGGGATAAATATTCCCCAAATCCCTCTCTTCTGAGGAGTATTCATTCCGATGCTGAGTGAATGCCTTGCTTGATTCTGTGCTTTATAAGCACAGTGAAAGAATACGTATTCCTTGGGAAGCACCTAGCTGTAAATCAGTTGTAATGGAAGCCCTCATCTAAGCTTTTAATGCGAGGATAAACACTCCAATAGTTCTCTCTCTCTAGTGTTTACCTGGCTTTTTCACAGCTGACTCAGAGCCTTTTAATGTAGTCTGCCTGGCAGGTTGTCACTAATCTCTGCAAAGCTTTTCTAATTCTCATATGATTAATAGTATAGTATGCTATTCATTGAGGAAAATGTAAAACATTTTTTCTGTCTTGCTGCCTAATTTAGATGTTGAATTGCTAAATCCATTTACTTTCCAGGTTCAGTCTCAAAGGCAAATATTGCCAGTATGGAACTGTAAGCAATTGATGGACAGGGAAAATACTGCTTAACTCCTTCTCCTTTTTGTGGACAACAAACCAAAATATTTTAAATTGCAGAGGTTCAGCAATGTCATTAAGCTGACGGAAAGTAATTCCCCTTCAGCATGTTGTTGTCATATTTTTGAGACCAAAAGACATCCTCAAATTGTTTGATATTTTTTATTGTCTTTTAAAAATAATATAACCCATTCTAACACACATTTTCACCTTCCTGTTAGTTGAACAAGTGGCTGATTTGAATTACCTACACAAGGCAAAACCACACAGCTAATAGAAAAGGGTATGTAGGGTTAGCCCCCAAAGCATGAACTGGGTGCATACTGGTGAAGAAGTGAAAGCCCAAGAGCTGGTTGAATGTGATTTTGACTGGCACCAGTGTTGTCCGTGTCCCCTGCCCACCAGCACCTTTCTCACCAGCAAGCAAACCCAGAGATCTCAGTTTTGTTTGACAAAACTACTGAGCTGGGCCTGGGTCCATGTTGCCTCACCTGGAGCTGGTGAGGGTGGGGTTCTGTCACCAGAGCCTGCTGGCTCTGTCATCCATGTGATCAGGTCACAGGTGATAGAGCTGCATTGACCAGAACTGAGAAATGTGGTTTCACTGCGTTTTCCTTGTTATCCCAAGCTTTGATCCCAGTTTCTTTTATTATTCTATCTTTATTCTATCTTCTCCATCCATTTCTTCTGTCCATAGCCTGGAACTGGTAGCATCTTGTTGCTTTTGTTTGCTCTGTTTATTTGGTTGTCTGGCTTGTCTCACTAAGATTTAGTGAGAACACTTCTGCTCCAGCACAAGGTTCCACATGCTCAGAAGAGTCATTCAAGGGAGTTTACTTGATGCTCCCTGTCTGTTATATCCTTGCAATCAAAAGGAAAAATGAGCATAGGGAAGCATATTTGATATATAGTTATGGCCAAATTTAAGTAGCTCTTAACACTCATATCAGATTCTCATGAGCAAATGATAGTATAGACCTGTCTGCTGTCCTGCTAAAATCACTTACTGTGGAATGTAAAATATCTGCTTGTACAGGATCAGCATGTTTAGAACTACTGCTGTTTTGTAAACCAATGATAGTGATTTACTTTATATTATTCAATTTAAAAAGAAATAGAGCGAAGCACTGGTTCAGAAGTACAGCAGAGCCCTCCTATGAAATATGTATTTTCAAATCTCTCACTTGTTGTTGATGGTGATTCACTTCCACCATGAATTGCATTTCTAGTTTATGTGCAGGACTGTTTTGGATGAGAACAAGATGAGTGCCAGAATCTATAGTCTTTACTTTGGCCAGGCCCTTACTGTTAAACTCAGCTGTGTTCAGGCAGTGTATCTGGAGCTCCTGCCCTGTTGAGTTCAGTCCTGGGGAGCCCACTGGTCTGGTGAAGACAGCAGAGATACTCCAGCTCATTCCTAGGGGCCATTAGCTCACCTTCAGCTCCTGCTGCTAAGTCAGATGATTGCTTTAGAAGACCAACTCTTAGGAGACCACTTGTATCTCCTTTGCCAGTAATTATTTCTTCAGTGTTTGCTTTGAAACACTCTTAGCAAATAGAATTAGTTTTTAGCTGTCAAAGAGTTAATAGTTGCAGCACAGAGCTTAAGGAGTTAAACAGACACAGATCAAAATACTTCAGCGTCTAGAGGGATGTGTTTAAATGAACACTGCAAGATTGGCAGGCCTCCAAATTAGCATAGTTTAAAGAATTCAAGGTACATTTAATTGGATCCTTCTAATCCCTTTTCCCTCAGAATGAGCATTTTAACAGTTTAATTCCTTTTGCAACCCCCACACATCCCTTACTCCAGTGGCCCATCTCAAATAAATGCTATGAACTATAAACTGCCTAGACAAGTTCTAGCTCAAGTTGGTGGTCACAGAATGGAATCCTGAATGCTCCACTCAGTTGGATCTGATTCTTGACATTACAGAGGCTATCAGCTAGGGCTAAACAATGCACCTGGCTGCTTAAACCACTCCATCTATGCATGGAGCTTCAGTTGGTTTGTGGAGGAGCTTGCAGTTGTTGAGACATTTGGGTCTGCCCAGCACTCCAGAACTGAAGCTGCAAAGGTCCGAGTGGCACCCACTGGTCATGGGGCCAGAGAGAGGTTCAGGTGTCAGGAGCCAGCAGCCAGGCTGAGGGAAGGGTGCACCACTGGTTTCCAGAGGAAGATGAGAGGAGCGTGGGTGAAATCCAAGGACCAGTAAGCTCTTACCATCGACTGATGCAGGGAAGTGAGCAGAATCCTTTCACAGCAGCAGCACAGCAGGCAACACCTAGCAAGAAAATAACTGACATAAATCAGACAGACGTATTTACTCCACAGATAGGCTTACACTTTTAATCTCCCCTACTTACAGAAACAGTAAGTAAAAGTATGAACTGGCTTTTGCTTCTGCTTTTCAACAGAATCCTCCTTTGCTGTGATGACTTTCAGTTTGGGGGACATCTATGTAGTATTTGTTACTGTTGCCATATTCCATATGCTGTTGCCAGCTGTATTTAATGTGTTTTAACCTACTTGAATTATTAGATGTTAAGCAAAATTACTTTCTGTGATCACCCTTTTATTGCTTTTAATGGCCCTTATCCTTTGTTTGCTGCCTGACATTGATTGTAAGCTATTTGAGGCAGAGAAACTTGAGAAGATCTGGACAACATCTATACTGATGTGTTCCTGCCTTTTCAGTAAGCAGGTCAAATCAGATGTTTAGTTTCTGGGTATCTAGATCCTCCTGAATGTAAAACTGAACACCAGTAAAACCTCTATGCTCATCCTGCTCTTTCCAGTAGTCAGAGTGGCGGCAGAATTCACATATGAGTGTATGAATTCACTGAAGTTGACAGGATTTTTAGAAAATGGAGCTATCCTGTTACTCAAAACCAGAGTTCTTAATATTGCTGAGTTTCAATAGAAGCAGTCATTAAAGCTGGTCAGTTCATGTATCCAAAACAGTCTTATCAATGTATCAATTAGCCTAATGTTGGACACTTGAGTTCTCCAAGTACTATAAAATGCCATTATTGATTATTCTTTCATGGTAACAATTTCAGAAGTGTTTCATTTTTTACACAGATGCAATTGTCTCCTCCAGCTGTTGTGCTAGTTTATACTACATTGTCACCTACCTCTTCAAGCACCTCGCTAAAGAAGGCAAGAAGACTCTTGAGATGTAGAGAGATTTCACAGGATGGACAGAGACTGCTTCCTTTCATGCAGAAGAACCCAGAATTGCTACAGCAGGTGAATTAGCAGTCTTTTCTATGGAGTATTTTTGACTTTCTGGATTTTCATCATTTTCATACCTTGTGTTGGTGAACACCAGGGTAGTACTGGCTTTTTAGTAACAGAACCAACCTCCCCATTCTGGTATGCATCCCTGAGCTGTGTCAGATGTGTTCTCAGGATAACCAAGGTTGAAGGTACTTTTTGTAAAAAAAGTTTAATACTCTATTTGGCTTTACAGTATCTTAAAACTTGGTGCTTTGTTTTTGCTCATAAAAAGTATGTGAGGTCATCCCTCATCGTTTGCCCCCATCCATTGGAAGTGTTCAAGGCCAGGATGGATGGGGCTTTGAGAATCCTGGTCTGGTGGGAGGTGTTCCTGGCCATGCAGGGGGCTTGGAACTAGGTCCCTTCCAACCTAATCCGTTCTGTGATGATTCTATGATCATCAATACATTTTTCTAGATGAATGGGAAGGACAGCTCCCCAAAGTATCTAAGGAGAAAGAAGAACAAAGTCTGGCATTGAACCATGCATTTTGGTAATGAAATGTGTATATTGAGTGCCTGCATGCTGTTGAGTTGGAGTATTTTATTTTGCATTAGGTGACTCAGCGGGATATTTTTCTATTAAGGGTAAATACAATAGACATTGTATGTCATGCTTCTGAAAAGGAGATGGCCTCTGCAGTGTTAAGGAGAGCTTTCGTCTTCCCAGCTCTGTCCAGTTTCTTACAACCCAAGTATGTTACAGGGAGATCAGGATGTTCATAGATGTGTATCTTCACATTTGCTCTCTGCCACGTTCCCCTACAATCTCCTCAAACTATTTGAAAGTACATATTAACAAGTATTTCTGAATTCCCCATGCAGTTGCAAAGATGCATGTTTCACAGTTCTGCAGGCTTTTAGTGAAAATGGAAATTATTAACAAAATGCAAATGACTGGTGTGGTCATCTTTGTGTTTCCTTAATAGGTGCACTGTCGTTTGGAAAAAAATAGGCATACAGTCACCCCAGTTATCGTTGTCATTTGATTACTGTTCTAATTGCAGGTGAAAAGTAGCTAATGGTAGCTAATATATTCCTGGCAGTGTGTTGCATATTGTGAGAATATTGATGATGTTTATTATTGACATCATTATCAGAACATGATGATTCCCATGGCATATTACAAGTTTTAATGTTTTACTTGCCTAATCAGGGTTTCATGGAAACTAGCAATGAAGTTAGCATTTGGGTAAGTCAGATTGCTCTGTATTGTTCCATGTGTGCAGCAACTTGAATGTAAAGCACAGAGCAGCAACCTGAGCTCTGGACTTCCCTGCTTTTGTGACAGTCTCCATGTAATACCTTGTCTGTTAATATGCTGTAATCCTTCACTTCTCAGCATATGACCAGGCAGTGATTTGTCTTTATTAACTTCAGATTCTGCTGAATAAGTTGTATTTATTTTGAATGCAGGCTTTCACATGCTCTTTTAAATATTAATGGCTGGTCTCCAGTAGTCAGCATAAATATGATTTGCATTAGCACTAGTCATATCATATTGAGTGCCTCTGATGTCAACTACTCAGCGTACTAATATCTGACATCATCTCCTGAGGTCACTGACAACTTTGACCTTTATTCTCATGCACAGTTTCTGTAGTCTCAGAAGCTCTTTTGAATTGATTTGAAATTTTGACTCTTCCCTTTATGAGGCTGTAAAATTGATAATTATTCAGATGGGAACTGAGCACTGAGTGAAAAATCAATTCCACCCGCTCTCTGCTGCGTATAAAATTACTTCTGAGTCTGCTGGACTGAACGGATGGCCAAGGTAAAAGCAGCAGGCAGAAACAGTGGAGAGGATTAGCTGGACGAAACTAATAGCCTAAAGGGATGGCTTTTGAGATGAGGGAGTGGGCCGGTTGGGGGTTATTATCAGCAATGATGGGACTCATTGATCATATGTTTACATCAGGTTTCCATTGGATTATAAATCAGCCCTGAATAGAAACGGAACCCAAAGCTTTGCGTTTTACCAGGGGGCCAGTGTATTAGATTATTCTCACTTTCACACTCAGATGAAAAGTGAGACATTGATTATTCATCGGCTGGCCATTAAACACTGGTTTTATAGATGATTTGGCTATCATGGAAGCTAATGAACAAGGTTGCTGCTTCGTAACCAGCGCTTTCAGTTTTCAAGACATCTGTGTCGGTTAAGTAATGCATAACCCTATTAAAAGGAATGGGTTACAAATTGCTTAACAGTGCTGAAAAACTAGACCCTAATGACTAATTGTGCTTTGAGTTTAGAGAGGTTTGTCAGCTCTTTAAACTAAACTGATGCAACGATAACTGCAATTATTTACTAGTTAGGACATTTCTTCCAAGTTGGGTCTCTGGAAGTAGTTCTATAATTAAAATTTCCAGTAGCACTTGAGGAATAGCCCAGCTCCAGTCATGTGGGCTCAAGGACCAACTGGCTTTTCTCTCCCTACCCCAAAGACCCCAGGCTCTTTGCTGGGTGTGGAGGGGTCAGCCCTGGTCTGGTGCAGTTCCACCACCTTCCTCCTGACTCCCCACTGTTGAGGGGTCCATGCATTGGCCCACAAGGCCCATCAGTGCTTCTCAATGGTGTCTGAAAAGGCAACAGGAGGATTTCATGTCTGCTGGTGGGATGCCGGCAACTGAGCGTGATTCAGCATCCAAATGCTGTTCAGTAACTTGGGCATGTCCAAGGCTGGGAAGTGGAACAACTACCTAAAGTTTAGGAACAAGTTATAACATCCTTTTAAAGTGTAAACAGTGGCTGTGTGCTTTGGCCCTACTTTTTGCTGTGCCACAGGCTTCATTCCCCCGAGTGAATTACTTAGTCTGAGCTTAATCTGCAAACAAGTGCTTCATGATGGTGTTTTACAGCTAAACTGAATTAACACGTGTAAAGTAATTTGAGATACATGGATAGAAGGTGGTATTGAGTTTATTACATTCAACCATTGCTGTTACGTTATATTGTGTTGTAAGTACCTTAATAAATAATTTTTGAAGGCTCCTACTTTTCTATGCTGTTATTCTGGGATTAACAGGTGAAGCCATCTTTTCTCCACTTTATAAATGAAATTAATTTTTTATTTTAAGATGCTACCTTTGTGTTCTGTTAGTGCTTATCTTGCTGAATATCAATTTAGGTATGGTTAAGTACTATTTAGTTCTTTCCAAAAATCAATCAGTTTTTAGCATCTTTTGCCCATAGTTCTGACTGATGTGCCTGAGAGCCACACACAATAGGTAGCAGGCTCTGTGTCTGTAGCCATCATTAAATAATGAATGCAGTGCAGGAAAGGAGTGCTGCAGCAGGTAGATGGGATTGTGGGTAAGCAAAGAACTTGGATGAACTTTCAAGACCATGGTGATGGTAAGTGTGGAAGTTCTGGAGCAGAGAGCAAGGATAGGTGGTCAGTACTGCAGTGACAGGAGGGTTTGTGGCTTAGTGGTCAGGGGTACAATGCCACCAGGATGCTCAGTGGAGACTCAGTGAAGTGAGTGACACTTCCTCAGTGTCACTCCACCGAGTCACAGAGGCAGCAAATGAAGCAGCACAGCAACACTGCATAGCAAATGTATAGGAGAAAGTAAAGATGCCAGTTGCAATGAAAAATCAAGTGATGTTACTAAAATAACCTAATATAAATTGTTAATTTCCTTTTTTCCCTTTTATGTAGTAAAATCAGAGATGGTTTTGTTCACTGGATAAACCTTACTGCCATATGCAGCTAGTGTGGAGTTATGCATAGTAATTGAACTAAAACCTGAAGAGATGTGTTTATAATGCATGCTTCATGAGCCATGCAGAAGCACATGTACATAAGCACATCACAAAATCCAAATTGTACTGACAGAGGGCAGTTGTGCAAGTGATGAGCACATTAAGCCATACGTATGACCATATGCTTAATTTTAAGAAGAGATCAAACCCACAGGTACAGTCGTTCCTATGCTTAAAATTAAATGTGTTTAAAGTCTCAGCTGAATCAGGTCCAAAATCCTCAGTTGTTTGCCTTAAAGGTTTGATACAGCAGGGAGAGGCATTTTCATTGGGACATCTGTTTTCAAGCCTCTTAGCACAATTTAAAAATGTTATCCAATACTATCATAACTTTCTTTATTAATTGAAAGGGATGGAGATATACCAGCTGTAGCCCAAGCCAGCAGAGACTTGGGTGGCTAAGCAACAGAAAAGGCACCATATTGAGTGAGCCAAAATTCAGTCTCAAAGTCATTTATTTTAACCAGTGACAATACGTTTAGACTCTAGTGTTTCGATTTGATTGATGGTTTAATATCATATATAATTTTTTTAATGAAGGGAACCCATTTAAATATGTTAACATTTGCACTAGGAGTCTCCCATGTACATAACTGCATTTTATCATTACTCTGATTGTTTTGGCTGTTGTGTAATTTGTATCAGTGAAATAACAATGTCAAAGCCACCTTACCTTCATGAAAAATATGATTACTTCTCTTTTATACGTACTTCTTCCCACCCATGTCTACCGACAGCAGCAGCCTCAGTCTCAAGTATATTGCTGAGTGTATAGCTAGCACTACATGAGCGCTGTCAATTAAGAAATAAAAAAAATTAATGAGCTTAGTGTCTGTTCTAATTCTGCTTTGTTTAAAGCCTTGTTGTGATTCGTTGTCATGTGAATCGAGTAATTTAATTTTAAGACTTTTAATGTTAAAATACATCATCATTAGTGATGTATCTGAAGATTTCACGCTCTTAATAATGGTGCTAAATCAAATTGGGAAGCTCCTCTTAATCATCCAAGCTGCTCTATAGTTTATGCAAACTGTTTTAGGGATGAAGAGAAGTTTCGTTCCACGAAGTAACAAGTATTGTAGGGAATTCATGTCTGGAAACAAAAAGCGGGGCCGGGGCTGGCAGCACAAACTGCTGGAGGTGTCAGTGTTGGATGTGCACCCTCGGGCGAGGCAGCTGCTCTATGTATGCTTTTGTTTATCAGTTACTGGTTTATGTAGCCTTTAGGCCAGCACATGAAACAATCGTTCCTACAGGGTCAGCTGCTGGTCAGAAGCAAAGTAAGAAAAGACTTTGCCTTAGAACGCGTCAGTCGTCATTTTGGTGCAGCTGGCACCTGCTACTGGTGCACAGCGGGAGGGTTAGAGGTCAAAGAGGCAGTTGTTCAAAACTCAGTGATGGCTTAAAGGGACTTGTAGATTAATCTGCTTTATTAACTTCTGTATATTAGATAACTATTGCAGTGAATGACAGTCCGTCTTTCTGAATAAGTCCTTCACCTCTTTCTCTTTTAAATTGGCTTTTGAGTAATGAATATTAAATAGAATACATTTCAGGATAATTAAATGAAAACATTAGGATGATGTTGTTTTACAATCATATTTATAAGTTTCTTGTATATTTATCTTGAATTATTACTATTCACTGCTTTTTGCTAGCAGAACAAAAAGCAGAAATGTTTCAATTAAAGAGGAGGACCTGGCTGTATTTCTCAATAACCTCATGTTTCCTATGCTGCATTTTAATTTTAAAAAAGCAAATAAGTTAAAGAAGAACTATAAGAATGTTCTATTCCTTGTTTACTCAGTGCAATGTAATACTTTACATTGCTTGGAAATATTTGATTTCTTCTGGCTGTGGTTGTTTTATATAAAACACTAAGAGGTGCTGGTTTGGGGAAGGCCAAAAAATATTGCCATTCTGTAGAATCTAACTAGCGATATGAATAGCACCAATAATTTTGTAAAGTTCACGTAATAATTCAAAATCCAGTTAGAACTGATGCTTGCAGTCTGGAAAGAAAGCAATATCTTTACAAAATGGATAGGGAAAGGTAACAATCCATTCCATGGTCTGCTACTGGCAGATCTGCCATGTGAGTAATGAAACTCGCATTCAGTGAACAAACACCTTCTCCTTTCCCCATTAAAAAAAAATAAATAAATCAAATTTAAAATTCTAGAATAGCAGCAGCTTACAAGGATGCTTAATTACTTTTGGATATGATAGCAGTGGCCCATCAGAGCTTACAGCAGAGAAGATGCTGCTGGCTGAGGCAGTTGCTGTGGCGTTCTGACCCAAGCAGTGCTCAGGGTGACTGAAGGGAGAGGTATGTGCCAGGCAAAAAAGACTCTTTCCTTGCCCAAAACTATATGACTGTCATATATGTGTCACACTTCACCATGGCACATTTCTGATTTTTCAGAACTCTGGCACTGAACCTCAATATCCATGTTTTTCCTAGGCTAATAAATTGCTATTTGGCTTTGTTTGTCATCCTGAGAGATATTTGTGTGTTCAGGGTGTCTTCTGAAATAGTAAGATCCAGAAACATAGTTTGTTGGGCTGTTTTTCCTGGTATTTACTTTTTGGGTTTTTTTAACTGGAAGTGAGATTCTTCTGTATTTGCATGACTCCAGGAACCTGCACAGTTTAAAAGTAAAATTAAGTATATTTTTAAAAAATTCCAGTATGATCACAGATTGATGAGACAAACTGTTAGTTTACGTCAACTTATTTTATCATAGTTTGGGTAAAGCTTAGTTTAACTTTGGCAAATCCTCCCAACTGGAGATGAGACAGTTCAGCTGTTGAGAGAGCACAAAGGACTGCTACATTACATGGGATCTGACCTTTCAGTATAACTGAATTCATGATTTGTTTCTCTTTAAAAAAAAAGAAAAAGATAAAAATGAAGTGTGAGCAACCATTCTTTAAAATCTTTTTAGCGTGACAAGTAATCTTCCATTGATACTTAAAAGTCCATCTGCAGAAATTCAGGCAGAATGCTAGAGAGATGCAATATCTATTGAAATGTTGAGTGTCAAACTGCCAGGGTAATGTATTTAGTATGAAATATAATATTCAGTGCATTTTGTTTTGATGACTGCATGAAATAGCCTTGTGTTCTTACCCTTTGTTGTTGTTGTGAAAGATGATATTCACTAAGAAGTGTTGGTGACTATTCAGGACACAGTAGCAATATGCTTATTACCATCTTTATCATCTGTCTTTTATGTTTATTTGCAATAGAATTGGTTACAGCTCAGTTCATCAGGATAACAAAAATACTTTTAATTGTTCCACAGAAGAGATTAGAATCAATTTATGAACAGTTTGAAAACAGAGGAGGTTTTAAATCTGCCAGGCAAATGGTAATTAATCTTAGATTAGTCTTTTTAAGTTCTTCACTAGTATGCTGCTCTGCTGCACTTCACTTTATGGATGATCTTCCAGCAGTGGTTAGAGCCAACTTTCTGGGTTTCTTCCATTCCAATTTCCTCCAAGGTGTGGCTTAGAAGCCCAGCCTGCCTCCCTGTCCCTGATGATTATCTCCATATCTGTGCTCAACTAAGGTAAATACAGGTAAAATAATTACCCTGGTTCTAATTTTCTAGTACCACTGATTACTGTTTGGCTGGGGGGGGGCGGGGGGAAGGGGGGAGCTGCCTCTGGCTCTGCTGCTGGCAGACATCCACACAGTTTGAGCCTATACTCAAGCTGCCTGCAAAGCCCAGCTGCCCTGTGGCAAGCAACATCAGGGCTCTTGTAAAGGAGATCTGCAAAACTCTCAGCGTTGTTGCAAGGCCAGGTGGATTATGTGATAGATACCGGGCTGGACTGCACTTGCAGGTGAGTGCAAGCTTGAGCCCAGCCTAAGGACTTGCTCCTTGGCATGCAGGGAGCATGTCCCTGAGCACACCTACACTCACTCTTGAGATGAAGATGCCTTTCTTTCAGAAAAACAATGATCCAGCAGGTGAAGATCCCAATTTCTATGCTGAAATCCTGATACATTATTAAAAATCCCAAGGGGTTTTTTGTGCCTCAGCTCCCAGCACTTGGTACAGGGGTAGGCACCCATGAATTCTTCAGAGCTGTAGATGGGAAGCTCACATTGTAGGAATCTGAAAATTCACACTGCTAGTCCTGGTGTCTGTTAAGGGGAAGACTGAAGGATCTGGCCATAGGATCCCTGACATTCCTGAAGACAGACTCTTGCTGGAAGGTGTTGGTGCTGGTGAAACTGCTGTTCTTTCATCCCAGGAGTATTAAATAATCTGTAACTAGTCATTTGGTCAGAGAAGCTGGTACCAGACACCAACTTGTTCCTTTGTCACCTGTCAGATATGAGTGCTAGCTGTGCAGGAAAGGGAGAGGCTCTCACCATGGAAAAAATGCTTAAGGATCATCTTCTGAAGTGAGACTAACTGGGTCTACAAAGACCTGAACCTGTCTCTTCACATACTGCTAAAAGATGAGGGGAATGTGGTTTGGTTTGGTTTTTAAGGTGTTAAAGAGCTCAGCTTTCTCCTACACCAAAGCAAATTGTTTGTGTTGCAAATTATGACAAGTTGTACATTCCAAAAGTCCTGGTTAACCACAGTCCTGTCATCTTCAAAAGCAGCTGCATAGTCATGGGCACGTGGTTAGAAATGGTTGAATCTTAAATAAACAGCTTAGGTTAATTTAATATGAATCTTTAGTACCTGTAACTGAAAATATCTGAGTGCTACCAGCTAAAAAATGCAGATTAAGGGTTGGTGTCACAATTTTAAATTATTCCAGCCTGAGGTGGAATAATTTGCTCTCTATGAGGGAGCACAGATGGATAGACAAAAAGAAGCTGTGCAGATACATGAGTTTGTAAACATCTGTCAGCTACACCAGATATCCAAATACAAAATCTAACACTTCAGGCAACATTTGAGTATATGACATTCAACAGAGGGTTTACATTAAATTCAGCACAGACAGAAGCAAGTCATCACACCTTGGAAGGTAATAATTAGGGAAAGGTATCCCCTCCTCCCTGCAGAAAAAGGAGGTATTTCATTCATCAGGCATCTTCAGAGTTGCTGTAACTGTTGGGCTCCCAGGGTTTAATATAGCTAGCCCTTAGACTAGGCAAAACTGCTCCATCCCGTGGGATTTACTGCTTTGCTACAGATGAGTCTGCAGGTACTGGCTGGCATATCTTCTCCATCCCTGATGGATGCCAGCTCACCCAGGAGCACGGGTTCCCTTCGGATAGAGGGACCCAGTTCTGTTAGGTGAGACTGGACCAAGTAGCATAGCCCTTCACATAAAAAATTCAGACAGAACTGTGGTTTGAATAGGACACCTTCTGTCACAGTAGAATATGCTCTCAAATTGGAGGGAAGAGATTAAAATTGCTGCTTGTGCAGGGCAGAGTCTGCTGCTGCACACAACTGGTGTGCAGGATGTCACTGCTGCCCTTGTTCCTGCTCTGTTGCAGTTACTCCCAGGTGTAGCACAAACCTCTGCTGTGCCATCCTGTCAGCTGCTGGCTCACTGCTCACTGCTGGCTGAAGGGAGGAGATGAGGAAAGCAAGCCTTAGCTCAGTCCACTTTGTACTACTGGTCTGTGTTACTGTGTCAGTAACCAGGACAGTTTATTTTAGCAGTGAAAAAGCAGCAAAATGGCAGTGGATCTGGTGTGGCTAATATGGACACATGGCAGGTGCTTGTAATTAGGGTAAAGCCATCAGCCTAAATGGATCCTTCTGAGCCTGTGCTCATGTTCCTTTTTCAGATACCAAGTCATGTTTTACATTAGTACAATCTTATTTTAATATTATCTCTTCTGGCTCATGATTTGGACCTGCTGCAAGTACATCTCCCATACTCAGCCCTTTGGGCAGTCCTAAAGACATAACTAGGAAAATTCCAAGCTCCATGGTCTCTGTTCCTTTTTCACATCCATAGCCTTCCCTTTTCCATGCCTTTGGAACACTGGGAGAAAAGCCTCTCACAGCAGGATGTAACATGTAGGAGATAGGAATACCCTGTGACAGATATACCCAAATCATATTACAGTCCCTCAGCTGCGAGCATTTCATGGTGTGTGTGTTCAGTGTGCCACCCAGATTCCTTGTCCTGACATTAGGTTTGGGTTTTTTCAGCCATTAAGTACCTTAATTTTTTCATAAAGAGAAACAAAAAGACCAGACTTCATTGAACTATTCCAAACAGACATCCAAGATTGGGTCCCAAGTTTAAATCTTGGTAATTCATGGAGCTTCTTTAAGATTCAGCTGATGAATCATGAAATTTTAGTTGCTAATGTTTATTAACATATGTATAGTGAAAGTATGTATAAATTGGGGGCAAATACTATAGTCTGTGAACAGAAATCTGGAAGAACCTAGCCTATAAAGGCTGAAAAAAAGCTTGGTCTGAGGGCAGCTTCAAGGCTCCGAGTGGAAAGGCTGTTGGAAAGAGCTTTGTGGTTGCATTACCCCAGTTTTGTGGACTGCCTCTGATTTTGGGTTGATGTCCTCTTCTATCTCTTCCACCCTGCCCCAAATCCTCCCCTCTTCCTCTACATGTCATGAAAATCAGCAGGAGGATGGGGACAAAGTTGCAGGAGTGACCAGAAGGAAAGCTGCTCTGATGGAACTGGAGGTGGAGGCTGCCCACAGCAGCACCAGCCTCCCCCTCTGCTGCTCCCAAGCAGCTCCTTGGAAGCTCTTTGTTGGTTTGATGTAATTTCATAATGCAGGGGCCAAGAAGCATGATTCTCAAACTCCTATATTCTGCAAATCTCAACTGATTTGCTGTTTCTGGCAGATAAATATTTTTCGTTCAGGAATAATGGGCTGGTTCTCACTTTCATAATAAATAAAAGCTTTAGTTGTTTTATTTCATCTGGAAATCCTAGCTTTGAACATGGAAAATATCAATCTGAAAGGCCTTCTAGTAAAATAAATATTTTAAGCCAATAGATGAAAATTTAAGGTATTTAATAATCTTGGAGCATATAAATCTTCCTAATATTATTAGTAAGTTATGATCCATTTGTTGATATGAGAAGAACTGAGAACTCTAAAGGACATTTGAATTAGTACCTGCAGGTCTTAAATTAAGGCTTGTCTGAAGCCAGAGCTTTAAAAACCTACAGACTTTCATATGCTAAACAATGAAAACCTGAATGGAAAAAAAAAAGGAGTGTTGCCATTACCCAAGTGTTTGGTTAAAAGCTGTGCATGTTCTTAGACCATTCTAAATCTTTCTTAAAGGAATACATGGTGCTGTCTCTGGTATTAACATAGTGTTCTTTATGTTAAAATGTGATTAGTTGCAGCAGAATGAAGTATTTGGCCAAACATATGGGAGGGCAAAATGAGTTATGGGACCTACAATGATGCTCTGTGGAGCAGCAAAAAAGAAACAAAAAACCCTTTTTAATGGAAAGGAACCTTCTTTTCCAGCTTCCTTCAGAAGAAGTTTTCATAATGAGGCCTATCTTGACCAACATTTTCCTTCTCTACCCAAGAATGAAAGAGGTTGTAAAGGAAGAGAGACTTTGAAGAATTAATTTATTGGAAGAACAGCTCTTTATTCTTGTCTCTTCTGTCAATAGTTCCTTTTGTAAAGAGCAAATGTGTCAGGAGAAACATTATTGAACCAGATAAAGTGATGCTTTATGTTTAAGATAAGAGAGCAGAAGCAAGATTGCTGTTTTGAACTAAGTAGAAGATAGATTCTCTTCTCCCCCCACCTCCATCCTTTTTAATGTCCTGCTCCCCACCCTGAGACCTTGTTTTCCACCTGAGTCAGCACTCCCCAGTGCCTGGGTGCTGTCCCAGGGCTGGGGCAGGAACCCCTGAAACAAAGTGTTTCCATTTCTGCTAATAGAGTATTTTCTACCTAGAAAACAACAAATCCCTGTGTTTGGTCAATGATGCTTCTGTGCTTTGGTTTGCCATTGAGTTGCTTTGTGATCTGCAGTTAGGTGATGGGACTTTTGGCAAAGGTGGAGCAATGAGAACATAACAGCACAGATTTCCCTCCAACACCTGCAACCCAAACACATGCAGGTCCACCTGAAACCTACGACCTTCTGCTGCTGCCAGGGAAGAGGGACTGCAGGTCACTAGCAACAGCACAACCAAGGTTGGGGGGTGGTTGGAAGGAGCTGGGGAAGTTGAGGGGGTCTCCCAGGCTCATTCTGCATTGCTGTGGCTTTGTATACGGACTTTGTTCCTCAGTTAGCCCCTCTGTAAAATGTGATGGTAATGCTGATGTACCTCAGTGGCATTCTTTCAGGCTAACTACTATCTGGAAAATACTGTGCAGTTCTCAAAAGAAGTGGAATGAAAATGCAGACAGTGCTGCTCCTGGCTGCTGAGCACTTTGCTCCTGTACCTGGGTCCTGGTGCTGGCTGCTAACTGTGTTCATCTCCTCACTTGGAGATGGTGTTGGGCAAGATCTCATCTTCAGAAAATTGTGTTTATCGTTTCTGTACATGTTGCTGTGATAAATTCAAATACAGGTAAACGCATGTCGGCATCTGAAGTACGAAGAAAGCATCACTTTGTTTCAGACACTCCTTCTTCAGAAGCTTAAAGAGTTCCATTTCCTTCATGACCTGGACAACTCAGGGGAGCAACAAAAACAGCCATTTACGTGGAGTATCTAGACATTCTTACCTGCATTGGCTCAAACTGTTTCTCCTGATCTCATGAGGAGGAAGCTGAGGTTGTCCCTTGTCAGTGTAGGAGGAAGCTGTTACAGGATGTGAAAACAGTAGTGAGGTGGGAGAGGGAGAATTAGTGCTGCCTCTGCCTGAGAAAGATTTCAAGTCTGGCACATCCCCAGGAAAGGTGCTGTTTGCTGAGGCAGGTTTTCATTATCAGCTCTAAGCCCAGTTCTCTTGCCTTGCAGCTGAATCCTCGTGGGCTGCCTCCCCGAGCCAACTCCTTCCCTGCAGGGCTGTTCTCCAAGCACTCCTGTGTGGGTGCAGCCTCTCTTGCAGTGTGTCAGCAGCACTGTCAAGCATGGAAGGATCTAGAATGTAAACAACTTGCTCTAGGCTCATGCAGAAGTAGCACAGGAAGCTGAAACTATGGAGTAAAATACAGGAGTAGTGATAGTTGTGAGAAAGAAACATGGAAAACAGGAACAGGAAGTTTAAGGCTGTTATCATGGATTTTGGTACCCCTCATCTTACTGGGAATAGATGCAGAAATTGCTGATTGTCTCCTACCCATATGGTGATGCAATCCTGACAGCTTCCCACAGAGGTCTGCATGGGATAGAGAGCTTTGCCCCAATTTTATGCATGCAGCTTTTAATGCTGAGCTGTACACCTTGAGTATTTTTTTTAATCTTTGCAAGAAGTGGGATGTCATAAGACATCTGCAAAGACAACACGGTAGCGTTCCAAATTGTCCACCTCTGCAAGTAATAAACTTTTATAACTTCACAAGAGGCGTTAATCACTGTTTGGAGAGCTCAGGGGCAGGTGTTTAAACCACATTCATATTTGTGCAGGGTTTCCGACAGGTTTGTCTTTCATTAATCCTTAGAGTCAGAAGTGGAATTAAAAATGTTTTGATGGTGGAATCTCATCAGAGAAGAAGCTTGGAAGTGGGAGGGAGTTTTCACTATTTCCTGCCCTGGTTGGCCAGTATCAAAACACACAATTGATGGCAACTGCTCTGCAGATTGCTTTATATTGTCTTTGTTGTTATGAATCACAACACTCATCATATTCTTTGCTTATTGCAAGTCCATTCCACTTATGCACAAATAAGTGTTTCCCAGGTAGGTTTTGAATATTTTGGTCTTCTATATTTAGGCCCAAATCTTCCCTAGAACATTGCAGTATATTTGCAGTTTAGTAGCAATGCCTTAAAGATATCCTCATGAGGTGTTTGATAAAGCTGGAGTTTGAAGAGGTGGCACCTTCCCCCTGGGTCAGTCTTGAGGTATTCACTGAGCGTGCCCTTTTTAGATTAATAGTCATATTGAAAGTATTTCTACATGCATCACATTTTTTTTTCTGAGAAATTTGAGACTGTCAGTTGTGGTGCTCTAAATCACAGCATGAATGAGTTTGTTTACTTACTTAAAAAAAATGTTTCAGTCCGGACAGATGGTTTTGTTGCAAGCTATGGAAATGAAAAGATGGAGATAAATGAGTTATAGGAAGTTGTAATTATTGTTCCTGTTTGGAATACAAGCCCCTCTTAGTGTTTGTGCAGAGGTTTTGAATTGTTTGCAGTAGTTCCAAAGCAGTGTAGAACTGGTTTTGTCTTACAGCTAATTAAAAAAAGATTGCCTGATATATAAACCGTGAAGTCAGGTGAAGAATTGGCCTTTCCCACGCCAGACTGTATGTTGCTACCTTGAAAGCTGATATAATTTGTGGTTATCTGTGTTCCAGGTGATTTGTAGTGCTAGGATTCATCTTTTTCATTTAGTGAAACATGCTGTTTGACTGTGCCTTGGTCAGTTATTACAGGCTAGTTTGCAGTGTGTCAGCTCTCTGGAGACTGCTCAGAGCTATTCATTGGGCTAGAAGAAAGGATTTAATGATTTTCTACTTCCCCTATGTTTGGTTTTAGGGTGTAGATATTTTATAAATGTGAGTCAAACTACTTACTAGTGACATTTTACAAATTTTCACTCTTTCATCTCTGAGTAATGTTTTTAGGTTTGTACATGTTGTGGCCTGTGGCATTTTGAGCTAACATGTCTCAAGGATATCTTAGAGCATTTTATCTTTAAATGGACTCTATAGTTATTTTGCAATTTCTTTTTGCAAAAGTTGTGCCAATCCCTAAATAAGGCCTACCCAGAGGTATAGAATCAGAGCAAGACCAGGAGAGGCCTCAGAGGAGAACACTTCCCAAGGCATGAGCTGAAGGGTTTGGTTCCATGCCAGCAAACGAGCAAAGTGAATTATGTGCCTTCACTTTGGATGCCTGTGGAACCATACCATATGACTTGATAGATCTCAGTGCTTTAGAAAGTTTATGAAATGGCTTTATGCCTGCCACACTGTTCCTTAAAGTGAGTCACAGAAGTAAAGTCAAATGTCTAAAATCAGAGGCTGGCTTTGTAACAGCCATGGGAATGGTATAGATGTCTCCACTTCTTGCTGCTGTGATCGGGACTGTCCTGATAGAACCAAGGGAGTGCTCCTCTCCAGCCCCTTGCAGTGTCATGTGCAAGGAAAGGTGGATGTCAGAAAACCAGGGTTTAGAGGAGCAGATGAGGATTCATCTGAAATTAATACAGATTACAGCTCACGTGTGTGTGGCTCTCCTAAAAGCTCTGTTACAAAGGGGCCAATCCATATGGTAAGGTCAACACCTGTACATTAGATTAACACAGTTCAATTCATATTTGTTTTAACATTTTCTTTAGAACTGAGCTTTGACATTTGTTTTCTTTAACTTTCTTAACCTGTTAGTTTTGGTTATGGAAATATTTGTTAGAAAGAATGACTTCTGTAATACCATGCTCAGATAAAATCTCAATGATTTCAGTGTGGTTAGTAAAAGTTTCATTAATTTTTCCTTCTCACCACATCACACAGTATAACAACAGTATCCATATTCTTATAAACTATCCGAATTTTCTTTCAGATGATGTCAATCCTAATGAACACCATCATTTTTGAAGACTGCAGGAACCAATGGTCTGTGTAAAGACCCCTGCTTGGACTTACACTTCTCAATGAGAAAGTAAGTATTTAAGAAATTTCCACCAGATTCATACTCCTCATATAGTTGAAACTTAGTATAAATCATTATTTCACATATAAAAAAGATGCCTGTTGTCCTTTGGATCCCCCAGCTCTTTCCTTGGGACCTTGCTCCCTTAGGCTTGCATTCAGAGTGAAGAGGAGGGTTCAGCTCATGTGCTGTGTAAGTATTTTGCAGATACTTTTACCCCAACTTTTACACCCAACCTTAGATTATGCAACTGTATAATTAACCACTTTTTTTAAGTCCATGTCTTCCCTTTTCCAGGATTAAGCAGGTTTACAAGTTATGCAAACTCATGTGGCTTTTAGATAGAAATATGAAACAAAAACACTGTGGAAATCACATCAGAAAAATTGCTTCCTAGAAAAATAGTTAACCAATTTCTTTTTCTGAAAGGTTTCACAGGAACAACTAGCTTCAGGGGGAATTATCTGAGTGCTTACAACTTAAGTACTCGCATTGATTGCAATTTGGATTGTGTGCATCTGTGGCAGATTCTGTAAACCAGGAAATACTCTGCAATTTGCCCTTTCAATAAAATCTGAAACTATGAATTTGGATATACCCATCATGTTTCCCTGGTGACTTAATAGAGGCAATATTGGATGAAATGGAAACCATTGAAGTAAATGAATGTGCAATGATCTAAATGTGTGAATTTTTTGTATGGCAAGGCATTGTTTTTGAAGATATTGACCTGTTGTGCTTGCCATACTTCAGAGCTAGCTCTAACTTTATTCTGAATTGCTTTATCTCTTGGGCAGTCACAAGCCTCAGTGTATTACTGCTTTGGAGAATGAATTGTCTATACAATAAGAGGGTGCTGGAAAAAAATAAAACACTAAGATTAGCAGCAACCGCATACATTAAAATTCAAACTGAAATCCCAGCTATGGAAGGAAACTAATAGAAGAAGAAAATATATCAAGAAGAGAAGCGCTGTCTCATCATTCACCTGTGCTGAAGGATCCAATTTTAGCCATATCCAATAGCACTGTCATTCATCTTCTTGGTGTGTTATTGTGATTTAAATCCAAGCTCTATAAGAGAGAGCAGTTCTTTTAAAATGATTGAGAGGGAATAAGGGCAAATTCAGTGTTTAGGAAAACTTTATGACATCACAATATTATACTTTACAGATGGAAGCAATATTTCCTACTTTGGAAGGAAAACTAATCATTTTCTATCTGCTCTGAGTCACTGCATCATTATAAAAGTGGGAAATAAGTAGTTTTGTGCATTCCAAATCTTGTTCAAGACGACACTTTTGTTTATATAATGCTTCTGATTTATAGTGTTTAAGTATTAGCCTGACTACATATTAATTATGTGGTTTTGATGCTTCAGTATGAGAAGAAATTAAATATCTCACTTGAAGATGAAACCATGGAGCTGTAAATCATAAGGAATAAATTTGTGACTGGCAGAATATTCTTTTACTGAAATTAGACTAGTTCTAATGATTATGTGTTTTGCTTAGCAGACATGGATATGTACAAGAACTTTACTTAGGTACAAGCTTTCCATTTCTTTCTGGAGGGTGGAGAACGGGAAATATAATTTACTGTATATGTATTGCCCCTTTTGCATCAAGTTTATTTATTTTGTGTTTGGAAAAGGTAGTACACATATATGACTTTTTTTTTTTTTTTTTTTCCTCATTTCAGTGCACAACAGATTTATTTGTTGGAAATGGGTTCTTTTATTTCAGGTAGGGTTTCTGTCTCTACAGCTCCAGAGATAACAAGCACACATTTACCACATTTTACTGCATGTTCTCTTTTGCTTTAATGAGGTCTCCTTTGGCCATGATTCATCTCAAAGGGAAGGCATCAGGTTTATTTGGGGACTCACTCCCTGGTGATGTTTAGTTTTGAATTCCTAAATGGTTTGGGACCCAGCTATTGGATCAGCTGCTAGCTTTAAATTGGAAGAGGGGAAGATTGGAAGAGGGGAGATTTAGGTTAGACATGAGGAAGAAATTCTTTAGTGTGAGGGTGGTGAGACCCTGGAACAGATTGCCCTGGAAAGTTGTGGATATCTTATCCCTGGAAGTGTTCAAGTCCTGTGGCAAAGGGGTTGGGAACAGATGATCTTGAAGGTCCCTCTCAATCCAACCCACTCTGTGTTTCTCTGCTTCTATGATTCTATGATTCACTTCCAGTACTGCTGCAGCAGTCAGCAAAAGATATGTAATACAGAATGTTTGGGGTTTGAGATGAGCTGGACTGAAGGCAAGTAATTTGCCAAGCAGACACTAAAGCAAACACTTCTTAAAATCCTCTTGAGTTGTCAGGACTGTGTTAGAGTGCTGTGGTTTTGACACATTTTCTTTTTGTTATCCCGTATTTTTCATGTGTTCAGGAGAGCTGTAGTTTTGACGTAAAAACTGGGTGTTTAATTTGAGATTTTTTTGAGATTTAAACAGCCTTCAACCCTTTAAAGATTTTTTTTTTTAAATCTAGCAAATGAATCAGACTTTTGTACTTACTGACGCTCTGTACAGCACACTACAAGTTACATTAACTTCAGAAGTTCACTAACTTTTGCACGTTCATCCTACCTTTAAAAAGTTCTCTTGTAATACACCTGAAGTTTAGGGAATACCAGCAATATTATTCTTGACTGAAATATCAGACTGCTCAGAAACTCTGCCAGGTACTTGGGCATAGGTTCATCAGAACAATTCGTTCTCCTCTGAATACTTGTATATATCAGTGCTTTGCCATGTGTGCCTGACAAGGCCCTGTGCCTGACTGACACAGCCAGTGTAATAGGGACTGACCAGGACTGCATGACTTTCTTGGCCTTAGTAGCAAGTGGGTGGGTAACACTGGAGGTCCTCTCCCATTCAGTATTTCTAGACTAAACCTAGATTGTTCTAAGATGATTAAAAGTTCTATTCTACCTCGTGTATAAATCTGGCAGAATATAATGGGAGTAGTATACAGAAAATCATATTGATTTCTTAGTTTTAAAGAAGGGAAGATGAGTCTGTCTTGTCACAGCACTGAAGTCATTAGAGCCCACAGCCAAGTTCACAAATTTGCACCATTCTGAAAAGACTTGAAAAGTAGCCAAGGGTGCTTCTGTCATCTCCCCTAGGTAGCTCTCTGTGCTGGAACAGGTTCCATGGCCAACAGCCACTGGTGAAGTGGCACGTGGCTGGGTAGCACAGAGGGCTGGAACTGGTGCCCTGCAGGGAGGCAGCATCTGGAACCTGGTTCAGACAGAGCTCCATGCAGTTTGCCAGGCTTCTGTCCCAGGGGAAAATGTGCAAAGCAGTTCATCAGCAATACTCTGGATGTAGATGAGTAACTCTAGTTTAAATTTCCATACCTCATTTTTTATGTTCTCTGCTTTGCTATCACAGTACTTCAGTGAATTAAGAGCAACTTTGAGAGCCAGCCAGCCAGAGAACAAGAGAGAAGTCCTTGGCCAGTGGTTCAGGAGTTTTATGGAAGGAGTTGAGCAAAACCTTTTGGTAAAAAATAGGCACAGGTAAGTTCGTAACACATAAGAAAGCTGAAGGAATAAAAAAACAAATGGAAACCTGAACTAGAAAATAATGTAACATAGGCGATATTTCAGGTAGCCTTAGTTCCTTTTGAAAGGAAGGCAATAGCCTATCAAAGAACTCATCCCTAGACTTAACAGAGCCTGATCATTACATGTTTCCTCAATCAGAAATGTATTTCCTAGTTTAATCCCAAAGTCAAGGTTTGCCAGGCTGCAGATGCTGCTTTTTCATTTGGGAAAAACTGCCTTATGTCAGCAGGTGAGGCTGAGATTCCTCTTTCCAACCTTAAGCCCCTCTAATAAAACACTTCCTTCAGCCTGCAGCCCTGCTGGTGCTCTGACACAGCCTCTTCTTGCTGGTGTTAAGCAACTGCTTGCAGTGCCAGAATGAGAAGGGACCCAGTGGGCACACACATTGGAAATAAAACATTTAATGTGTTTGCACATTTTGTTACCTTGCTAGTTGCATTTTCTCTTCCATGTGCATTATTCAACCAAAGCAAACCTTGGAAGGACAGAAACACAATCCAAGTGCAGATGAGATGAGAACTTCCCAGAAAGCTTGAACCAAACAGGAAAGGGGCTTGGAGAAAAGTGATGGATAAAACCATGTGGTGATACTATTTCTCTGACTTCTTCTATGTCAGAACTTGTTTCATTCTTAAATAGTTTTGCATAAGTTACAGTCACCACAATTTTGTTTAGTTTTCCAATTAAATTCTGGTAGTAAAAGTGTAAGTTCTTATGGCCAGACTGTGGATGGTAGCAAAAAACAGGGGAATTTGGAAGCGAACCCAGAGAAGCACAGACATCCATGGCACTAATAAATCAGTCAGAATTTCTGTGTAACTCAAATTATGGATCAGCAGAAAACCCAGGGAAAAGGCAGAGAGCCACTGGGAAGGTATTGTATTCCTGATCAAACAAAGAACAGAGCTGGCAGTGATGGGCTGTAGGATGCAGTCTGACTCTGGAGCTGGTAATGCCAAGGGGAGGCATTTCCATCAGCAGTCCTTAAGGATGTAAAAAGAAAAAATGAAAAACTGAGTCAAATTTGTTCTTCTAAGTAGACAGCTTCTCAGTTCCCTATTTATTAAAAGCAAGAAGTCCTTAAGACAGCATTGTTTTCTGGGGAAAAAAAAAAAGATTTTGCTGTGTGTTTTCTCTGAGCTGCCTTATTCTGAGACTCCCAGACCTGAAGACCAACCTGGGGAGAGTTGGGTGGTCCAGCCCAGGCTGAGGGCAGGGGATGGGGCAAGGTGGGTGGGCAGCCTGGGGCATCCAGCTCTACTGCCTGCACTCTCCTCTTCAGGGCAGCCACAGAGGCTTCCAGCACTGGGGCTGCCTGCAAATTCTGGGTTTGGCATGTGTCAGATGCAAATATCCATGGATTTAAAGGATTTTCATCTCAAAGCTCTGTGGAGTGCTCCCAGGTAGGCAGCGGTGCGGAAGCTCTCTGAGAGGTTTTGTGGAAGGGGTGGGTGCAGGTGTGAGGGTGCTCAGCTGAAGGAGCATCTCGTCTGTCCCAGGAGCATCTGCCTGTCTGACTTGGGAAGACTTTTAAGCCATTACTTCCCCAGCAAGCAGCAGGAGTTAATAGTATGGCTTTTCTGTTTTCAGCTCTTGATTTGTAATCCTTCTCAGATTTATTCTGTAGAACAAGAGGCTTCTTTTAACTGTGATTGTTTACAATTGGGCAGAAATCAATTTCCATTAGTAAGGAAATAAGCACAAACGTAAAAAATTATGAATAGAGTAAAGAATGAACTGATAATTGCATCCTGTGTGCCCACACAGAGCAAGCCCCAGTTTACCACACTGCTGCTAGACATACCCATAAAGTACAGCAGAGAGGAGGCAGGCAGGAAGGATTATTACCCCTGGTCCTGCAAAGAGACCCCATCAGTTTTGCAAGCACCTGTCCACCAGGGCTCTGCAGGAAGGAGCCCTAAGGAGCTGTTCTTCAGGAACCTTTATTAGCTCTGCTAGAGTGGGCTGGCAAAGTCTGACACAATCAAAGCAAAAAGCATTGAGGCAACAAGAGAAAGAACATTTGAAAAACCCTAAATGCAGGCTGCAATATCTGTTTCTGACATTTTAAATCTGATTCTGGCTGTTGATTTTCTATATACATACCTGAGATGTGATAAATGGCAATTAATTCTTAATTTCGGGTCAGGGTAGACTGAGGAAGCAGATCAGATTTGGGCTGTCACACAAACTGGGTCAGAGCTGTGACAGGGTGTGATGGCACTGGATGGATTCCCCATCCTACACCTGCCAGTAAAGAACTATTGGGGAATATTTTTGTGCATTTATTCTGTGCCAGATGGGTGATGGTACCACATTTCACTGAGAGACAGGTTGTACTCTGACACCACTCGGGAGGGAGAAAGGTAGGTCTGAGAGAGCCTGGCCTTGGTGACCATCTGGACATGTCCCCAAGAGCCCTTTGCTGGAGTGTGGGGAGAAAGGACATGTTCTGAGTGGCATGAGAGGGAAAGGTCTCTCATTGCATTCCTTTCTCAGATGACTTTTAAAATGTTTCTCACCAATAGCAGGCTGAGTTGATAATGGTTCCCACAGGTTTTACATGTTCATTGCTATTTTGTAAGGCTGTTTTTCAAGGGAGCCTCATGATTTTGTGTAGGAGTTTCCTCCATTTAAAATTAACCTTAGAGTTATTCTTTTTACCCGTCTTTGAAATACATCTCTTAATATCAGGTCTCCTTAACCAAACATCTGGCTTTCCTTGTTTCAGATTCACCCAGAAGGTGTCTGTCTGTCAGAGATGTGGCTGAAGCTCTGAGGCTGCCGTGGAGCCCGGCTCTGCAGAAGTGATGACCTGACTTTGGAAGCCAAGCACTAACAAACCAACTCTGAAAGTCTGGGACCCTGTTATATTGTTAGACAGATTTTTGACTCTTGGACAGATTTTATATCTCTGGCCTAAATGTAAGGATTTATACCAGTGAAAACAATGGCAAATCAGACTTGGTTTGAAGAACATTTCCAGCCTTTCTTATCAACATTTATTATCCTTGCTTTCTAAAATGGTGTAGGAGCAGTGCTTAACCAAAGAACAAAATAAATATGTATTCCTTCTAAACTGGTATCAGTTTATAATTCTCAATAAATAGCATCTCATCAGTTAAAAACTCCAGGCTCACTCTGACTGAGGTCATATTTGTTTGTAAACTAGATGAAAGCCGATTCAATTTTGTATGACATATTTTTAAAGTAATAAAATTACTGTTTTTCTACCAAATGTTGTGTATTTCATTCCAACACTGATGGTGAATGACAATATGGACAACAAAACAGAAAGCTAAAAATGAACGTTTTTTACTATAAGTATAGTAAGAACATCAAGCATATATGGCATGATAAATGTAAAATAAGATATGATGGACCAAGCCTTAATGAACTACCAGTAATATTTTAATTTCACAGGCACACATTTTCCACATCTTTCTGATCTGAAGAAAAGAAAATAGAGTTATTAGTATACTGTATAAAAAAAGAAAAAAATCTATCCACCACAACAAAAAAGAAAGCAGATAGTTAGAGAGACTTACAGCCCATATTTAAACAGTATGTGGCACAGTGAAGATGAACTCGTGCATCTGAAACAGCAAATTCAACAGATCTATCTTCACCATTCAGAGATGGTGCAGAGGTTGGTGTGTGCCGGAACAAAATCCCTTCTCCAGGCCAAAGCTCCCACTCACCACGCTGGGTTTGTGGGGAGCAGTGAATATGGCTCTGTGGTGGGCAGCGGGTCCTGTGTGGGCTGAGGAAATACACAAATTATTGAAGCAAGATCTGACAAAAATTACAACTATTTAAGCAATAAGGCAATTAGTTTACAATGTCAAAAAGCTATTATGTGCAATTACAAACTATTGCTGTTGGGTTTGAATTGTGTTGTTTGTGGTTTTTTCCTTATGTAAATAATTGATTTCATGTGTTTTTCATGCTTGCTTACATTTGGGTATTTAGTAACATTTCACTACTGTTTAGATAAGAATGGGAATTTTTAATTGAGGCCATCAGGGAGGAAAAGTTCATAACCAAATTTCTTATGACCTTTTTTCCAGTGTTTTCTTTGCACCTGTTGCTTTTCTGCACATTTTTAAATCACAGGAGGTAAAGCTGAAAGGGAGTAATTTTGGTAAGCAGTTTTCTGTTTATATTTAAGCTCAGCTGGAGAAAGTATATAATCTGCAACCAAAGGGTTTGACTTCCAAGCGTGATAAGTGGTTGAGGAAAAACTCGAGAAAACAATTGTGGGATTATGAAAGAGCTGCAGATTTGGGGTGTTTCTACATGCAGCCCGATGCTGTATGCTGAGGTTTGAAAACTTTGCAGAAAGTATATGATCATTAGCAACACAAACACATAGGGATTAATACAGTCATTCCCTGTCCCATTTCCCTTTCCATTTTGGTCCTTAAAGGAACCTGTGCTGCTAAGTCATGTTTTTAAAGCTGTTAGAGAGACTTGTGAGGGTGTGGGGTGAGCTGGGTTTTGGGGAAGGGTTTCTCCCTGTCATAAATACTGGTTGCCTATCTGTGCTCACCAGCCAACCTGGTTACTGCCCAAATTATCTGCTCTGCTCGGGACTGAGGTTTGCTGTATTGAAAAGGAGGGGGCTGTGTGCCCCTATAGCTCATCACTCAGATTTTAGGGATTTCTGTAATATTTTTATTGCTGTTGCCACCCCTGAGCTCTCAAATACATTTCTGAAATTTCCCCTCAAACACAGCCCTTGTTGTATCTTACAAGTGAGATTCTAAAGAGCATCTTATAAACTGGGTGAGCTCATGACAGGTATTTGAGCAGCAATTCAACCTTGGTTAACAATTGACAAGAGGAACTTATTTAGAGTAGTTGGTCGTATAAATAGGCTTGCTTTTAGGTTAGGAAACGGATAGCATAGCAAATAGTGTGGTTTATGATTCCAGATTCTTTGTTGAGAGACTTTACTGGCAGCTTTTTAAAAGGGCACTGTCAAAAGGGATACAGCCCAGGGTTTCCTCTTGTGTTTACAAAGCTTGTGTAATGCCTTGTATGTATTTTTAAAAGACATGATTGCCTTAGGATGGATTGTTTTCTTCTGTAAAAAAATTAAAAATTTAAAAATTAAAAATAAAATAAATTTCAAAAAATACAAAACAAAAAAAATTGTAACAACAGAATGAAAGTGTCAGAAGGGAAACACCACTCAGACCATGAATGGTTTCATCTCCAGAAACCGGCGCGAGGCTGCTTGATACAAACAACTTGGGACTGTAAAAGAGCTCCCACTCTCCCTCAGCTGCATTTTTATATTGGTACCGTGAAAAGCACTGACAGCTGAACCTCAGGTAAGTGTCTGCCCCTCTGTGAGGGTGAGCAAGCCCCCTGAGAGCAGTCTGGCACCCCACAGGCTCAGCTTACTCCAGTGAGCTCAGGCTCTGCCTGGGGAGAACACCAAGTTCTCATACCTTGCCCTGCTTGATAACGAGGCTTCAGAGAAACTCAGCTGCCAGTATATGCACACCTTACAAAATAATTCTTTAGACTTGTTAATGTTTTATTGTAGTACGAGTTTATGATGACAGCAAACCTTTCAAACTGTAGAGGGATAACATGCTTCCTTGATGTATTAAAAAATAATGTTAGAGTAGACTTTATGTACCATAGTTTAGACTGCTGTTAAGAGGCGCTTCTTTGACAACATTCTTTTTGAGGTTTACAGAAAGCATAATAAAATATGTAAGTTATACTTCTACAAACAAAAGCCATAACATAAGTTATTTATAAGCATGAGATCCAAACACTATCACGATAAATAAACCTTAATGGATACCTGCGGCATCCATCCTAATGTAATTTGCCCAACAAAAGTCATATTTAGTAGAAAAATCTGGCAGCAGCAGCTTGTTGGTGTATAAAATAAGAACAGGAGAGAGAAGAAAGCCCAGTTGAAACAGCAGCAGCTTTCCTGGGCTTAGGTATGGACCTGCAGTACCCTCCAGCCTTCTCCTTCCACTGGGGTGGGTGCTGCTGCTCAGGGAGACCAGATGCCTTTCTATCTGTCAGGGTTTGTCCCTGGCACTGGGATGTCCCCAGTCAGCTTCACTGTTATCAGAGATGGCAGTAAGAAATTGAGCCCTGTTTGTCCATCCCTCCCTGAGCTCCCTTCCCTGGCTGTTCTTCCCCAGGCCTTCCCTCCTACCCTCCCTGTTCCGTCTGCTCTCAGGTGTTCAGGGAGTAATGCACAGATTCGGAGATAAAACTGTTCGGGATTTTTTTATGTAATGGTTATGGGTTACCAACCCAATCAGGATGAGCTTTGAAATGCAAATGGAAGCCACTGAGGCAGAGGCTGCCACTCACTGAGTGGGGTTTCCCTGTTTTCACCTACAGGGATACAGAGGATGGGAAGTTTTATTGGTTTATCGCTGTGCTGGTGCATTGAGCTCCTTGGTGGGGATGGGAAATATCCATTGGGGAAAGGGCTGGTGAGGGTTGGCTTCAGCTCCCCAGCCCTCCCCCTCTGCTGGTGTGGAGAGAGGGGCAGTCCCTGGGCTGAGAGAGGGAGCAGAGGGGAATGAGTTCTACACTAGAACTCTTGCCTCAGGAAGGGAGCAGCTGATTTAACCCTTGGAGCTTGACAGAACTGCTGAGCACCCACAGCTGAGTGCCTGACCCTGGCACTGTTCCCCAAGGAAGCAAGCTGCCTGCCTGTGAGAGCACAGCCACAGGCATGGCACCCCAGAGTCCCTTTCTGTCACCAGGATGTAGTAGTGAGTGACCAGTGCTTGGTCCTGGGGCTTGTTGGCCATGGTGACCTGCACCCAAGGGGGCTCAGCCCTGGTGGGGGGATCCACAGTGTCTCCCAAGGCCCTGCAGAAGTTACAAGGGGCAGGAGCACGTCAACCTCCTGTGTGCACACCCCAGCCCCTGCTGCCCAGCATGTCCCCCCAGGAGGGCACAGGCAGAGATCAGGCAGCAGCTTGTTGCACATAAATGGCTTTTTACAGTCCCCTCCTCATCCCCCTTCCCATGCCAGCATACAGAGCACCCATGTCCCTCTGCAGCCTGAACAATGGTACCATCTCACAGGCCCCCAGGGATCCTACTTCCAGTGCTACAGCTGAGGAGCAAATCCTTTGGGTCTTCTCGTACTGATTTGCACATAAATCTTATGTAACAGTGGTGTGCTGAACACTCAAAAATATATTGAGTTTATGCAGCAATTTTGTTTCGTATGAAGCCTCACCCCACAGTGTCCCTCTAGACAAGGCTGTGGAGAACAGGACTGACTTTGCCCACTCCATGATCTGCTGCCAAAACCAGGAGCTACTGCAAAAACATCTCAGTATCTGCTGCTACATTCTCATGCAGTGAGAGGTTCCTGTTACCTAATGGGAAGAGACAAAACCTGAAGCCACAGGTTCTGGCATCTCCCTGCAGCCACCAGTGTCCCCAGCAGCTCCACACCGAGCTCTGGCAGCAGGCTTGCCCTCCCCAGGCTTCCCAGCTGCTGGGGATAGTGACCAGTTCCCAACCTGTGAATTCCTGCCTGCTAAAGAAAGGTCTGAGAACAACAGAGAAGTTTGATTCATGCAAGATGATACAGCCTTTAGTGCTAGATACAGGAAGAGGACTTAATTGTGGCGACAGCCGGTGAGGCAGCATGAAGGTGCTGCTGAAGACCAGAGCTGCTGGTTAAGACTGGTCAGACCCCTCTCCTCTAAGCTCCGTCTCCTCCCACTGTTGGGAAGCACCTCAGACAAGGGTCACCGTGGCCATTGCAAGTCCCAGGCCCCAGGACTGGAGTCTTTGGAGAAATCAGAGCTTCTGGACTCCCGGATATGCAGGACAGTGTGTCAGGGAGGGCAGTTCGGGATGCACCGAGATGGGTGGTCCCCAGTCCCAGGGTGCTTTCTCCCCTCCAGCCCATGTGCTGGCAGCCACAGCGGGCACAGGAGGGGTTTAGCAGCCCCCTGGTCTGGGCACAGCCTCGCAGCAGCTGCTGGAGCCCAACCGAGTGTCCAAACAGACCCCCTGCCCCCGGGTATCCTGAGAGAGCATCAATCACGCTGCAGCCCCCTGCTCTCAGGCGGCTGCGCCAGGCGGCTCGGCCGGAGCTGCGCAGTAATGCACCATCAATTAGCAGCCCATTATTATAAAATGCTGCCTCCTGGTTTGAAAAGGCTGGAGGAGCCCCGCAGTGGTTTCTCTTGGTTTCGTGCCCAGAGACTTGTCCCTCTCACCTTAGAAACAAAACGCCTCATTTTAAAAAATAATTATTGGTAAAGCTTAAAAAAAAAAAAAAAAAAAAAAAAAAAGTGTAATGGATCATTTGGGCCCTGCTAAATTTTGACAGGAAAAATGTAACTGAGGCTCCTTTACAGCAGAGCTGCAGGGAGGGATGCTGCCTTTGCCCATCAGGGCTGTGCATCGTCCTGGCCCATCGCTGGGGGACTCTGCACTGTGCCAGAGCAGCATGGGACCCTCCCAAGGTGCAGCCAGATTTAAATCTGTGGTCTCATCTGGGCCCCTGTTGTGCCACACGTTGGTGGGAGGATGATGGAGTGGGAGGGAAGCCTGAGGCTGCTGTGGGCAATGGCCCTTCTCTGTTTGGTCTCCATTACCCACCAGCCCTGTGCCACCTCCCTGTCTTTATCACTCCCAGGCACTACATGACATTCTGGCACTGCCAACGTCCTCCCAAGGAGGTTTCATTCTCTGTGGTGCTGGGATGTGTCCAGGAGAGGGGACCATCCCTGTCACTCCTCTGCTTTCCAGGGATGGCTGCAGTTACCAGGTTTGCAGCCCCCTTTCTTCCCCTTTGCAGCACAGGCTGTGGGCTTGGCCATGGATGCAGCAGAGGTTGGTGCCTGCAGTGCATTTGCTGGGGCACAGCTGGGGTCACTGCTGGCAAATCTGCTCCAAATGTGGAGCATACAGCAATGTCTGGTGCTGCAGTGGAAGGGGGTTGATGGAGCTGCCTTGCTTTGGAAATGCAGAGGCAGATGAAGTCGGGTCAGTGCATATTTCATCACGTGTTTTCATTATCTCACCCTACAGGAATCACTTGAGAAGCTGAATGGTGGTATGAGCTGCTGTAGGACAGGTGGCAGACCCTGTGAGGATGCAGATCCTGTGATGGCACCCTCCCTGTGAGGTCCAGAGGTGTTCCCAGGGCCGAGGAGTGCTCCTGCACACTGTAACCAAACCTGGTGACCATGGCAGGGTGGCACATCCCCCTGCATGTTCCCCTGTGGCAGCCAGGCCTGGAGGCAGCTCTGGGGTTTAGGGACAGATGAGGTGGATGCTGCTTTTCTGCCCCCAGTACTCCTGGGAGAGGGTACCTTCTGCTCAGTGATGCTGGGGAGGTGGTCACTCCTCTTACATAGCAGTACTTACTTTTTTCCCCCTCTTAACTATGCCCCTCCTTGTCTTTGCAGGCAGCTGGGTGCAGGAGGCTCTGAACCCAAACACTGCCACACCAGCCCAGCCACACTCCCTGAGGGTGCTGGAGGATCTGTGCCTCAGCAGGGCCTCACTGTGCTGCCTTCTGCCAGCACTGCACACTCAGCTCTGCATCACAGCTGATACTTTACAACATGCTGTCTGAGTTTTACAGGGAATGACAATACCCTCCCCACAACCTCCCCCTGGACCTCTACCTTCTCAGCCTCCCCCTGCCCTCAGGGTTCCAGGGCTGCCCCACTGGTGCTGTGGGGCTGGCTGGCTGTGGGGTGCAGGACACTGTCCTGCAGGTGGTTCACCCATTCAACCTCCCTGTGCCTGGCTTAGAGGTGCCCTGCAGCCTGCTGCTTGTAGCTGGGCACTTGCAGGCTGGCCTCATGCCATCCAGAGGCCACACCATGCTGTGCTGTGTCGTCCCATGTTGTCCCATGCAGAGCCCATGCCACGCTGTACTGTGTCATGCTGTGTTGTGCCATACCATGCCTTGTTGTGCCATGCAAAGACCCTGCCATGCCATGCTGCGCCATGGCAGGGGACTGGATGAAGCCCAGAGGGGTCCAGGGCTCTGTGCACCCAGCTTCACCCCTCTGATCAGGAGCTGCCTCGGCATAGGGCAGTGGGGACACACTGCAGGTCCCCTGTGGCTGCACAGGGATCCCGCTGTCTCCCCCTGCCTTGCGGGGCCAGCCCTGAGCTGGGTCTGGCTCCCGGACAGCACGGAGAAGCCCGGGTTTGGATGGATTCGTTTATCCCTTCACCAGGGTCACCCCAGCAGGCACACCCCAGCCCCAGGCACTGCTGGGGGTGGGCAGCACTTTGCTGCTCCGGAGGACCCAGGGGGAACTGGGGAACCGGCTCCGGGCCGGGCCGCGCTGTCGGGGCCGCAGCTCCGCTGTTTTCTGTGCCGGCGGGCGGGGTGTCCCAAGGAGGGGAGGGGGAGGCAGGCGTGGAGCCACCGAACGCTGCGCTTGGCAAAGCGGATGCGGATTTGGGAGCGGTGCCGCGGGGCTACGAGCCCCCAGCCCGCGGAGGGGCGAGGGAGGCGAGGTGGCTGCGGGAGAGATGCATTTAAGGATACCATACGTCCCGGGTTATTAATTATAAAACATAATTAAAGTAAAACTGCAGAACGTCAACATATTAAATTTAAAAGCTAATATTAAAATAGAGTTAATATTTAATAAGGTAGCCGAGCGTTACAAAGCTGTACGCTGATACTCTATATTTAACTGTGTAAAACCAGGAGAGTTTTCCCAAAGAAAAATGTATTGTTTAGCTGATTATCAAAGACTTTGTGATATATTATCCATTTCACAAAAATAATATAGATATCTTTTTAAATATAGTAATAAAAACATACTAGCGCCTTTTAAATATACTATTACTTACCACCCCTTTTCATATTGTACTATCACAGACACTTTGGAATTGGTTTAAAAGCACATCATTCATTATTCAAAGCTCATCTTTGCATATTATTTCAGCTCAAGTCTGCCAGGCTCCCTGTGAAATCGTTCACAAAATTGATAACAGCAGACACACACGCAATAAAAAGATAGCCTTGGGCAGCCCGAGTTCCCATTATGCAGATCAAGCTGCAATTTTCTCTAACAAAGCCTGCCCTGATTCAGGACTGGGTGTCACTTTATTTATTTATTTATCCTCCCCCCGTTCCCTTTCCCCCCCCACCCCCCTTTTCCTCCTCCTTCTCTCTCCTTNAGCGCTCCCCCGCCGCCCCCCCGGGGCCCCGACGGCGCGACCTTCCTGGGCGGCCCCGGCGGCCGCGGCGGCGCGCCCTACCCGGCCCTGCCGGCCCCTTTCCCGGCCATCGCCGCGCCCTTCGAGGACTCGGGATCTTACAGTGTGAACCTCAGCCTGGCACCGGCCGGCGTGATCCGGGTGCCGGCGCACAGGCCCATCCCCGGGGCCGTGCCGCCGCCCATCTCCAGCGCTATCCCGGCCATGCCCGCCGTGCCCAGCCTGGGCAGCCTCAACTTCCCCTGGATGGAGAGCAGCAGGCGCTTCGTCAAGGACAGGTTCACAGGTAAGGCTCCGGGACGGAGCGGGCGAACCCTCCCCGGCAACGAACGGAAGGACGAATAAAAACGAGAAAACGAAATAATGAGATTGATAACACTAATAATAAAAGCGAAGGCGGCTCGCTTTATGTTTCCCTCCCCCGCTCTCGCTTGCAGCGATCCGAAAATATCGCTCTCCCGCCGGCGTGGGCAGCGCGGGTCTAGCTGCGGGGCGCCCCAGGGGGCCGGCCGGGGCCCGTTCGCCTCCACATCCCTTCGGCCCGGTGTGGAAGCTGGAGCTGGGGAGGACCCGGTCCCTTCGGGGGACTGCGGGGCAGCCGTCGGGCAGAGTCGCGGCCCCGGGGAGGGGGGCGGCCGACCGGCACCGTGCGGGCGCGGAGCTGACCCCTGTGCTTCCCACCCGGGCAGCGGCGGCGGCTCTGACGCCCTTCACGGTGACACGGCGGATCGGGCATCCCTACCAGAACCGGACCCCGCCGAAGCGCAAGAAGCCGCGGACATCCTTCTCCCGGGTGCAGATCTGCGAGCTGGAGAAGCGCTTCCATCGGCAGAAGTACCTGGCCTCGGCCGAGCGGGCTGCCCTCGCCAAGTCCCTCAAGATGACGGACGCCCAGGTGAAGACCTGGTTCCAGAACCGGCGCACCAAGTGGCGGTGAGTCCCGCGCCCCGGGGGCCGCCCCTGCCCGCCACCACCCCCGGCGGACCCCCCTCCCCCGGCCCGGCGTCCCGGGANGGGCGCGGGGGATGGCGAGCGGGACCCCCAGGGCCGCGGCACTTCCCCGGGGCCGGCTCCGCTTGTATATTCGTGTCGATGTTCCACTAGGAAGGGAAATATGTCACTTTTTGTAAGAAGTGTTAATAATTTAATTTATTTATGCATTGAGATTTTGGGCACTATTAATATGGAATTATATAAAACCTCGATTATTTATATCGAAAACTGAACATAGGTATTTTGTGTTGGCTTTGGAACAAAAGGCTATTTTTTTTTCCTGTTCTGAGGATAGTCTAAAGAAAAAAAAACCTACCTATTACTTATCGGAGGGGACTAAGTGGAGCCGGTGATGACTCATTAGCTTCAGAAACCCTAATAAGCTGAAAAGCGGTAGCTTCCATCTGTCCCAGGTGAAGTTAATGTCAGCTGTAATTTATTCACAGTAGTAATAAGGGCTCCTTTCAGTCAACACACACTCGGTTTTGTCCTCACCTTTCCAGCCGAAGAGCTTTAGCGCACCGAAACAGCACCTGCACCCTCTCCTTTCGCCACCGACTCATGAGAAAGCGCCTTATGTTTCATAATAAAGAAGATTTGGGGTTGACACAGACCATGTATAATACTTTGTACTTTCCGAGACGTGTAAATAAAACGTTTTCTTTACAAACCCCTCTCCTCTCCCTGCCTGCTGCTGCGCCGGGGAAGAGCCGAGCCCGCCGCCGGGGCTGGGTGGCTGCGGGGTGGGCAGCAGCCGGAGGCTGCCGCGGTCCTTCCGCGGAGACGGAGGTGAGGGGTCGGCGGGGGCGAGGGGAGCATTGCCGGGACCGGGGGCGGCTGTTCCCTGGGCTCCCAAGCGCTCTGTAGGCGCTGGGTAGGGGGACAGGGAATGGCCGGCGGGATGGTGCTGGTCCCCGGTAAAGTTCCCAGCCCAAACCTGCGGTTTCGAGCCGCCCCTCTGCAGGCAACCGGAGGGTTTCGTTTCCCGGCCTTTGCTACGGCCTTGGCTGTGGCCGCTGGCCCCTTGGTGCTTGCCTGCAGCGGGTCTCGTTTAACTACCGGGGTGCGGGGGTTATTTTTTTAAAAGAAAAAACTCCCACAGTTCTGCGGGTCCGGTGTTCGGTGTTCAGCGAGTGGGGAAACGGTAAAAATGGCATTTTTTTAGAAAGCAGCGATGGTCCAGGCGGGTTTTCCTCTGCTACGGGAGGGACCTCGAGCCTCCTGTGGGCGCCCAGAGGGGTGGGCTCGGCCTCTCCCCCGGCGGGAAGTGCAGCTCAGCCCCGGCCGCCCCGACTCGGCAGAAATTCTAAGGCGTTCCCAGCCCTGGGCTCTGGTGTTTCCCCGGCCACGGTAACGGGCATTTTACGGGCAGTCAGGCAGGACGAGGGATTTCGAAAATGCTTCCCCAGCCGGTCCTTGTCACAGCGGTACCGGGACACGGGCTCGGGCTGCCGCCGGAATTTGGTTTGTCGGGAGAAGGTTGTGGTGGTCCAAAGGCAGGGCCAAATCCTGGCACACAGTGCGTGATGGTGCTGGGAACGTGGACTGGTACCGTTCATCAGCCGGGAATACGCAGCGTGTGCTGGAAAGCACCGATGGAGGGGAGGTGTCTGGCAAGGAAGGTGGAAAAAAAGAAAACCAAAACCAACCAAACAGAAAAAAACAAGCAAACAAAAACAAAACAACAACAACAAAAAGGGAAATCTATACCTGGCTGCAGGGCCTGGGGAAACCCCGCACCCCCGCGATGCGTGGCCCCGTCCCTTACCCCAGGCATAGATAGCCCTGTCACTGCTGTGCAGTAGCCGAACCCGTGCCCCGTTTGGTTCATTCCTTTCCCCACGGCGTTTATCTGCCGGGATGCGGCTGCTGGTGCCAGGCGGGAGCGGGGCTGGGACCACATCGGGGGGCACAGCTCGGCCCTGGGTTTGTCATCGCGTTACTCTCGACGTTAGCCCCAGCTACAGAGCAGGGGGATAGAGACCCGAAGTAGCTCCTGCAGAACAGGCGGGAGGTATTCCGTGTGTTAGATAAAACGTGGCAGAGCCAAGCTCTGAGCAGCGCAAGGGGGTTGGAATAAACGGATACCCCTACTCACACGTGTATTCGATGTTCTGCTTTATCTCTACCCCCTAATATCTATAAACCGCATTGTTTCCAAACAACCTTTGCTCTTTAACTGCGTGAGCATCCCGTGCCCATAAACTGAACTCCTGTGTCCCTGATTTTTCTGCCGTTTTCCCTCAAACTGCTGCAAGCCAGAAGGTGTGTATTTGCAGAGAGCACAATGATGCTGCGTGTTGCAGTCATCAGCTGCGTGGCAGGCGAGGATCTAGTGTAAAGCCACCGAGCGATTACAGCCCGGTTATTAAAAGCAGTGCAAGTGGGTCCAAGCTCGGCCGTGCCGTCCCGGGCTCTCCTCCCCGCTGCCCTCGGGGTTCTGCTGCAGGCAGTGGGATCAAGGCTTAGGGTGTACCAACTGTCCAAAGGACTTAAGAAAGCCGTAGCTTCCCTTCAGCCGTCTGAACAGCTGCTGGGTACTGGGGCTCGTAGTGGGATCTGCGCATTGGGCTCGCTGGGCTTATTGCTGGCGTCTTTGTTGCTGGGAAGCTGGTCCTGAGGTTTTGAGCTGTGCTGAGGACGAGGGAGGTGGGCTGCCTCGTGCACCCACATCACGTAAGACAAGATTGCATGGGTGGCACTGGGGTACTGGTGTGAGCGGCTGTGCCGGAGGGGGCAGAAGGGGGGCTACCTAAGGGTACTCTGCCCAGTAAACCCAGCGTTTAGTGGAACCTCAGGGAAACACTGGTGGGAACAAATACACAATGTTTCCCTCTCTGTGGCTGAGAACACTATTCCCTGCCAAGCTGATTCGGGTGCCATAGGGTCCCTGCGTATGGGCTTGCACAGACTTCGGACCGTACCAGCTTGAGCCTCACCGTCCCAGGGAAAGTAATCCCGGGGGATGTGGGTGCCCCGTGCAGGAGACGACACCTTCTGGAGGTGGGCTGGCTGTTGTTCTGATCCCGTTTATGTTTGTGCCCACATACTGTGCTTGTGCTGCGTGTTGGACAGCTGTAGCCCAGGCTGCTGTGTACGAGCAGCAGTTTGACCTCCCAAGTTCTGAAACAGCTTTTCTGCAGTGTGAGCTCTGCCTAGTTGTGAGGGAGTGTGATTTATACCCCATCCTCCCACTTGTGCTTCTTTCACCCCTTTGGGAGACTTCCTAAAACACCCCACTTGGCAGAGGAGAAAGACCCGTGGTGTGCAGGCAGTGTGAGAGCGGCAGCAGCTCCTGCAACTGTACTGCAGCCCGGCTGACTCGGGGCAGTCATTTGAGCTTCGGTGGTGTAAGCCTGGTGATAGAGTTGTGGCCTGAGAGCACTGGAGATGCTGCTCGTAGCATCAAGCTGAGTTTAATACATTGATGCTTGATGCTTCTGTAAAATTGGTAATTCTGAGCTTTTGTATGGTCTTCCATTAAAAAAAAAAAAAAAAAATAAAAAAAATTGCTGTTTTAAATCCGCAAGTGAAATGTTGTCTCTGCATGTGCACTCTGGACAGCCCAAGATGTGTGCTCATGTTCACTCCTGTTTGAAAGTTATAAACCTAGGAAAATGTGTGTTCGTTGAGCAGGGATGGAAAAAGGAAATGAGAGTTCAGGATCATGGAATTATCAGCGAGACTTAACTTTGGGCAGATCACTGCCTTACCTTTGCTTTCTCCTGTACGTAAGTGATCTCCCTTGTAGGGCTGAGCAGCTGAGTGGGTGGATGCTCAAGGCAGGGCTCGGGGTAACCAGAACCATTTCCTCAGTCCCTCCTGACTTTGTGTTAAGCCAAAACCCAGGCATAAACCCTCTCAGGATAAAAATGGCTCCATAACTTGCATCCCTCAGCATTATTTTGTGTCCAGGGTATTAGATGTTACAAAGTAATGCATGGTGATCAGATCTGTAAAGGCAATTCTTTTCTTAAATGGGCCTTAAAATCAATGGGTTATTAGCTCTCCCTCTCCACTCCCTGATGAAAGCCCAGTCCTGTTAAACATGCAAACTACACAATATTCAAAGTTTTGGTTTACAAAAGTGTTTTGCTCAGCTGGGTCATAATTTAACTAATTTATAGCTAATGTAAATAATACTGAGATTTAAACTTCACGCCTATGAGTTTTTCTTGAAGCAAATATTTCCGCACTGCAATCATCACCACTGCTGATGATTTTAAGGGCCCTGACTCACTCAGGTGAGTGCTTGCTCATATAACTGCTCCTCCTCCACTGGTAGAATCTCTCCTCATGTTGCCTGAGCAAGCAGGACTGGGGGAATGAAAGTATTTGTCTTCTGTGCAGGTGGGCATTTTGGTAGAGGAAACATGTATATGTTTTTCTTTAGGTTACTTGGGCATTTTCTTTTATGTTCTATTTTTCCTGCCTACTCTCAAGTCCATTAACCTTCAGTCTTTTTCCTGACTAGCAGCAGCAGAATAAGTATTTCTACTTGGTGCCCACTTCTTTTTGCCTCCAGGAGGCACCCAGTTAGTTTTGATGACAGGGCTATAGCACAGTTTGTGGCAGTTTGGCACTTATGTCCTTTCCCCCCTTTTTTGGGGAGTGGTTCTCTGCATTTCTAGGCATTTCAGTGGTCTCAAAACTCTGCTGGGGAGGTCAGAACTGCAATGGTATTTAGGCATCTGCCAGCATTCAGGAGCAGCGTGCTGCAGTGCGAGTGGGAGAAAACTGCCATATCTCCATCTCTGTCACTCATCTGAGCTGCTTGAATGAATCCCTACACTTAGTCAGGTAATTCTGAATGTTACTTGTTGGCCATGGGATTCATTTCCTTCTGCACTTTTACTGGCTTCCTTCAGGACCTAATGCAGGTGGGAAGTGAACACCTTGAGAAAGCGGTGCCATCCCCCTGGCCCAGCACAGGTCTGACTTCATATGCACAACTAGCCTTGCCTGGCTTGTCACCTGTGCCTGACCCTTCAGCTCCCTGCCCAGGTGAACCTCCCTTTTAATCTATTTTTTATTGAGGACACCGAGCACAGTCTCATTGCCGTGGTTTTATCATCATTCAGCTTTGAACTAAACAGCATCTGGATGGGCAGGACAAACTCCATTGTCATGTTTTCCTACAGTATTACTATGCTTCTTCAGCCTATGGAAAAATGGAAGGCCATAAACCCTTGCCAGGTTCCTTAAATGGCTTAAGCTCGATGCCACAAGTGTTCCAGAATTCCCAAACGATCCCATTAATTTGGCATCCAGTGTATGCTGCATTATACATACCAACTTCCATTGGCACATGCCACATCCAATCCATTAGTTGTGCACAAATGCACTTAAGATTTTTATTGCTCTTAGTTTTGTGTCATCAGCAAAGAAAGGTAAAGTTGATCTTCATCTAAATCACTGACATGGATTATTGCAATTGATTACAACGAAGCAAGAGCTTTTCAAGTTTCAAAGTTATGTTGTCTTTTATTTCCCCAAGTAGTAATCTGTACTGTTTAAGTTATTGCACAAGAGCTCTGTAAGAGCTGTCCATATTACATTCCTTGTTGAGAACATTTCTGTTATCAGACTGTCGTGATTCCCTCCCAGTCCTGTACAGCATGCTGCTTGTATTCCTTCTGGTGGCAGAAATGCACTAAATGTTCTTTATTCAATCCAGCTATCAAAGGAAGGAGCAAGCTGCACACTTGCTGAAGCTGGCATATACAGGTTTGGGAAGTTGTATTTTAATTGGGGAGTAAATTATCTATGATTGGAAAAATACTATTTTATTTATAACTTATTGCAATAGGTTTCTCAAGCTTAGCTCCTTTATTAGCCTGGCATATTTAAGACAGGGGAGTATGCAGACAGACAAGGGAAGAACGGGACCCAGCACCACACCATTTTTCTGCTCAATGATCAGTTATGTACAACTGGGAAAAAAATGAGGGGAATTGTTAGTGTCTGTCCCTATCTCCCTGCTTGCCCCGTGCCAGTAAGGGCTGTGTGTGCAGGTAGTCCTTTGCAGGGCACGGTCCCAGTGTTCATACTTTGCTTGGCAGGTACCTGCACCCATGCTTCCCTTTACACAGCTCAGTTTTAACAAGCTCACAGCTCGTTAAAGTCCAGCAGGCTGGTCATGCAGTTAAAATCTGCTCTGTTTGCAAGAGAGATGCCTCATCTTGAATTCAGGGTGTGTAACTCCAGGCAGTAGGCACTAACATGTTAAAAGTCATGTATATGTGGTGTTGAGGGACAGGGCTTAGTGGTGGGCTTGGCAGTGATGGCTTAACAGTTGGACTCGATGATCTTAAATGTATTTCTCAAGCTAAATGATGTTATGAACCTATGAACCTGTGAACAGCCCCCCTGCATCGTCAGGGACTGATCCCCCAAGCAGCCCAGCAGTGCCTCTGCTCTGCTTCACCTTCATCACTCCAAGTCTCTCCAGAACTCCCCACCTGCCCTGAGGGCAGCAGTTCTTAAAACACGGCAGTGAAACTTAACCTGAAAAACTAATTATTAGTTAATAAAGCTTGTGGTTTATGGACTGAAGTGATAGCAAAGCCTGGCTAGAGCACGAAGCTGTTAAACACAAGGAGTGCTGGAGCAGTTTGGTTTAATACAGGCGAAGAGAGGGCCAGCGCTTCATTTGGTGTAAATCAGCAGAGATCCATTAAGCTCAGTGGATCTCAGCTACTTTACATCAGCTGAGGACATGACCCCGGGTACTTAATTGGTGGTAGAATATAAAGGCATTAGACTCTCTCCTCTCGTTCCCCCGCACACATCGTTCCCATTACTGGTAATGGGAGCAGCCGGTACGGGCAGCGGCAGCGGCGGGTGGGTTCGGCTGGTGCCGGGACCGGCCCCTGGCGCTGCCTGGAGCTGCTCTCTGGCCTCCAAAGAGCCAGTGCTCTAACGGAGACAGGGAAAACAAAGCAAAACGGTTAATAATTAAAGAAGGCTTCGAATCTTTGCTTTGGACTGAGGGGAAGGAGTGAGAGCTCTGAAGGTGCCTGCACTGGGGCTTGGGTGGGTGCTGCAGTGCCGGCACCCTGCCTGGAGGGATAGGGGAGCAGCATCTCTGGTAGCCATGGCCTGAGCTGTCTTTTCCTTGAAAATCGGGAAAATAGGGTATTTTGTCCCAGCAGGATGTTTTTCTAAGTCCAGACAAATGCATCCCAGGAGCAACTTGAGATGAAGCCTTCTGTCCACAGCCCCCCGGGAAGAGGTTCCAGGCTGTGCTGTTCCTCTACACCAGCTCTTTTCCTGTCCTCTCCAAATGTGTGCCCAGATCTGGCTCTGGCAGCTGGGGAGAAAGAAAGAGGACAGGGATGCTACAGCTGTCACAGGGCTGCAGGTCTGGGAGAAGACACCACTGCCACTTCAAGCCTTTTTCCCACATCTGCTGTCCTGTGCCTTTCACACCCTTGAGACTGTGACATGGATGGGTGCACTGGTGGGATGTGGGTATCTGCAGGGCTGACGAGTAGGAGCTGGTTCCTTCATAAGCAGCAGAGACCTCTTGGAACTTCATCTCATTATGGTTCTGGCATCTAAAAATAGATTTGGGGAGCTGCAGTCCTGCACCTTACTTCATAGATTCTCCTGAGCAGAGCTTCACAGCAGTGCTTGGCCATGCTTTTTGTGGACTCTTTTAAAATGTTCGTTCTCCTCCCCATGAGGTCTGTGTTTTCAGCAGGCACTTTGTCTCTGGGTTGCCTCTTGCCCTGCACTGCAGCACGTGTTGCCTCTCTCAGCTCACAGCCTGTGTCTTTCTGGCCTAGTGAGGTTCCTCAGCCTTTATGTTTGCCCAGTTCTTTGGCAGCTGCTGAGCAGCCTCCTCCCAGCTTTCCTCTCTGCACCAGGACACCTTTGCTCTCTGCCTGGAGCCAAGACCCCCTTAGCATTTTCCTGATAAAATGGCATCCCATCATTTCTCTGTCTTCTTTTTGTAAGGTTATGGGAGAAAAAAACCAAAGAAGTGGGATGTTGCATCTTGCCCAGAAAAGGCTGAGGTGGGTAATTGATTTGGAAAGCAGTCTGCACAGTCAGGGATTTGCTCGCTGAAGCTGCCGTGTTGCACAGGGGAACTTTGCCACTGCGGTGCCCCAGCGGAGCAGCTGCTGTACCCGGCCCAGCTTCCACCTTGTCAGGAGCTGTGGAGGTTTCCTGTGTCCTCAGACAATCCATCAGGAAGGCTTTGAACTTGAATTTGACCCCTTCATTCAGCAGGAAGCCAAAGGTGAGCATGGGGCTGGGGTTAAGGAGGGTTTTCTGTCCCTAATTTGACACATCAGAGGCAGTGGTTTTATTTGGAAACTGGTTTAGAGAGATGGAGCCCAGAGTACACACACACACACACATACCTTGTGCTACACCTCTGTGTGGCAAGAGGAGATTGCCCCTCAGAGCTCAAGCAGGCTCTCCCAGGCTGAAGTATTTTTGGAGTCCCTGGAATAAGTGAAGTGTTCAGGAAGAGACTGCTTGCAGGACTTTTTTGGACGTCTGAAACGTGATCCTCCTCTAAACTCATCAAGGGCAGAAACTGGAGGGATTAAGGGCTTTTTTTTTTTTTTTCCTGCCTTGTCATGCTTGTGCCTTTGCTACATTGATCTTGATGAAGTTGCCCTTCTCTTTTTCAGTCTCTGACAAGTTCTCAGAGGGGGAGGACAGAGTTCTGTCCCATGGAGGGGTGGGGTGAAATCACTCTTTTCACTGCCATACTGAATAGGGCAGAGAAAACACAGCAGCCTGTGCTCCTTCTCCTTGCCAAGACTCTCAAACTGCAGACACTTGTCCAAAAACCTTCTTGGATCAAACTCCCAACCTCCTCTGCACAACTGACTCTCAGACTGCTGCTAGGCAGAGGAAGCTCCTGTCTGACACAAACCTCACCTTCCCCAGTTCAAGGTTTTTTATTCCTGTGCTCTTAAAAAATAACATGACCTACTGATTTTCCCTCTTCCCTTTGCCAGCTACTCTGACAAACCTGCAAAAGTGGTTGTTTTGTCTTTTCATTCTTTGTCCAGACCCAGGGTGGGGTTCTACAGCTCAGGCGAGACCTAAACCTCAGGCAGCTGAGGGTCCAAGTGCACTACACAAATCACTGTTTCAGAGGGAAAAAAGGAGAACCTTCCTCAGCCTTGTCCATCCTGATTTACTTCTGCCTCCTTGCCTGCTTGTGGTGCTGTCCTGCAGCTTTCTAACTGCAACCTGGATGTAACCCCATAGCATTGGGTCCTCTTTACAGGGGGACTTTGTCTTCTTCTCTGGACAAGATTCTTCCTTCTTATTACTTAAAATTAACTACGTCAGAAGAGGGAGAAATGCAAGTGAGGTATGAACCACACTCTGTCCATCTTGGTTGTGGCATGGAGAGTGAGGCAGGAAAGCTCTTATGGAGGAAGGGTGGATGGAGTGAGGAGAGAGAGGTCCAAGTGCAGCAAGTGGGTGAAATGCAGAGGGTGATTAGCAAGAGGAGACATCCCAGACCCCTGTCCAGGCATGGAAACCTGAGAAGGATGGATGAAGCCAGGAATGGAAACAACAAGCAGAGCTGGAGGTGGGAGTGATGGGAATGGCTGGCTGGAAGAAAACAGGGGAAGGGCTGTGTGGAGACTCAGCAGTGGAAAGTTCTGCTGTAGGACTCATTCAGCTGGAAAATAAATCTTTCTTGTGTTTAAACCTGTGGTGCAGTGGGGCTGTATGTGAGGTCTGGAGAGGCTTTGGTTGAGTTTGGACTGAGAGGTAAGGAGGGAGCATGGTGTGCACCCATGTGTTCTGTGCATGGTGTTTTGGGGTCCCACCAGCCAGGTAGTGCTGGGATAGCTCTGGGGTGAAACCACTGAATCACTGAACAAGCAAGCAGCCAGCAGGCATTCTAAAACATGGCAAGAAGGTCTCAGAAATCCCACAGAGTGAAGAAAGCCCTGGTTACACGAGCAGTGGAAGAAGGTGGGTAGAAAGAAGAGCAGTGGTGCATGAGGAATGCCCTGAACAACAGGATGTTCCTGGAAGTGGCTGTGGCAGCGAGGGGCTGGAGCACACCCGGGCAGAGCGGGGTGCGGGTGATGCCTGCCCAGCCGACATCTGTGCTCGGTGACAATAGCAGGGCCTGACAAGTTCATTGTGGCTCTGCACAGGGCAGCAGGTGGGAGAGGCAGTGCCTGCAGCCACCTGCTCCCCACCCGTCCCCCGGGGCCGCCCCGGGTGCTGCACTGCCACCGGAGCAGCAGTGGCCACTGTGTCCCCAGGTAGGGCCTGGGGCTGGCACCTGCTGATGGGGGTTGGGTTGGGGGGCACTCCTAGAGTACTTGTGCTTTTACCTTTTATAGATTTCACTTGGTTAGAGAGGAGGGCAGGTTTTTTTTTCCCTTCGTTGTAAAAAAAAAAATCTGTTTTAGGATGATTTTTTGTCTGGAATTTAGCAATGTGTCATGGAAGGCGCAAACATGGATGAAAATAGATGAGGGGAAAAACAAAGCTGCCAAGCCAAATCCTACACCTGTAACTCTTCCTGAACCCACCAGGCAGTGGGAGAGCTCAGCTGCTCCCAGCACTTGGCTTGTGCTGTCTGAGTGTCATTATTGTCAATAGGGTTTGATCTGAATTGGCACTGCTCATGCTGGGGAGTGAATGGACTGAGAGGGACAGAGAAGAGCCCAGGATCCAGGCTCCCACACCCTTCCTAAGTAAGTACTCAAGGAACAGAGCTCTGGTTTAGAGTCCAAAGTCAATTCAGAATAACACCAATAAATTCAGGCCATTCACTTCCAATCGGTCCAGCTGTAACTCAGGGAGAGAGAGTTATTTCTCCCCTCTCTCTCTCTCTCTAAGTGCAGGCAAGGAACAACAGGGTCTGACCGATGGGGCGTAACAGGAGGAGCTCTCCATGTCCTGGTGTTTGCTGTACAAGTCTCTTTTCTGAGCTCTTGGAGAATTACTCGTGTGCTGGGACAGAGCATCCATAGAGCTGTTCCGATTTCCTGACAATCTGGCTCCCGGGTACCATTTAATAATCTTGATGGTTGCCAAATGCTTCTGTGCACGTTTCTGGTTTGAGTTTTCATCTTCATAACTGCATGCATTTAGTTTTCCTGATTGTGTGCACCAATGCTTGTCTAGACTGCCAGGGGTTGGTGGGGAGCTGGGGAAAGGGGGAGATGGCAGATCTGACTCTGGGACTGGAGGGATCTGTCCTGTTTTGGGTGGGAGGCTGGGTCCTAACCCCACCAGGGCTTTGTGCGCCCCTCAAGTGCTGCACTGGGTATCACCCCTTCTGTCTGTACTGCTTACAGATGCGGAGAGCAAACAGAGATCTGAATGCAAAGATCTGAGAGTTGCATTCAAATAGAGGGCTTGCTGCTGGTGCCCCAAGCCAAAGTATCTACTGATGGGAAGCAAACAAAAAAAATAGTTGGAAATGTTGCAGTTTTCATGCACAAACCAAGCTTAGTGCTGCTTGTTTTGGTGCCAGCTATGGCAGAGCTGGTTTCACAGGAGTTGGGGCCACTGTGAGCTGGAGGTGGTGCAGCACCTTTGTGGGGTCATGGCATCCCAGGGAAGCCTGTCCATCTGTCCTCCTGTCCACCCCAGTCTGAAAGGAGGCTTAAAAAGGGCTGTGAGACTCATCCATTCAGCTGAGCTTTCCCAGCTGATGCAGTCCAACACTCGAGTTCTCTGATTAAAAATGTGTCTTCAGGAATCAAGGGATCTCAGTGTTTGGATTTTTTTCTCTACCTACCTGTGGTCTTTTAAGATGTCCACTTAGAACTACAGGAAGATATAAGTGGATGCTTAAAAAAATTAGCCTAAGGTATTCAGAGATTTGCTTTTACTTATAAAGAGTAAATTAAAATATAGTTGTTCCACAGCAAGTTCATCTTAATCCAGTGCCTTAATACACAGGTATTGCATTTCTCCTGGATACAATCTTATTTGATATAATTTTAAAAGTCAGTCTTTAATGAAATATTCCTCATGATGGTGAATTGATTTGAAATTTAAGTGCCTAATCATAGTCATGGTAAAAATGACTCTTGCTTCGTTTTGTTTTGTTTTGTTTTGTTGTTTTGCTTTGGTTTGGTTTTGGTTTCTTTTTGTTGTTATTGTTGCTGTGGGGGGGTATTTTTTTGTTGTTGTTTTGGGTTTTTTTTTTCCTTAAAATTGTACAATTTTTGCTGTTAGCCATTGGAACTGGGTAACATTTCTCATTTGCTCAGTCCTGCCATTTCAGAGCCCCACACAGCAGACTCAGATTTACTTCACCTCCTGGTTTTCTCTTTGTTCACCTTAGCAAAAAGTGCTTCCCATCCACTCTCTTTATTTCCAGAGAGGTTTCTCCTGCTGGAAAGGTGCAAAATCCCGGAGCAGAGGATGCTGATTCACACTGGTGAATCAGTGTGAAGCCTCCCCCTTCTTACATATTCTGTTGTACAGCTTCAGTCTTGTGCTGAGGCTCTTCCCGATCTTTTTAACATTAACACAGAATCAGCAATAGTTACCAGCACAGCTTGGATTTATTTCCCTGGGAAATGATACAGGTGACCTTGGGACGGTTCCTAAACACATCATATCCCAGGAATTGTTGGGGGACAAACAGGAGAGCTGAGACTCCCAGCAGCTTGGGAAGCCTGGAGGAGTCAGTTTGGCAACGTGGGATAATGACTGTCGTTAGATCTTGATTATACTAAAGTGGTCAGGAGTGAAATAATTAAAATATAGATATTTGTTTTCTCCTGAGTTCCAGTGTTAACAACCCTATTCTGCCAAGCAGGGCTCTACTCCATGTGTCAGGGATCGAGGATGCTTCCAACAGGGAAAGCCCCAAGAATATTAATCTCTCTTATTCTTGAGTCAGAGGATTAGTCTGAAAACAATTAAAATAAATTGTAATTCTTCAGCTCTGCTTGTTTGCCAGTCCGGTGAGCACACATGCAGGGCAGGGGGAAGCCTGGGCTTGTGCCTCCTCTGCACGGTGCTGGGGAAAGGGGGTGATACCTGGGGGTGCTCCCCGGGGCCAGGCTGGGACGTGGCACCCCCAAAATAATGCCTGTGCTGCCATTGGGTCAAAGGGACTCTTGTCCTGCCCGGTCAAAATTTATTGGCAAGAGGGATGAAAAGTGATGGCTCTGAAAGCTGCTTTGTGGGCTGCTCGGTGGCCGGGAAGGGAGGGGTGTTAATGGGGTATTGTGTGGACCCTCGGACGCTTTGTCAGTGCTGAAAAGTTAGCAAGGAGAAGCCTTGTTCCTCCGGCGCTGCCTCCCTCTGATTTACTGCCCTCGCCTCCGCTTCGGAAGTGCCGCCGCATTCCCCAGTAAATAGGGATGTACGAACGCTTTGCTCTGCCTGCTTTCCCTCCTTTTATTCCCTCTTCCCAAACATGTAACCTCGGAGAAAGCTTTATTCTTCTTCAGTGATCACTTAGTTGTCTCCAGACTATATCTTTTGGCAAATTTATTGCTGGCTATTACAAAACCAAAACCAAAACCAAGCACAACACGAAAAAAAACCACCCACAACAAAAACCAAAACCAACCAACCAACCAAAACCAAAAACCAACCAACCAAACCAAACAAAAAAAATCCCCAAAACAAAACAAACAAACAAGCAAAAAGACCAACACCAAAAAACAAAACTCAAGTGCATTTTGCATATTAACACGGAACTCTTGTTCCTGTCTGCTCGGTTTGGAAATGGTTGGATTGCTTTTATACAGAAAAAAATGGCTAATAAAATTGGCCTCAGCACCATTGCTTTGCAATTCTTATGAACAGTAAAGTGCTACTTACAGTCATTGATGTTAAAAGCTATTTCTAAATTATGGTGCCATTTATTATCTCTAGTGTCCAAAGTAAGTTTAAATGATGCTTATAATTCATGTTTTACCAAATTTCCTTTTCCCCCCGAGGATACCTCTGATTAACTTATGCACATTTAAGCGCTTTTTAAATTCTTCTTTTATTGCCATTATGCTCTGAAAATCTCAGCGATTCTCAAAAATGGGTAATAAACTTGAGATAAAATGCTGCAGTTTTAGATCAATGCTGACATATCACTGTGGTGATTTCTTCAGAGCTAAAGTGATAATGCTTCATATTTACAGAATATATGCTAGGTTATTACTACAGTATTACCGTTTTGTTCTAAGATGAAATGAGTAATTTACCAATTTATTAAACAGCTACATTTAAGTATTGCTTAGGACATTACCACACCAATCTGTTTACTTAGCTTGAAGAGTTACCATTAAGAAACCCTGTTTATTTAGGTAAAATTTGTAATGATCATGCCCTCCATTAAGAAACTTATTTTTCTGCAAGCCTAATTGCCTGGAAATGAGTTTCTCCTTATTTACTATGGTGGATTCTGCTAAGCCAGCTAAAACATCACCCTTTCAAGAAGTGCTGGAGAAATTAATAAAACATACATGGAACAGTTTTAATTAGTATAATACCAAATGTTAATAAAAGATTTATGATCCAGTTAAGAATTCTAACAATCACAGCAGGAAAACATCTGAAATTTGGCAGTGATGATTCGTTAAATATAAACAAATCCTGCCAAACTCTTCAAATGGAGGAGAGATTTTTTTTTTTTTTTTTCCTGCTCCTGTCCTTACACCAGTCCTGGCTCAGTGATATGTAAGGTCAGGCTCTAACCCTTCAGAAACCAGGTTAAACCCTGCATGGCAAGAGGATAGATCAGGGATGCTGGGAAGGGATGGAGAAGCCTCCCATGGTGGATGGGGATGCACTTAATTCCCTTGGTGCCACTGGTGTGGGAGCAGGCAGCTCCTGCCTGGAAGAAGCAAACCACAGTTAGCCTAGGGTGGGTCTAGCAGGAGCTTCAGCATTTCTGGTGCTACATTTTAGCCCAGCTCTAGGAAGAAAATCCATGTTTTGAGCCCAGAAAGCCAGTGGTGGAGGAGGGTGGCAGAACCAGCTTGGCTCCAGCCAAAGGCAGAAGTAGTAAGCAGTAGCTGAATTTCCAGAGGTTCATTCCTCTCCAGGAGCATATCAGCTGGAATCTCAGGTGACAAATACCTCAGGTTCACCTTGCAGCTCAGGGCCCTGTGGCACAGGGATGGTCTCTGCCCCAGGCTGAGCCTGTGGCTGACCAGAAGTGAAGATGGATGAGTTCTGCTGGAGCTGGGCTGATCACTGCTGGTCAGGTTGGTGCTAGTGGAGGAAAGCAGTGAATCATCCATCTTAAATAGAAATCTTCTGATGCTGGAAGGAGGTTTTTGAGTGAATGACTGCTTGGATGGTGTGGCAGGGGCAGGAGGTGTGCTGGGTGACACTGAAAGACACTGGTCCAATCTGAGACCTGTTCTGAGTGTCTTTATCCAGACAAACAAATCTCAGAGAGTTACTGAATTGTCTGGGAAACGCAGACATTTTATTAATTCCTAAACTTCATAATGTGACTTTCCTTATTTGTTCTTTCCAAGGCCAGAAAAGGAAACACCATATTTATTCTTGCTAATGTAGCAGTATCGATCAAGACATAAAGTACATATAAATACATATTGACTCATATTACATTAAAGCATCTATCACTTACTACTTGTTCCTCAATAATACTATAGTTATGTTTAAAAAAATACATTAAAATTGGCATTACCTCAGGGAAAATAGGATCTGCCATTATTATTAATATTAGATTTTGGCAAATAAAAGCTTTCAAAAGGATGCAAATGTTAAAAATGGAAACCCATCTCCCTTCACCCCCCACACTGACCAGATATTTCTGGCTTTACCAGTCGTTCAGGCAAAGGTCTAGGAGTATAAATATGGTAGGAACTGCAGAAAGGATGCTTAGCTGCTTGCTGATGAAAAGTAATCACCTCTCGACTTCAGGGCTGGGCAGAGGGATTCTGGTGGACACATCGGGATCTACAATAAATCTCCAAAATCTTAAAAAAAAAAAAAAAAAAGGAAAAAAAAAGCCCTCTTTCTTCCATAACTAAAGGAATAAAACTGGAAGAGGATTTATTTTTTTTTTTAATACCCGAATTTCTCTTTTGCAGAATGTGTTTATCCCTTTTCCGTGCAAAGAAAAAAAAAAAATCCAGAAAATACTGTCCACATGGCTATTTTATGCTTCTGCTTGTCTTTCCTTCTCTTTCTAATTAACCTAATGTGATATCTGATCCCTGCTCTTTTTAGTGTTTGTGTGCCAGTCTGACAGCGCTAGGGCTGTTATTTCTTAGATAAGCTAATCACTTCTTAATGACTGCACGAGGTATCTTTATTTAACTGCATAAAGAGATTTAACTTTTCCCGTTAAGATGTGACCGCTGGTTTATGTTTTGTTAATGACCTGGAGCAGTGGTGGAGGACTCAGGTGGTACACACGTGTGGAGCCGGGCTGGGCGGCTGCTTTTCGCCAGGCTGGGAAAAGGGGCAGGGAGAGGAGGAACTTGTTCTCTATTAATCAGAATTTATTAAGCGAGCCCTCTCGTGAGCTGGCTAGCTACTGCTGCTGCTGCTGCTGCTACTGCTACTGCTGCTGCTGCTGCTGCTGCTGCTGCTACTGCTGCTGCTGCTGCTGCTGCTGCTGCTGCTGCTGCTGCTTCGCTGCCAGCCTGTGGCCATGGGGCTGATGCTGCAAAATCAGAGGTGGGGTTAAGTCCCATCACCTCCCTCATGCTTATAGTTGAAGACGCAGAAGGGTTTATTTGTCAGGTTCTTTTCAGTGCTTTCTAGAAGATCAGTACCTCTTTTTGAAACAACCTCTTGTAAGATCTGTTGTAAGAACTTGTTTAGAATATAAGCACCTCCTTAAAATGTGCAAGCACAGGGAGCAGTGCTCAGTGAGATCCACATGTGAGCAGGGCACACATAGGTTCCCCTCCATAACTTTTAGGAGATGAAGCAGAGGTGCTGTGCAGAGCTCTGCCCTGCAGTGTGCAGCCCCCTGGGCTCACCCCTGGGCACCCAGAGCTGCTGAGGCACCTGCTGCAGGGGATCTCGAGGGGGTCCAGATAACACCAAAGTGCAGGGTGCAAGGTTGTAGCTTTTGTTCAGGGTACAAGGTGCTCATCCATGCCAGGATGGATTTCAAAGCTTGGTCCTTTGTGCCCTGAAATAAAGGACGCAGACACAGGATGGACTGTTCAACCTGTTGTGCAAAAATGTGCTTTCTGCACAGGAGGTTTTCTCTGTGGACAAATGAAAGAGAAGAATCAGGCCAGTGAGACTGTCAGAGCACTTATTTGAGCTTGGAGAAGTAACTGGAGATTTGGCCAGGAACAAAACTCCCAGCACCTCTGATCTCAGAGGCTGTGATACCTCCTGCTCCAGCTCCGTGAGCCTGCAGACATCAAGAGGACCAGGCACTGGAAGTGGTTTTGTCTATAAGAACCCTTTGCACATGCACTTTCCAGCTCTGGATGCAACCACAAGTTCCCAAGGGAGCTTTGAGGCTTGCTTTTGGTCATTTAGACCAAAGCTTTTTGGAAGGATATGGAAACACAAGATGCTTCCAGCCCCAAGCTCAGGGCTGCCGGCACCTCCCTGGGTCTGGATCCTCTGCAGGGGCAGGAGGTTGGGTGCTGAGGTGGAGATCCAGGCCCTGTAAAGCATCTGCAACTGTTCTGCTAAAACCAAAGGCAGAAAAAATCCTGTCTTTCTTGCTTTCTTTGAAAGGTTTGTCCCTACCATTTATGAGTACCTTAAAATGTCAGTTTGGCAGAGAATCTGTATCCCTGCCTGACAAGCAAAGGGCCAGGCCAGACCTTGGGGTTTTCATTTTACTGGCTGACTGTAATGTCAGTCTTATCAATGATATCTTTTCCTTCCCAGTAGCATGTTCTAATAAGAAACTAAATCAAGAAGGCAAAAAGCTTCTGGCATCTCCATTTTGTTGGCTCCTACCTCCATCTATGGCATGTTTACAAGAAAACATTTATAGCTGGAGCACTTGCCTGCAATAAGGGAAGAGCTGGAAGCAACATCTTTTAAGATGGGTCCTCCTGGCTGGGCTGGGTGGGCACAGGGGTTGGAGTGTCCTGTGCTGTGCTCCACAGCCCCCCTCCTCAGCACCAAATCATCTGGATCAGTGTTAAAACACCACTCCTCTACCCCCGGCGCTGTCTGCCTCTGCCCCAGGCTTTTGGCAAGGAGAAGCTGCCCCATGAATGACTTTGGAGGAGCAAGGGCTCAGCTGGCTGTCAATTTGTGAGTGGGCTGTGTAAGTAAGGAGTAGAAATGGGTTTTCCTGGTAGGATTTGTAAGGACTTCAAACCTGAGAAGGGTTTGAAGCTGCCTGAGCATCAGCAATGGAAAATCCAGAGTATTTCAGAAATACAGACTCAGGTTGTGGCTGATCCCTACTGAGGGCAAAGGCATGCTGCAGCAAAGGGGAAAAAAAAAAAAAAAAGTGTTTTGTATCTTAAATTGCTCTCCAAACCCTGCATAATGGAGTATGTAACTGCTTTTATGCTGCAGGGTTGCAGCCCCCTGTGAAGCTGTGAGTGGGGCGGGGGCAGCCCTGCCAAACCCACCACTGCCTTGCCTGCCTGGCTGTCAGGAGTGTTAATTCCCTCTTTTGCAGCTGGGAGAATGGGGGTAGCAAGAGGTCAAGTGGCTGCATTAGGCCCTGGAGGGTTTCTCTGTGGGAGCTGAAAGCTGTGGTGTGGTGAGGAGTGCTTTGTCCTGCACTGGGGCTGCAGAAGCCCCTCTCTCCTAAATCCACGCCCTGCTTTCATCTTGGTCTTCATCCTGCCCTTAATTTTGTCCCTTGCAGGCTTGGTGGCTTGGCCTGAGCAGGGTCAGTGGGATGAAGGTTTGGTCTCTGCCCAAGGAAATGCCCCTGGTCCTGGGGGGATTTGGTGCCCTAACAACTCCTGCAGGGCAGCGAGAAGCATCTCTGGGTGATGCTGGCATCAACTGCACTGGTAATAACAATTAGCAGTTATGCAATTATACGCCTTTGGTGCCTATTACAGGCATCAAGGAGGAGTTCTGCTTCTTTTTTCTACTTGTAGCTTGGCCTGACACTTGCATTTTAATAGCAGATGCTGTAAGATAAGGAGATGCAGCATTGACACTGGGGTGATTGATTCAACCTTCCCAGGCCCCCCCCGGAACACACCAGGATCTTCAGAGGTTGAAAACCATGTGCCATGGAGCATGTGTTTTGCAGAATGAGGGGGAAAAAAATGGGAAATGTTTTCCACTGCCCTCAGCAGAGTTGTCCAGGGATCTGTCTCCAGGTGATGTGCCAGGGATGGGGCACTGGTTGCCACTCCGGAGCCCCACAGGGACCATCTCCTTGCCTGGTGTGCTCTCTGGAGTTGGAGTTGCTGGAAACAAACTTGGAAATGATGGAAGGGAGGTTGGAAAAGCTCCCTCCAGGCTCTGCCGGGCAGCAGAGCTCCCTCCTTGCCGGCGCCGGGGAGCGAAGGCGCTTTTACTGAGGAGATGAAATGCAGATCTGAGCTGCAGCTTCTCCTCCCTTCCTCCAGTTCCCTGAGACAAAAAAAAAAAAAAAAAAAAAAAGTTTAATGTAATATTACATCAGATTGGACTCTGAGGAGCAGAAAGCCAATTTTGGGGGAATGTGAGCCAGCCTGCATTTAACTGGGATGCTGATATTTACTGTTGCAGTGATCTGGGCCTGTAGCATGGGTGAATTCGCTGGCTGGGGATTCAAAGTCCAATTAGGCAGTGTTAGTAGAGGAGGCGGCGATGCTTCATTGAGAGAAATTACTAAAATTGTACATTTAGGACAGTCAATTAGCTGTGTTTTGACAAAGCAACAAAAAGATGAAACTGAAGCCTTTGAAAAAAAGAATGAGAGAATTCAGAGGGAACATGTCTGTTTGGGGAATCCTAATATTTTTTGTTGAAATCATTAAGTGAAATTAAATACTATTTTAAACCAAAGGGATGGAATATCTAATTAAGACAGAAAAAAGGTTTGGGGAAGGGTATTGTTGAGGGGATTAGAGAAATGGTTTAAAATTCACGTTGACTGAGGCAGAGCCCTTCAAATATATTAGGTATACCAATAATGGGGATGGGGAAAAAAAAAATCTCTCAACGAGCTGATCTGAGGTTCAGGGAGGGTTTCTTTAGGGTGACTCCAAGGCTCCTGGACTTCATAGGCAAGTGTGGGAATGAAGCCAGGGAAATCAGGGAGAATGAGGGCAAGGTGTATTCTCAGAGCTGTACCAGGACTCCCACGCTGCAGCATGGGAGCTGCTCCAGCAGCAAAGGGGCTGCAGGGCTCCCAGAGCCCCAGGATGGCCTGGGAGCAAGGGGCAGTGTGTCAGTAGGGTAGTGCAGACCATGGAGCCCTTGGGGTACACCCTGTGTCCCTGGTAGCCAGGGGATGCTGCTGGAGCCCAGCCCTGAGCCCTGGCTGGCTGACGTGTGGCAGGATGCTTGGGTGCTTTCTTTTGCTCGCTGTTGGTCTGGTTGTATTTCTTTTAAGACCTACATCTCAGCTTTGTGATGAGGTTTCCAGGAGTGAGTCTTGGACTGGAGTGTTTCTGCAGAACAGAAGCCAGGGTGGTGGGCTTGGGGTCTCTCCTGGCCATTCTGTGATGACTTGCAAGACTCTTGCCACTGTCAGCCCCTCCAGCAAAGCCCCAGAGTGTGCCCTCAGGAGGACATAGGCTGGTTGGGAAGGGCGGGAGGTTTCTCTGGCAATTTCTCTGGAACTAAGGATCACTTTGCCATGATTTGCATCCAGTGCTGCAGAGGCTCCCACTCTTTACACACAGCTCCTGTAAAACTCTTTTGCCTAAAGGCCTCTCCTAAAGAACTCCGTTTTTGACCTATATCATCATATTGTTTAATTCATTTGATATATAGAGGCAGTTAGTGAAATATGCATGCTATATTATATTAAAGAGAAATGTAACCTTCAATTGGTATCTGATGTGCACTTTGCAATAACTGCTATTAGTTGTCTATAAAACTCCTAGACATCATTTGATTTTATTACCATTATATTATTTTACTTGGGAACATATAGAAGGAGTGGTGATTGCAGGTCTTCAAGACCTTACTGGGAAATATTTAACACAGAATGTTTTATTTATTAGCATAAAGAGACACAATGGATTGTTGGTGATTAAAGTGATGATATTGCTGCCATACTTGTCAAAAATATAGACCTAATTCAATAGAAAGGCGACAGTCAGTCTCCATGTTGATCTATGCTGCAGCAAACTGCCTCTGAAAGCAGTACAAAGCCTGAATTGGCCTCTTAATTTTATGCTCTAGGGCATAGTATAAAAAAGGGAATTCTTTCTAAGTGCCTGTAATTGCATGTTACCAGAACCTAAAATATAAGCCAAATTTTTGAAATTATAAGTGTTAAGCTTTCCATTTCAATCCCTTCCTCTCCTCCTCCTCCAAAAAGAAAAAAAAAATGATCAAAACAAAAGAGAGCTTTAAAATGCTTCACTATCCCACATCATTAATAAAATATACAGCGTACTTAGCCTTTAATTGCAAATGTACATTTTGAAAGAAAATACTTTCTTAAAAATAAGTAATTTTCCTTCTCTCCCAGCTGTCCAGCACTGGGGATGTGCTTGCCCCAGCCTGATGTGCCACCCTCCATTTTGAAGTGGCTTGTTTCAAACAACAGAAATCTCCTGCATGGTTTGGGTCTGCTTGTATGGGCTGGAATATTGTTTCCCTCACTTACCCCCCGTGTCTGGACAGGAGGAGGGAGCCCAGCAGCACCCAGGTGGGTTTGGGGTCTCGCAGGCTTTGCTGATGCTCCAGTGACACCAGTGAGGTTTGTGCAAGTGGAGTAGCTTTGCAGTGGGAGCCTGAAGTGGGATGATCTTGTGTCCTTCCTCTGCCCCATGCTAAAACAGAGTAGACATACTGCAGATAGACATGCTGCAGCATCTGCTGTGAAAAAAGATAAATATTCACACCACCCCCACCCCC
>JAAWXA010000026.1:527139-555997 GCA_038090715.1 Florisuga fusca | reverse complement strand
CACCCCCCCGCCCCACTGCCCCTGCCTGGGTCTGTGTTTGCAACTTCACTCTCCTGCCAAGACAGCAGGAAAAAAAAGAAATATCAGATTAACCATTTTGTAAACTTGATGGCTTCATTGGACAGGCAATAAATCAATGCAATTGAATTGGAGAAGATAGTGTTCAAATGCTATTATCTGTCTCCCTGTTATTGAGCTGGGATCCTCGGACTGACTTACAGAGATCCCTCCATTTCCAGGATTCCCTTCCTCAGGAAACCTGCGGGATTTGACCTGCTTCAGGGCTTGCCTGAACCCACTGGGCAGTCCTCCACTTGCCTGCAGATTTCATCTTTTTTGGGTTTGCTATCTAGACCCCATCCTTTTTGGGTTTGCTGTGACACAGATAGGTTGTTACAGCACAAGCAGGAAATCATCATCAACACTAACACTGGTGACAGATGCTGTCCTGACAGTGACAGAGGAGAAACCTGCACACAGAGCCCAGGGTGGCAATGCCCTGTGTCCTAGAGGAGTGTTTCCAGGGCTGGAGAGAGCTGATCTGGTGCTCTGGGTGTCTGCTGCTGCCTTCCAGGAGCAGGGGGGCCAGGGACGGTCCAGTTGCCACAGGCCCCACAGTCCCAGGTGTTTATTCATTCAGAGCTGCTTGGAGTGCACGGGGATTTTACCTGAAGCAATTTCCTGGTGCTCCCTGGGTGATTCAGGAAAGGTGATGGTACAGTGAAGTTTGTTTGGGTTTTTTGTTTGTTTTTTTGCAGAAGGGCAGAGTTGTCCGTAACAGGTCAAGACAGGCAGAAAGCCAGATGTAATGTTGATGACTTGTCTCTGACTCCAGCAAAGTTACTGCTAAGTGACACCCTCAAAAATGAAAGGCAAAGGAAACCACACCGTAAACACTGTTAAGGGCTGACTTGAAGGCTTCAAAAACATTTTGTTAGCAAAACTTTCTCTTTCTCTAATAGAAGCTTTTAAATATTCAAGTCACCCTTACATTGTGGCAGAAAGGTTAAACGTTCTTTGTTCACAGGTGCGAGCTCCACTCCTCCTGCTATCCCAGATCTTTTTCTAGCTCAATAATTTAATAAATTTTCCCTCAACATACGTAATTTCGGAGTGCCCTCTGGTGTACAGATAAGCCCAATGCATCGCCCTCGCTCTGTCTTCCCTCTGACAAATCCAGGTGCTTGTAAAACTTTGTGAAGAAATGAATGACAGCAGGTTACACCAGAATATCTCCCCAAACAGTGCTTGCACGTACGGTTCTGGTGTCCCCAGCATCCCGTGGCTGTGACATGCAGAGCTCTGCCACCTGTTCGGTGAGGATCTGCCTTCTCCTTTCTTTTTCTTTTCTTTCTTTCTTTTTTCTTTTTTCTTTTCTCTTTTCTCTTTCTTATTTTTTATTTTTTCCTTTTTCTTCTTTCTTCTTTCATTTTTCTTTTTTATTCTTTCTTTTTTCTTTTTAAAGTTTTTTTAAATTTTATTTTTTATTTTTATTTTTTAAATTTATATTTAATCTGCCACCCACAAGTTTCATTTTATGTCCCCTTTTTCTTTTACTAGTAGAGACAGCAGATGGTTGTGTCTCATTCTCCATGCTTCTTGTTACTAAATAGTCCTTTATTTTGTTTTTTCACAACAGGACTATTGCCTCTTATAGTGGTGAAGATGTGGCTGTACCCTGCACTCATACACTGACCTAATGCTATTTTCTGTTTCTCTCACAGTAATTCCTAACATTCAATTTGATTTTTTGACCTTTGCAGTGCTTCAGACAGATCATCGAGCTGTGTACTACATCTCTGAAGTCACATTTGTGATCAGAGATCAGACCAGAACCCATTGCTTCATCTGTAAAATTTTCACACCTTTGGCTTGAAAATGTGATCAATGTCCATTTGTGCTGTAAATATTTTTGTCCAACAGCCTCCACAAGCCTACAGGCATATGAACATCTCCATAAGTGAGCATATAAGGTGAATTGAGGATGTTTTTTGTGCAGAAGTCCTTCAAACTACGCTGGAATGTTGCTGCAATGCTAAAAACCCGTGACTGTGGCTGAGTCCCACCTCACTGGAGGAGCATGTGGCGTGTGAGAGGTGGCTCTGGGGTCACTAGATGGTGCTGCCGGTCTCCGAATGAGAGCAGAAAGCTCTGGGGAGAGGCAAGTTCACTCCTGAACTTGAACCCGGAGTATTTGCCCTACACTATGTCTGACTGACCCCTCCTTACATGCTGCCCAGCCATCAGATGGACCTGCACTTCAGACTCTGGCAGTGAAGGAATACAACTAATGGAAAAAAATCAGGAACTGGATGTGTGCTGCAGCCCCAGCCTGTGGCCTTAGCTGGACCCTTCCTTGAGCCTCCAGGAGCCAGGCAGGGGCTATTTTAGAGCCTGGATTAAAGAAGAAGTAGATATCAAAGTGGCCACCAGAAAAGGATATGTGATCCCTGCAAGTGTTCCAGGCCAGACTGGATAGGATATTGAGCAACCTCCTCTGGCAGGAGATGTTCTTTTCATACCATACAACTAGATGGTCCTTAAGGTCCCTTCCAACCCAAACTAGTCTGGAATTCTATGTGGAGTACCATGTATTTATTCTCTTCCATCTCCACCTGCCCTTGGTCACTTGAGGTGGTTAGGAGAGCTCAGTGGTTCAGAGCATCACTTTGGGATGGAGCTCATTAGGTTAAATAAGCATGATGCAACAGTGAGTGATGGACACCTGGGGGTCCTTCTGAGCATCAGTGCTTATTCTGTGAAACACCTCTGGTTTTATACTTGTCATTATCTTGTCCACAAGTACAGGCATACCTCCTGCTATTTTATAACCGGTCATTACAAGTTGTTCACCTGCCAGAAATCCAAAGCCTATAGGTTGTAACAAGCTGTCCATGAGAAGCAGAGCCTCCTCTAATTGGTTAATGTAATCTTCCTGATCAGCAAAATATGTGCTACTCTATTCTTTTGCCAAGGTCTTGTTATGTCTGTTGCCTACATTCTTCTTACTTGAAGTTGTTAACTGCTTTTGCTTCAAGGGCAAAGCACTGGTTCAGCCAGGCCAAAGTTTCCGAAGCTTAAAGTACTGCCTGCTACATAAGCAAAGCAGGAGGATCGGCTGGCAGCAGGTATAGTAACTGTGTACAGCAGTAAACGATATTCCAGGGGGAGACACACTGTAGACAAGCTCATGAGACAAGGGAATTTGGCATCCCTGGAGCTCAGCAGGCAGCCTTGCCAGCTTTTCATGCCCATAGCACACCAGTTCCAAATGTGTACTGCTCCTACTTGGAGGTGGTCTCACCTTTGGGACCAACAGGGCACAGGGACATTTTTTTTCCAGGATTAAAATTCAGAAACCAATACAGGTGGAGAAGTAATCTGTATGCAAGATATGCCTTGGAGTCATGGTTCCCCAGGAGGAAACAGCACCTGGGAGTGCAGGCAGGATGCCACATCTAAAATGTTGCTGCAAAGCAATGCATGTGCAAAATCTACAGAAGTTGGCAGAATTCAGTTCATCTGCTGAAGACATCCTCTTTAAGGACCAGAGATTCTCAGTTGTTATGGTCTGTCCTGGATATTGGCAAGGGCTGGGAGAAATATTCAGGTGACTATTTCTTCTTGAATTGTATCTGGGACACAGTTTTCTCCTCTTTCTCTCAAGGTATGGCTCTAATGCTTGGCCAGCATGAAGGCAGGCAAGCCGAGACAGCTCATCCCTGCATCACATTATGGAACTCAATAGAAGAAGCATTCTTCTTGCACTCTGTCTTCTTTCCTCCCTTTCCTCCCAAAGTATGGCCGCACTAAGCCAGGTACTCCAACACCTAGCTCTTGTGACACTCAGAGTCCTGACCTAGGATGTATTCTGGTCCGTGACCTGGTCCAAGTCTCCACAAAAACCCAGCTTGTACCATTTAGAATTGCAAACACCTAGCTGAGATCCAGGCTAGTGCCACCACTGGGGCACGAGTAGAGCCACGTCTGAACCCCAGCTTCACACAAGAAAACCAAGTGTACAAGATGGATGTGTTGTTGTTAAGGGACCTATTTTCAGATATATGATGTAGTGTCCACCCGTGGCAGGATCAGAAGTGAGAAGCCAGCTGCAGGTAAGACAGCAACACAGCCGGAGATTGTCATTATGTCACTGTGTAAATTAAGATTGCATAGGAAATCTTTATTGTGTCTGTAGCTCCCGATTGCCTGTGATTGTGCTGTGGCTCTAACCATTTTTAAAATGCAATTTCCGAAGTTTTGTAAAAGCTTACTAAAAGAGAATTCCATTAAGGGAAACCATGTTGACTCCGATTTCTTCCTCAATTCTCCCTGTACAGCTATTTCTAAATCACTTGTAAGCTTTTTCAGCTATGCTGAGTATTACACAGCGTAGAGCTGAGCAGAGTAAAATGATCGATATTGTAATGGACTCCTCAGCCTAGTACATGACAGAAATAATACATGTCATGATGTATGACAGCCCTTCTAAAGCCTCATGGAGCCAAGCGAGATGCAGTAAACATATATCTCTTACTTCCTACCCCTGTTTTGCTTCTCAGTGTCTGTCCTTTGTTTCCTCCCACATTTATTTCCTCAATAATGGAAGACTGTAATTGAATTAAAAGTGACTCTGTAGCACAAGGCTGTGCAGTGACTGCACCACTCCCCTTCGCAGCCCTGGGTGAGTTGTGTGCCCATGGTCTGCTTTGGGAGCAGGTTTTGACCAGTAGCCATGGACCTCTGTTGGCATTACCCCATCTGTGTTTGCAAACAGTTGCAGCACCCTCCACCATTACCAGGTAGAATTCACCTTCCTGCTCCAGTTTGCTTGTTATGCAGATGATGCCAAAACTTAATTTTAAATTCGGATACTCCTTCCCAATTTCAAGCCAAATTGAAGCAGTATCTTCCCTGCTCTTCCCATGCAGCCCATCTTGGCTGAGCTGTCTGACCAATCTGCCAGTGACACCAGCCACCATACATGTTGGGTTTCCCTGCCTCTGGATCCCTGGGAAGATCTTTCCTGTACTGCTCTGCCAGCCTGCCACTCTTCCTATGTGAAAGGCCTCTCTCTTCAGAAGTAATTTACTTCTTAAAGACAAAACCAAAGGAACCAACCCAAAAGTTACAAAATTAAATAAATACTGCTCCTGTTTCCTAGGGCAATTTCAAGTGGAGTGAACGGGAAGGGTAGCTCTTGATGCTCAGGTGATTGCTCTGCTCTCCTCTGGCTCAGCCTCCATCAGGGTGACACTTCTGCACACACAGGTGATGCTCAGGTCCCACACTAACCGTGGCTGGACTACAGAATGCAAAGGAAAGATTGTTAAGTCCTTTTGCTTAAATACTCTTGTCACATGCCACAGGTGTGTTACTTTGTATATAAGGGGAAGAGCTGGCAGGAAGACGGGAAGAGAAATAGCAAAACCCCAAACCATTAACATTAACCTGTATCAGCCTTTCCAAACCAGCTGTGATTAGTGATGGTTGCTGCAGCAATCCAGCCCAGACACCCTGCAGAGACAGAGCCCTGGCTGGTGTTGGTGTCACAGCAAAGCGGGGTGCCAGGCCAGGTGGCCTCCAGAGGTGACTTCCAGAAGGCATTATCCTGTGACACGAAAAGCAAGCTCTCTCAGCAGCCCAAATCCCCCACCTGCACTGCTGTTTATTGCTGTACCTTGTCTTCACATACGAGTCAATTTTATTAATATTGTATTTTAGTTAGCCTGTGGCAATCCACTTGACAACACATCAGCAGACAATTGCTTTAATGTTAACAGGATTGTAGGGGGATGTATCCTGGTGCACCCACGGCTCAGGTAACCTCATGTGTGGGAAACTAATTGTGTCTTGCAAATAGGAGACTTTAGATTTGAAAATAAGCTGAATGCATATGAACTATGGAACAGTATTTACTGCTTTTCAAAGGGGTGAGCTTTTGAGAGAGCTAGAAAGAAGGTGAATGCTATGTTTTGACAGGTAGGATTTATTTTACCATGGCATCAGTTCTTTTTAGTTTCACTTTGTCTCATTTCCAGCAAAATAATTTGATTTTCTTACTCTATGAATATGAACGCAGGTACTACAAATACAAACTACACATTTCCAATTAATGGCAAGACATAAACACTCATAGGCTACATACATTTGTCTTTGAAGAGTTGGGGGTTCAGGTAAAGTTACCTCAAGGTTAGCTAGTTTACAGCATCCAAACACATCTCATTTTTACAGATCAGTTCCTGAACATGAGGACAGCCTGGGACAGTGCCTCAAAGACATCCCAGTGATGGGCTCGTGGTGGTAACACACACACAAGCACTTCCAGGACTTGTGGCTCAGTACAAAAACCTGATTTTTAATTTTCCCCTGTGCCAGTTCACATGGAGCAGGTCCCACCCCTTGTGCCAGCTGAAAGGGGGGGGCTCCCAAAATATGTGTTGGTCCCTGGTCCTCAGAGCCCAGTGGCACAGGAGAAGAGACTAAGACTGGTAGCTCATCTTCAGAGGTGTGGGGTCAGGAAGAAGGGCTGCTTCTATTTTGCTTCATCAGAGCTCACAGGGGCTGTAGAAGAATTTCTTCTATGTTTGAGTGCACCCTCAGTAAATTTGCAGATGACACCAAACTAGGTGGCTGTGTGGATCTGCTGGAGGGTAGGGAAGCCTTACAGCAGGACCCAGACAGGCTGGACCAATGGGCCAAGGTTAATTGCATGAGGTTTAACAAGGCCAATGCCTGGGTCATAACAACCCCATGGTGAGCTGGGGTTGTGTGGTTAGAGAGCTGTGAGCTGGAAGAGGACCTGGGGGTATTGGTTGACTGTCGAATTAATCTGAGTCAGCAGTGTGTGCAGGTGGCCAAGAAGGCCACTGGCATCCTGGTTTGTATTAGGAACACTGTGGCCAGCGGGAACAGGGAGGTGATCATCCCTCTGTACTCAGCTCTGGTGAGTCCTGTGTTCAGTTCTGGGCACCTCACTGCAGGAGGGGCAGAGACATGCTGGAGGTGTCCAGAGAAGGGCAACAAAGCTGAGGAAGAGCATGGAGCACAAATCCTGTGAGGAGCTGAGGAGCTGGGGGTGTTTGGTCTGAAGAAGAGGAGGTGAGAGGAGAGCTTTCTGGCTCTCTTCTACTGCCTCAAGGGAGGTTGGAGCAAGGAGGGGAACAACCTCTGCTCCTGAGTGAACTGTGACAGGAGCAGAGGGAAAGGATGGAAGCTGCACCAGGGGATGTTTAGGCTGGATGTTAGGAAATATTTTTCATCGAGAGGGCTGCCAGGCATTGGAATGGCCCAGGACAGAGGTGGAGTCACCATCCCTGGAGGCATTTGAAGGGCGTTTGGATCTGGTCCTTAAGGACATACATGGTTTAGTAGTTAGATTATGGTGTTGGTTGGACTGGATGAGCTTGGAGGCCTCTTCCAACCTAAACCATCCTGGGACCCCGTGGAGAGCGTGTTTCACTGGAGCAAGGGACCTTCCTGTACATAGCGGAGCACCAGTGGGTGCCCCACACCACCCTCAGCCCTTTGTGGCTCAGCACCCCCTGCAGCCGCGCTGACACCCCCAGCTCGGGGTCCCTGAACACAGCACCCAGGCTCCTGGCGAGGCCGTCCCACAGGAGGGGATGGAGTGGGATGGGGGCAACAGCCCATGGGGAGGCCTGTCCTCCACACAGCTGTCTGTCTGTCTGTCTGTCTGTCCGTCTGTCTGTCAGTCAGTGTGTCAGTCAGTCAGCCAATGTGTCAGTCAGTGTGTCAGTCAGTCAGTCAGTCTGTCTGTCAGTCAGTCATCCCTTCAGTCACCAGAGGATCGCGGCGGGGCGCAGACCCCTCTCTGAGCCATCTCCCTCCCGTCCCCTCAGGGTGTGCGGCAGCCGGTACCAGCGGTACCAGCGGTACCAGCGGTACCAGCCGGGCCCAGGGGTTCCCGCCCCGCGCGCCTCCTCCATNGGGCCGCGCCGAGCACGTGGCTGGGAGGGCGCGGGGTGGGCCCGGGCCCCGGTACGCATCACCCGCCCCCCAGGCCCGGGACTCTCCAGTGGGTGATCCGGGAGGTGGTAAAGCCCCGGGGGGAGGCGAGGGGAGAGGGCCCGGACGCTGAGTGCCCGGGAAGGGCCCCGGTGGGAGCGGGGCGGTGGCAGTAGGCCGCGGGCTGGGCCGGAGTTTCCCCGGCCCACGTGTTCCGGGCCTCGTGGAGGGCTGTCGGTTCTCTGTGCGAGCACCGGGGCTTGAAGCGCCGCGTTCCGCTTCAGCGAGGGTGGGGAAGGGCCCGCGCCTTGGCCAAACAGGGCACTGATAATTAAATTAATTTTACAGGCTGCGAGCTTAAAGCAGATAAGGAGTATCAGTTCAAAGTAGATGATGAAGAAAACGAGCATCAGCTGTCCTTGAGAACGGCAAGTATTGTTCGGGCTTTGGTTCTTTGTAAGCAGTGGTGTGCAGTGATATGAGAAGTGAGGTTTTTATCATGCACTTTTATTTCCTTAAAATTATTTTTTTTAGTGGCGTTCTGTACGAAACTATATAGTGAGTTGTTACTGGGAGTGGGGCATACCGTGTCTCTTCAACTTTTTTCTGTACTGGAAAAAAATACCTTTCATATAATGGATCTAAGGGACTCTTTGCTGAGCACAGTACTCCTAGAAATCAGTTTGTACATGGAGGTCTCTTGGTTGTGTCCTTCAACACATCAGGTAAGACATAACTGTCAAGGCTTTTGTTCTGGCCTCAGTATGCTAGGTTTGGTTAGTGGAAAGATAACATGCAACAACTACAGGAAACTGAGGAGTTGTAGCATCTTTCTACTTAATGGTTTCTTCCTGTGTTTATTTAAATATGAAGAGAGACTGTGATGATACCTGAGAACAAAAGAACTGTGTATTAATGGATTGCTTCCTACAGGAGCCTCGTGCAATAATGCTTCCCACACAGTGACACTTAGAATATGGGTGTTACACTTCTGTGAATCATGTGCCTTCAAGTCTTGCATTTTATGAAAATCACAGCCTAGGCTTGACAATTACTAACTTGTTCTTCATTAGAATCTCTTTTGAGGGCAGAATATAACAGTTAAATATGTATAGGAGAGGTTCATGTGGATAGTTACAGTGTCTGCCATAGAAGTTACCATTTATGCCATGAAGGCAATACTGGTCACTGAGTGGTACTCCAGATATATGTTTTCTCCAAAGATCCTGGTTTTGGAGAATTACACATAGTGCATCTTCTGGTGCTGTGCACTCCTCATGGGGGGTGAAGCAGGCTGAATGCATACCAGTCCTTCAGTTCTTGGGGTTGTGGGGAAAAAGTTGTAGTTCAATAACCTGCTTTTTTTTAAAGACAAATGATACACAGGAAAAATGAGCTTTGAAATAGCATATGTCAAACTGGAAATGTTTAAGAGGCTTGGAAGAACTGACACATAGCTACACACAGAAAGTGCCTTGGTGAGCAGGAGGAGGTATTGGAAAATAAAGTGTGAAGGTAGGAAATAGCAGGTGATGAACCTGTGCACCTGATGAAAGACCAGAGGTAGAAGAATTCCCAGACATGTCAGCTAAGACAAAATTGAGTCAATCCATATAAAGTTCACTAAGAAGTGGCAATAAAAAAGGATAGAAGTGAAAAGGGAGAAGGATCTATGCAACTAGAGGTAGAAAGTGGCATGAGGGCTTCAGTAGATGTCTTGCCAATGATAGCTGAGAACAGAGGCATGGGCACTGCTTCATTACTTATTGATTGCCAGTGTGCATTCCTTCAGCATAGAAATTAAAGCACACAAGTGGATACTTGCCAGGCATGAATTAATAGTGAAGTGCAATTAACAGTATTGCTTGAACCTGGTGTGACTGGGGGTGGAGGGCATGCTCTGAAATTCCTGTACTGCTGGGCAGTCCCAGCAGATGGTCCAGTGTTGCTGCTAGACCACTTGAGAGGTGAAAGCAGAGACCCAATTGCACCCCTTTTAATTTACAGCACCAGAAGTTTCTGTGAATCCTATATCTTGTTTCTTATCCTTCAGTCTGATCATTACAGCCTGCCTAAAACTCAGCTCTTGGAGAAAGGATTTCTAGTTGCATGCCACTGTCTGAAGTCTTCACACCCACATCTTCCAGTGAGGCTGAAAAGTTTATTTTTATGAACACTGGGAGAGGAAACGGGGAACCTTGTTCAATTGTCTTGAAAATTATTGCATTACTTCAAGGGATACTTGATTTTCACATCTCCTTAATGTAATCCTGGCTCAAGATGCCAGAGTTCCAGAGAACTGGAATATCAGGCCTGTCCTGTGTCTGCCACTCATTTCCCTCCCTGCAGCTATGGCTTTTTAACCTTCACAAAGTGCCAGACTTGTGGCACTTGAGCTTTGAAATGCTTTGGGACAGCAGCACTCAGTCCTTGGTGAAATTAATGCAGAAGGCATGTGCATAAATGACAACGTTGATGTGAGCAGTTGAAACACTTTGGAATATTGGGGAAAGTTCTCAAAACCTGCATTCTACTTCACAGGTTACTTTAGGGGCTGGTGCCAAAGATGAATTACATGTTGTAGAAGCAGAAGCATTGGACTATGAAGGCAACCCTGTTAAAGTAGTACTGGCATCTCTGAAAATGTCAGTGCAGCCTACGGTGAGTACAGAAACTTGAAAAACTACTGAAAAACAGGTCTTAGGTGAGAAAAAGATGACTTGGAAGGTTTTTGTTGGCTGAACTTTAATGAAACTGTATGGTGGTCAGTGATTTCAGACAGTGTCAGTTCTGGCATGTGTAGTAAGTACAAGCAAAATGGGAATTTTTAATATTTTTTTTGTGCCTGTTAGACTTACTCTAGTCATGTCATGGTAGACTTCTGAGTGAAATACACATTTCTTAAAAGAAGTAATAGTAATTATGCATGTCCTCTCAATGTATACAAATGTGTTCGAAGCAGAACCACCTATGGACTGCTGCTTTTTTGAGGCTGGGATGATAACCTGTGTTTCCTACAAATCCCAAGCTCTTAGGAGATGCTTAAGATGACTGCTACCCTTCCTTGGTTTAAGGTCATGTTGCTTGTCATTCCTACCATTGGGAATGTAATTTGAATCAGTGCTGCTTGTCATCTACAACTGGAACTGCACAGTGCTGAGGGCAGGTGTGATGGATGATGACCAAATAGGTGTTGCTGCCAAGAGCAGAAACAAATGTGGACTGGTCTGGTTGTGAAAAGTGTGCTTTAATTACAGTAAGCAACAAGAGTGTAGTGTAAGCCCTCTTGTGGCTCATTTGACCAAACACTTCTGGAATTCTGTCAGAAATTTGAAGTCATTGCATTCGCTTTGGAATCTACAGATTGGAGGGGTTAAGTGCACTTGGTATTTAATACTTGAATAAATAACAATGCTTTTTCATGTAGGTTTCATTAGGTGGCTTTGAGATCACACCACCTGTGGTCTTGAGGTTGAAATGTGGTTCGGGGCCTGTCTACGTCAGCGGTCAACATCTTGTAGGTATGTGTTACTCCTGTTACTCATCTGTGTATTGCTCCTTGTAATCCCTAACAGCCCTTGGGATGTGCCTGGTACCTCAGGCAGTGCTTTCTCTAACACTCTGAATCCTTAACTCACAGTCCTCAGAGGCAGGAGGTGACAGAAGAGTTTGAAGGAATGCTTGCATACCTTTTTGCATCTGATTTTGTGTGGTTAAGGGGAGTTCACCAGGTCACTTGCAATTGGAGTTCTAATTTCTCCCCTTAAAAATGGGTGTTAGATTCCTGAGGAGAAGAGAGGGAGAAGACTGCCCATTAAATTGTTTTAAAGTTTACACTAAAAACTTAGGGCAGCACCATCCATTTTACTTTGTAGGATTGCCTTTGAAACTGATCTTTCAGAGATCACGTAATTGTGAGATCACTTAAAGAAATTGAGAGAATTTGATTGTTGTCTTTCTATGGCTTCTTTTCTGTGGGGAACTTTCCAAGCAGTATATATATATATCGTTATTCTCCCATTTTGGATTTCTGTGTAGTATCTTCAGTCAGCTGGAAAAGTTTTTGGTCTCAGTGATGAGGTTTCTAGCAGGAAGCTTCCTCCTACCAGTTCAGCACCTCAGTAAGGCATTGCCTATTGACTTATGGGTGCTACTCTGCTATTTGTTTCTTACTAGCAATCTTTATTTTAAATACTGTTAAAGTGGGTTTTTTACACATTACCATCACTTCAACAGCATTAGAGGAGGAACCAGAATCAGATGATGAGGAAGATGATGCAAAAATTGTGAATACTTCAACAAAGAGACCAGCAAGTGGAGGAGGAGCTAAACCACCACAGGTATAAATAACCAACTGGTCTGCAGTAGTTTCTTTCAGTTTGGTATTAAAGCTGCCTCTAGAACTAAGTTGGTTCTGTCACCTGCTGTGATTTACTTAAGATGTAGTCTGTTGATACCTGTGTGGAAGGACAATTTTGTACTTGGATCTTCACAAGTACCAAGTTACAGAAGTGAAGTTAAACACAGGTATTTTCCAAAGCTTTGCTGGAGGGGGCCTAGTAGGAAAGCTACTTCTATGTAGACATTTTGTCCATCACAGTAACTAGGTGTGTGCAGATTGTGGCATAACATCAGCATAGTGCAACAGTTTAAATGCTGAATAAAGCTCTGCAGTGTGGACAGGAAAGGTTCATATGCTCAGCCTGTGTGTGTACAGCACAAGTGCATGCTGTAAATTTGTCTGTGCTTTTGAGTTGGCAGCTGTAACTTGATTTTAAGCTAAATTGGTGGAAAACAGTCTTGTAATTGTACCACAAACTGTTTTGGATCAAGGTTGCTGTTCATTAAGACAAAGCAGTATTGACACTTCACATACTTGCTTTTTTTTAAAGAAAAAAGCGAAATTATCAGAAGATGAGGATGATGATGAAGATGAGGATGAGGATGATGAGTACGTATTCTTGCTCCGATAGTGCATGCTGAAATAATACAGGTTAACTGCTTCAGAATAGAATTGTCATAACTGGATGTTAAATGAGCAAGCTACTTGTGCTTCTCCACTTCTGTAGCCTAGGAAATCTCTGCATTGCAATCTAAATCAGTGTTACAGAAATGTCATACTGGATTATAAAGTACAGCTTCGTGTAGTTCATTAGCTCCTAGTCAATATAGAATTTCTTTATTGGCAGAAGTGAAAGTCCTAAGATAGTGTGTGTGCCTTTAGTATTAAAGCTTAAGGGACCACACTGAACTGCTGTAGCCCAGTACTAAGTAGGTGATTTGGGCTAACACCTTGCCATGTGTTGAAGCAAAGTATAAAGTTAGACTTGCTTCTTTCATGAATAACACATTTTATTGGGTGGAGGTTGAGGACTTAATTTCTAATGTGGTTAAAGATGTGAGCATGAATTTAAGTTCTGATGAGTGCCTTTCTAATTGTAGTGATGAGGATGACTTAGAGGATGATGAGGAAGAAGTGAAAACACCAATGAAGAAAGTAAGTGTCAGATTATATATTTACACACACATTTTGACCCTGCTCACTGCTGAGGTGAGCATTAAACAGCCTGTTTAATGAACTGGGAAGGAAGGGAGTGATAACACCAGATGGACTTAGTATCTGCAGCTGAGTTCATTCAGACAGGGGGAGCAACTGATAACACCTCTTAAGTTACTACTAGGTGTTCAATTAACTGTCCTGATTTGAATTGTCTTTGAGGATTCATAGGAAGCCCTCTAAAGCAGAAGGGAGGGGAGGGCTGTGTTTGCTCAAGTGAGGTAGCTGTTCAGGTTTGAGCTCTTGCTTTTACAGAAGCTAATTGCAGAAGCTAATTGAAGCTTCCTCTTCAGTGCAGTGTTCTGTTTGATGATTGGACTAGGTGTCTGTACAAGGGGTGACAGTAATTGGGCAGATGGTCCCTTCAGTCACTGAGTTATTTGGAGTGTGCAAATGGGATACTTTTGATTTGGCTTTGTCTGCTTAAAGAAATTGTAATAGGACATTAGAATACATCAGTGAAAGTGTATTCAGTCCTTGATTTATTCACAGCAGAGGGGTAGCTGGGTTCCTAACAACATTCAACTGCAGTTGTCATCCTGGGATGATTGTGTGTGTGACTGTTGGGCAGCAAACAGAATACTCAAACATGTGGGTTGTGGTTTGCCAGTTCAGTTAGTTTTGCACGGTGTGAGATCTTTTTTTCAGCAATGAAACATGCAATAAAAGTATCTAAATGTGTGAGCCCTTGGAAAAGGCACGATTCAGGCAGCCAAGCCCTGGAAATTACACCTGTCCTTCAGTGCCATCTGGTGGTAAAATAAGCTAAGACAGCTTAGCTACTGCAGAAGTATAAAAATTTTTTTGAACTTGGGGTACTTTAGCTTGAATTTGTATCTACAGATCTGCTGCTTAGAAACAAACAATGTTTTATTTCAATGTATGCTGCTCTGTCCTAATGAATTTCTATAGGTGGTATCTGAGCTGCACATTTCCTGCCATCTAATGAAACCTAATGTGGCTGAATGAAATGGTTCCCTGATTTATATAGGAATATAAGGACCCAGTTCTTAAATATATACATTGCATTGCTAACGTGTGTCCCAGGTGATACTTGTGTATGAAATGCCAGACTAGGTGAAGTGTGTCAGATCTGTAGTGTCCCATGTAGAGTTATGGCATCGTAACAACTTGGTTACGTGCTGTGGTTTTTGAGTTCCTATAGTATACATGCTCTTTTCTTTAGTGCAGTGGACCCTGAGCATGTTGCATGGGCAAAGGTCTGAGTATTATGTTAATGAGCTTAACATTTACTAGCAGTTTTTCATGACAAAGGAACTTGAATGCTTTCTTTCCAGCCTGTCCGTGAAGCTGCAGGAAAAAATATGCAGAAAGCGAAGCAAAATGGAAAAGACTCTAAGCCCTCCACACCAGCATCTAAATCAAAAGTGGGTGAAGAAAATTAGTAAAACTAATGTTAATTCTAGTGTACAAGCTAGTTTTCTTGCTTAATGGTAACTTGAAATAATGTAGATAAGTTTTTGAATCTTCATGTAAAGCATGCTGGGGATACTGCATGTACAAGAAGATGGGTGCCAGCTGTTGGCTGCTAATAAAAAATTCTCACTTAGCTGATCCATGGGAGAGCTAAGTTTTCTTGTTCATTTGATTTCTGCTTTTCAACCTTCCTTATGCAGCTTTTCCTTGCTGCATGTGCTTAAAAATACATGCAAAGAAAGTTGATAATTAGTGTGGGATGGATGGCAGGATAGCATCCAAAAAGCACTGCAGGTGTGTACTTTTTAAGGCATGACCTAGTCTGGATGCAGTCATGGGGCAAATCTAAATACTTGAATGCCTGGGTTATTTTCAGTTTCATTCTGTTGGGAGTAAGAGCTGTGTAGGCACAGATAAGCTGTGCTAACTGTGGTAACTCCGAACTTCAATGTTGTTCTGTATAAATTCCAAGGTAGGCTTTAAAAAGGCTTTTTATAGAAAACTTGACCTTGTATACTAAGCAACTTTACATATGTGCAAGTTCTTAACAAATGGAATATTTTTTCAGACTCCAGATTCCAAGAAGGATAAATCTCTAACTCCAAAAACACCAAAAGTTCCTCTGTCATTAGAGGAGATTAAAGCAAAAATGCAAGCGTCTGTAGATAAGGTGAGTTGTCGGGAACTTCAGGTTTGTCAGCCTTGCTTTTACACTTCCACAGATCAGAACCTTTTGTGAAATGCTTGTGTGTCACAGATTGCCGAGCTGTTATCAGAGTATGTTGACATTGAAGCTCAGAGAAATGAAAACTCGGTTGGTACAAAACAGCCTCTGTACTTAGGGGAAATGGAAACACCTACTTTGTTCTCTTTCTCCAATAGTGATTAGGTGATTAAGAATTCAGTATTTGTGAACTGTCTCAGTTTCAATTTTTCAAAGAAACACAACAACAACAAAAAAACAACCCTAAAACAACAGGCTTGGTGTGATAGGTATTCTAAAGTTGCCTCAACTAGCGAGTGCATTTTATTTTGAGCAACTAGAGTAAAACAAAAGTTCTTCTCATGCTTGGAATTTCTTCCTTTGCACATACTTAAAAAGCAGCATCCAGCTTAGATATCCAGATGCTTGTAAGGTAACTTCCAGAAGGGGGAGATAGGTGCTTGTGATAGGCATTACTGAACTGATGAAGACTTAAAAGTGTATTTACTTTCTGAACTGGAGGGTTGATGTTGAGTATCCTTGTCAATGGATGTTTCATTTTTAGAAGGTCAAGGCAGTCACTGGGCTTTTGGTTGCTGTCAGCTTTGAATTCATTATGAGTATTCTTTTTGGCTGCTATTTAAGTATAAAAAGGAAATTACTTGCTATGTTTTCACACTACAATGTAATAGTTTTTCCCCCTCAGGCAAGATGGGAGACCAATATGCTAGCTGGTGATGCAGTTCAGTGCACACCTGTACTGCAGGGTTAGGTGGCTGACATGAGTCCTGGTTTTACTTCACTAACTCAGGAGTGCACTTAGAGATTCTATGCTCATTTATGACTGAACCAAATTGTTCTTTGGAGACAAAAATACACTGTTTGCTGTGAACAATTCTGGGGTTTTCTGTTTTTTGGGGGGGGATTTTCTTCTGCTTAGAATCGTCATGTTCTAAGGCAGTTTTGTCACAGGAATGCAAAATAAGACAAAGTGGTTCAGTGTAGGGTGGTTGCAGAGTGAGCAGTGTCAGTTTGTGGTCAGGATGGACAAGCATATCCCTAAACTGTGAATGTGGCATGGTGATGGATGGTCTCATTCTGTTGGGTCAAACTAACCTCTTGGATCTAGTGGATGCTTGGGTGGTTTCTTTCATGACTCAGAGGAGCTGCAATTAATGTTGTTTCTGCAGTGTAAGCAGCAGTAGCTGAGCTGCTTACAGCAGACAGATGTCCCTATGGAAGGACACATGCAGACCAGATAACTGGCAAGTGGCTTTAGAACATAGTTTCTGTTGCTGGAGAGTTTTTACTGGGGAATGCTGTATAAGCACAAATAGGTGGAAGCAAGAGCAGGTAGCATGGTTTTATTTGTTAGATGCTGCTAGATCATACCTTGGCTTGTGTGTCAACAGCCAGCAGGTTAGCAGCTTAAAATTGTTGAATTATTAAGAGTGGAACTGCTGTAATATGTTGTAAGTAGACATAAAGTAAGTTCAAGCAATCTAGCAGGAAAGCATCAGTACTTGACAAAATTCAGAAGTAAGACATAGTCCAAATCCAAGCTTTCTGACTGTAATATTGCAGTTTCAGGTATTCCTAGCATAGCTTTGTTTTCTTTCAACATTGCTGCGTAGCAGCTAAGTGTACTATCACAGTTGGCTAGATGTGTTTCACCTGATGGACCTGAAAAATCAGAAGATGCTACTGATGGGGCAGTAGCATGTGAAAGTAAATGGGTGTCTCTTAAACACTGTTTTGCCTTGAGAAAAATGAAAACATGAAGATAAACTTTGCCTGAATTACTGAATCTGTTCTTTACATTTGAATATGTGCAAAGGCAATTTCAGAGATCCAAGCAGATGTCTCTAGAACAGTTCTTTTAATTTATAGAACTAATGTATTATAATGAGCCTAAAAGGATAGGTGTGAGATCAGTTAATTTTTTGCTTTAGAGAGCTTAGGTTGGATTCCTGTCTTTGATGGATAATAATGTCTCAAGGTGCCTGCTGTAGTAACAATCCATAAATAAGGAATTGGTTCTTGTTTAGCTGAATAGCATATGATCTTGGCTACAAACAAGGTCCTCTGAGGTGTTAAATGCTTGTTATTACCAGAGCATGAGTAAAGATGCTTGTACAGCCGTTTTGGTGTGTAGACATCTGTTCCTATGAGAAATACCTGGGTGCTGTAGAGAAACAAACTTTTTGTCAAATGGTTTAAAAGCAGTTGAAAGTGTATTTCAAAGGGTTTAAGCTTCTTAAGTTATTACTGGAATTATAAATGACTTGTATGTACACTAAAGCTTGCTTTTTTCAAAATAGGGTGCTACCCTTCCTAAGCTGGAACCCAAATTTGCCAACTATGTGAAGAATTGCTTCAGAACAGAGGACCAGAAGGTAACTGAATTTACTGGAACTTTGAAGTCCAAAAACTTTTATATCCTGACTTAGGGATTCTTTTCCACTTCTTAATCTTTACAAGCTTTGGACTATTTCAAAGGGTTACAAACCACAAACAATACTTCAAATTAAATAAATGGGAACGATTTTAAGGGTTGGCCAAGATGGGAAAGCTAATATTTTATTACATTTTTCCAGCTTTTATATGGTTGGTAAATTATCTCTTGCTTACTGAACCCACAGAATTTTCCTTTTGGCACCACATTGGCTAAGGAAATGAGCTGTGGTTTTCCTTGCTGCTGAAGTTGGCCACCTAGGCCAGTCTGCTGTTCAGTCTTTTGTTGGGGTGGGTGTCTGGGAGGGGGAACTGTTTTGTGATTGAGATTATGGCTTGCTTGCTACATTTTCTCCCAAAGTCAACTGAAATCTTGTAAGAGGGCAAGCCAAAAGGTGGTGTCAGGAAGCAAGTTACTGAATTAGTTATTACTCAACATACACAGGCTAAAAATGTCTTAGATTTCCCTATCAAAATTCCTCTAAGTTAAAACTTTCTTCCAGTGACAGAATTCCTCATGCTTTCCTGCTTCCTTCAGTGGTTCAGAGTAAACTTGTCTGATAGACAAATTGATAGGTTCTTGAACGAGTGTTTAAAAGCAGTTAGCCTCAGCTACTGGAGTTGGTCTGACATTAGCCAGGGTAGGCAGAGTTCAGCCAATATTTGCGTGGCTGGTCCACACCCATCCTCTCATTTACTTTCACTAAATTCTTACTGTGGTGGCTTTGAATTAAATCTTCTAGCAGCAGGACTAAGCATCTTGCTTTTGACTTGATTTTCTTTGAAAGGAGGAGGGGGGGGAGTTTGTAATTTGATGTCAGTATTTGGAGGAGTAAGTGGAGATAGAAATCAAAATCTAATTTTTCTAATTATTTTCAGTTTACTAACTTTTTGTGTACACTTGCAGGTCATTCAAGCTCTCTGGCAGTGGAGACAGACTCTGTAAGAAAACAGTTTAAACAGTTCATTGAAATCTGCAGTCTTATTTCTGTAACTATTATTTGGCTGTCTTTTTTCAAATGCTGAAAGAGCTTTCCTTACCATGTCTGATAAATGTCATCCAGATTACCTTGCCAAGAATGTGTTGTCCAAAATGCCTGTTTAGTTTTTAAAGACAGGACTCCACCCTCAGCTTCATTTTAACTATGTATGGAATGTTTTGATAAGGCATGGTGGTGGTGGTGGTGGTGGTCAGACAAATGGAAATGGTGGGGAGACTAAATGTACGTGGAAAAAAAATAAAATTTAGTATTTTAATAAAGTACTATCGTTTCTTTTTTTTATGGGTTGGGGGTAGTCTGCATACTGAGCCTGGAAGATAACAGGGCTTTAAAGTTCTCTTAGGAACTGCTGCGAAGTATTTCAGCTACTTCTCTTTACCAAATATGCATGAGATACTCATTTATGTTGTCAACTTTAAAAACAACTTTACTTTAACCTCCATGAGCCTTGCAGCTGTGGAGCAGATGATTGGTGAGAGACTTAAATGACAACTTTATTCTTGTCTGGAAGTGACCACTAATTATATAATTGCCTGAAACAGCCTTTCCTGCATCTTGGATTTCTGACCCACTTCATTGCTCTTTGGTTTATGGTTTCTCTCTGAAAATGGAGTTTGTGGGGCTCATGACTCCACTTGTAAAATGTAATACTTTTTATTTGGGTATTGCTGTTCCTCTGAGGGGCCACAGCCTCTGAGGTTGTGTCACGTAATGACTCCTGTGAGGGTTTTGTGGAGAACAGAATTAACTTTTGAATGCTGTAGGGTGTGCCTGGAGAGCTTACTCTAAGGGATCAGTGCCAGTGGATAAATTCCTGGGAATGATGAGGAGCTAATCTCCAGCATATCCCAAAAGCTCAGATGGGCAGGTAGTCCCTATTATGGTTCCTTTGGTCTTTTCTGATTATTGCCTGTCAATGGTATTAAGAGGCTAAGTTAAAACCAATTTTTGGACCATACGAAGTAGGGTTGCCAAGGTATAAAGGCTCTTTCAGATGAAGGAAAACATGGATATCGTATCTGGCACTGAACTCTTCTTTAAGGCTCTTGAAGCTGTATCACTCCAAATGCTTGAATGTTGTGTCTGTGTTGTAACTGCAGTAATGGTATGAAGACAGAATATTACAAACATTTAAGCAGTTGTAACTATTAAACTTATTTAATCCTTACTATGTGTGAGAGTGTAAATCAGTTTTATTCACAGCAAAATCTTTTTTGAGAACAGAAGGTTATTAAAGCAGGTTTAGCAGCTTGAGGTTTTTTTCCACTTGAATTTCACAGTTGGGGTACTAAAGTTGTTGTCTGTGCAAGATACAGTATAAATCTTTGGGCTGTCCTGATTAAGCATGGAGTCTCCTTTCTTTTACTGGATGTTCTTTTTTCCAAGTTGTTACAGAAGCAGAATGTGTAACAGGGTTTGCAAAATTGTCATTTAAAATATTTTTTAAGGTTTACTATTAAAACCAACTTTCATTTCACTATTTGGGATTCTGAGTGTTATGGAAACTGTTGCAAGTCTCCAGAAGCAACTATTTCTTTTTTGGAACAAAAGCCCAACAAAGAGCATGGTAGAGGAGGGAAACAGTGCAAGTGTAGTGTCAGAGATTCATTTAAGCTTGAGTAGAATTGCAGCATGTGAAACAGCAGAGTGTAAGGATTTGAAATGCCTGTTTTGGTGGGGTTATGTCAATAGATGATGTCATATGCACAAGTGAGAGCAAATTTCCCTGGTGAAATAGAGCTAATGGCACAGACAGGCTTATTTAAGCAAAATTGCCCTCAATTTTGGCTTGAAACAAGTGAAAATTGTGCTGTAATTTCAGTAAGAGGCTATCCAGCCCATAAAATACCCTTGAGTATTAAACTTCTCAGATGAACCAGGGTGGTGTCTGTCTGCAGGGCACTGGCCAAACCGGGGCTGTGGATTCCGGGAGGAAGGTGGAGCCCGTGGGGGAGTTCTCAAGGAAAATGTTTCTGTGCTGTAGCCAAGGTAACAATGCAAATCAGACTGTTCCTCATGATGAACAGGTGGTGGGTGGTGTTCCCCTGGGGTCAACATCTTGAACAAGGGGTAAAGGAAACTGCAAAGTAACACCTGCAGGAGGGAGGAGAGGGTGAGGTTAGAGCAGCACCTGAGCACAAGGACAGCGGGGGCAGATGTGTCAGAGCAGGGATGAGACAGCAGCCTCTGGAGGGGCATGGGGAAGCTGAGCAGGGCTTGCAGCCTCTGAAAGTTCCATGGTGAAGCAGAGGGGGTCCTGCAGCCTTGGGGGACCCTGTGCCAGGGGAGGTGACAGCGTGGAGCAGCTGTGACTGCAGGCAGCCTGTGCTGGAGCGGTCTGCTCCTGAGGGCACTGCCCCTGGTATGAGAGACTTGTGTCAGAAGGGTCCTGGAAGGGCTCTCTTGTGGGATGGACCCCACTATTGAGCAGGGGAAGAGTGTGAGGAGTCCTCTCCCTGAGGAGAAGGAGCAGCAGAGATGATGTGTGAGGAGCAGACTGCAAAACCCATTCCCCCGGTCCCCCTGTGCTGCTGGCAGGGAGAAGGCAAGAAATGGGGAGTGGTTTAGGCCCCGGGAAGAGGGATGGGGAAATCAAGTTTGCCTTTGACCATGATTAGTGAGTGATCCCTCCCTCTCCCTGCCTCTACCTGTGACCTGTTCATTACATCTCCCCCATTCCACAGTGGGTGAGTACTGAGTGAGCAGCCCCGTGCTCCTCTGCCTCTGTCTGGGCCTAAGCCATGGTGCTTGCTCCTTGAGGAGTCCAAGGAAAGTGCCTACCCCTAACCTTAGGCCTGTCTCAGGGTTCTGTTGGCTCCCATGAATCCAAGCAACTTGCCAGAATGGTACCTCAGGCCCAAGAACCATGATGGGTGTGGGGCTCTGTTCTCCCTTGGTGAGGAACAAGGGGAGCGTGGCTGGCAGGAGGGCGGCCGAGAGTGTGTGTGGGCTGAGGTAATGCAAAACAGGGCCAGGATGGGTGGTGGTTCTGGGCTTCTTGCCACCCAGACAGTCCCCTGGGGGCTAAGTTCATGCTGGAATATGCTCTCTGTCCTCTCCTTCTGGAGAAATCTTACCCAGATACCCCAAGCTATGTTCTGTCTCCTTCCGGTGTGCCATTACTCACAAGCAGCCAAACTCTCCCAACTTTCCCTTCTCTTTTCGTGTGGAACAAATATATAGATCCTTATTCCTCTTGCCATTCTCCCGAAGCAGAATTAAAGACTGGATCCGACTGATGAAATGTCCTAGAAAAAGCTGCAAATGAATTGGGTGGTTGGGAGCTAAGTGCTGGAGCACTTTTCTTCCCTGGCCTTGGCGAGTGGGCAGGAGGTCCTGGCAAGCAGCAGCAAGCAGGGTTGGTTGTGTTGAGTGAGGTTTGGAGGTTTTGTGATCTGCTCTTATGGGTTGCTTTCTCTCAGCCCTGGCTCTCCTCATCTGAATGAAGAGAGCTGAGCTTGTGTGATGGGGGACAGGAGAAGAGATACAGGCTTGGAGGGGTGTCTGAAAGGGTCTGGCTTGTCCTTCCCATTGCAGACACCAGAGGGAATCTCCTGCTCTGCCTGCTTGGTTTTTATCTACATTTACACTTTTAGGAGAAATTCTGTGTGTTGTGTTGGATCTGTTCTTCAGAGGCTGTTGGATTTTCTGTCACACCGGTGGATTTTAAGTCATGCCTCATTTGGACAAAATAAAGTTACCAAATATATTAAATGTTTATTTGTATGATGGAACCATGCTGTGGAGGCTGCTGGAATCCTAATTGTATGCACTCGTGGCCTGTGGTCAGTTGTATGGGGATGACTTTTACTCTGTTCCTTAATTTCTTCAGAAAATCTTTTTCCCTGCCACCACTTATAAGTAAGAAGCAGAAAAATGGGACCCCTCAGTGGGATGCTCAGTAGGGTACCTCTGACAGTGACTACCACTTCCAGAAGTGGCCATGCAGGCATTGATGTTCTACTGCCCAGAATGGAAATGGCAAGAGAAGGCAACATAATCAGGCTACTCAAAACAGAACTGATGTGCCTGGTTCATTGTAGACTCTGTTTGCTTTATGCTGGTACTAGAAGCAATCTTTTTTAGAACTGACGGTAGTTCTGTTAAGAGAGTCCTGCAATCTTACTTGAGCTCCCTTCAGTTAATTGCTGGGGCTCTAAGACTGCTGATCCCCATCCAATTCTGTTGTCTCATCTGGTATTCAAAATACAGTAGTTTCCTCTTGAATGAGGATACAATTTTTCAAAGCTGTTTTCATATTAAGCCTGAGATTTATTTATTTATTTATTAATAACTACATGGAAAGTTGAAGGCTTATTGTAGCTTGTCAAGGTACTTGGTCACTGCCCCTTTTTTCATGCCTGGTTCATGTAATGTTTCCTGTTACTCCTCACAATTGTCCCAAAGCTTGTAGTTGTGATGTTTTCCCTAGAATGTCCTTAATTGAAGGCTTTTAGTGACACAGATCTCTCTATATTGAGCTAGTGGATACTATCTCAGTGTTTGACTGTTGCTTTCTAAAGTACCTGCTTTTGCTCTTCTCTGGATGTAAATGTGTGTGTGTGAACCCTGAGAACTGCAGGCAACCAGGAAGAGCTTCCTATTTAATAATTAGGCCAACTCTGACCTTTAGGACATTATTTCCTGCCCCTTAAATCTTTCCCCCATACATTATTTCCTTCATATTTTCTATACAGAAATAGATTTAACTAAATGACCCCCTTCAAAGCAATAACGTATCACGGGCTCATATTAAGGGGACCCAGCAATTGTGATCACCAGACACCACAGAAGAACAGTGAGTCTGGGGGATCTTGGCTGCTTTTTTTCTCCTTTAATTAGGAGATGGGCTTCTGCATGTTCCCTCTAGATTTATAGTTCTGGATAGTCCCTTTAACCTCATTCTCATTTCTACCTCTTGCTCTGCAGATGGGGGTTGAGATGGTGGCTTGCTGGAGACACCTTAAGTCGAAGAGGTTTAAGAGCTGTCAAGCTGAAAAGCTCCAAGTTAAGGAAATATTAAGTTTTGAAGCTTAACAGCTTGTGATTTATTTTTTTTTTAATATTTTAGGGAAAAATGAAACCATGGAGGAATATAAATATAAGAAGCCAAGCCCTAGGATTTAATGTAGTGCTGCAAAGGCTGGAAAGTAGAATTTCCCTCTAGTTTTTGTAGGGTTGTCTGTGGAGGTTTGTCTCTTCTTGCCTCCCTTCAGAAGTACTCAAGCAGCTGCCACATGCTTTCAGGGAGGACCTGCAATGCTCCTGGGTAACAGGACCAAGAAAAGCCCATGGGCATCCCTCCTGTGCAGGACAGGCAGGACACAAGAGCAGGAGTGGCCAGGCTGGGGTGACCTGGGCACTGGAGCTGGGCTACCTGGGACACCAGTGTGTTGAGCTAGTCCACTAGTCTCTCCCTTAGATGGAGGTGCCCATCATTTCCAGTGACTTTGTTCTACTCCTTCCTCTTCTGATAAAGCACTGAAGGTTGTTTAATGAGTGTGCTGAAGCTTTCAGAGGAATCAGAGATTTCAGTTCCCACATCCCATTGAAATCCAGGAGGTGTTTTGATGCAGAAAAGCCTTGCAAACCCTGAACCCTGGCTGCTGAACAAGAGGCTTTGCTAGTTGGGGTGGGTTTTTTTGGGTTTGGTTTGGTTTTTTTTTGTTTGTTTTTGTTTTTTGTGGTTTTTTTTTTGGTGGTTTTTTTGTTGTTGTTTTTTGGTGTTTTTTTTTCCTGTGGTGATACACATCAGAGTAGGGGTTGTAGCCCTCTGGGTTTCCTTCTCCATGGGGGCAAGAGACATTACAGATGGTCTCGAGCTGGAAGAGATGCAGCTCTTTCCTCCATCCCCAGAACTCCCAGAAAGGTCCCTGTTCCTGGTGGCCAAAAGAGGCCACCCCTGATCATGACAGGGAAAATTCCAGTGGAACTAAGCTATACATCTGTGAGCTCTTCTTCACCATTAGGGGACTTCAGTTCATTCCTCACAGCTATTCTCTCCTCAGTGATGAATGATGGATGTGTTATTTTCATCCAGGCTCCAGTTAGACCTTCACCTCTTTCCAGCTGGCCTTCCCAGCAGCTATTAAATAGCAAATACTCTTGCTAAAAAGATGGCTTCACACCACACCTGTATCTCACTCATGCCAGTCTTCAGGTCTCTTGACTCAGACTTTAACACACCCAGCTTCTGGTCACTGTATGGGATTGATAGTTCTGTATTTCCAGGATTAATGTCTGATTCCTGCTGCCTGGCATGGAGAGATGCTGTGCACATGTTCCAGGGTGGCATCTGATTTCTGGGGGTTATGAAGCACAGCTCAACAGTCACAAGGTCAAAACTCAGTGAGCATAAGACTCCCACCAGCACAAGCACCATTTTAGGTTGGGTGGGTTTTTTTGTTTTGTTTTGTTTTTTGTTTTGTTTTGTCTGTGTGTGTGGGGGGGGTTTTTTTGTTTGTTTGTTTTGTTTTGTTTGGTGTTTGGTTTTTTTTTTAATGAAGGGAAGCTCTGTTATGCATGTTCTGATTTAGTGTTTCAAACATTTGGTGTTGGAATTCAGCATTTTTGCATGCACTGTATTTACACTTTTGTTCTGTTATTTCCTAGATAGTTCATGGCCTCTGCCTCCATGCATTTTCAGAGTCTGGGCTGCAGGCACATGTTGGGTCTGTGCTGAGCTCCCTGGCTCAGGGCTTGGTGAAATCCCAGTGTCAAAGCTGACAATGTATGGTTTGGGTTGCTTTTGTTCTTCCACATGTGGTCTCTTTATATCTGAGGAGAAACTTCAGTGTTCTAAAACCTAAATTTCATCTGGAGCTAAATGATAAGTGAGCCTTCCCCACACCTTTTGGGATGCAGGGAAATCTGGGAGCTTCAGGGGCTGCTGAGCACCAGCACCCAGCAGCTTTCCAGCCTCAGATGAGGGCTCTAGCCCAGTGCTTTGTGGCTGAATCCCAGTCCTTACTGACTGTTCTTCACCATGCAAGGTTGTGGCTCAATGTCATGGTGCTAAGGCTTAAGTCCCATCCTCCTGGGTATTCAGGTCAGGGTTGTTTTGAGAGGTCTCTTCTCAAGTAGCAGTAACTGCAAAGCATCCCTTCCCTCCCTCCCTGCCTGTCCAGGCTCTGTTGCTAAAATACCTTCTTACCTTGGGTTGTAAACTGGAGTTTGAGTGTAAACTGGATAAAGACAGAATGTGCACCATAGCCCTTCTAGAAATTGTTTTTCCTTCCTCTGAGGGTTTGAAACGTAGAAATCCTCTTCAAGTTGATTTGTAAAAAGAACTGCACATTGAAATGATCTGAGAATGGAGGTGCAGAAGACAACAGGAGCAAACAGTTCACAGGACCGCTTCAGAGGTGAAGAGTTAGGCATGGGTGCAGTACTCTTGATATTACACAGACACATATGTATCTTGATAACAACATGCATTTCTAATTTTCCCCAGATGCATGTGAGCTGCCTCATCCATTTTCTGTGTTCAACTGTTGTTTTTTAAGGCTGGTAGCTCAAGATTCACTTAATGCTGATATTATCCAGATTTTAATTTCTTTTATTAATCTCTTCTAAAGATTAAATGGCTTTGTCAGACCACTGGGGCACAAAACATGGAACTAGTGCAAATGAAGAACTCATGTAATTGCAAAGAAAGTGGTTTTTGAAGGGAAAAAGGAGCACAGCAGCCCTGGGCAATGGCATCAGTCACCAAGGAGCCTTTTCACAGAGACAGGCTGTGGGACTGCCATGTTGCAAAGCCCTAAAGTAGTGGGACAGGTGCTTGTGGCCACTGTAGGAACTTTAATCCTCTCTGCAATGCATCACCAATGACATTTCTATATCAGATTGCCCTTACAAAGGCACAAGGTAAAAGAAATCAGGAGATTCCATTTGCCTCACTGGGGTGTTCAGGTGTTAAACATCATCCAACCCAAAGACCCCGAGGTCCTCCAGGCCAGCCCACATGTTGGTAGTGTAAAGCAGCTGATGTGTGTTGAAGGCATTGCTGGTGTAGGAGAGCAGGTTTTGTAGGATGCTTTGGATTTCAAAACCTCCCTGAGAATTCTTGATGCCTGTATTATGGTTGCTGAATATTTTCTATTCTTGTAGAAGGACGAAAAGGGGGTGTTTTCAACTTGCACAAAAATGTCACCTGTATGGAAGACTGAGATTTGAGGCTTGGCAGGATGGACCTAAGCCCTAATGGCAACAGAACAGCATCTTGGCATCATCATGGAAAGCAAGGGACCATGTTTCAGGTACTCCTTTCTGCATGAATCCTGCTTCCTCAAGGATAACTTGGGTTGGAAAGAGACAAATGTGATATGGGCTGTGCATGGAGCAGAAGAAATCTGGTTTCAGCTGAGATCTGGACTACTCTGTGTTGTTTTGGCTGTCTACAGGAGGCAAGATGGCCTTTTGAGGAGCTATGCTTGGTTGGAGAAGATAGAGCCTCTGCCATCTTTCCATTTCACGTGTGATTTAGGCCAGATCGATTTTGCAGCCTTGCAATTGTGCCTAAAAAAGAGTTAAAGGGAAAAAAATGATCTAAGGAGGGACAAAGAAACCCATCAGGGCCCAACTCATGCCTGGGGGCTGTTTCTGAGACAGTTCAGATTAATTTTCCGATTGCTCTGAGTTTTAGTGGTCAGGAAAGCTGAGAGGGGGCAATAGAAGCTCATGCACACACATGACTACCGGCAGTCTGCAAATGTTTGTGTTCTGGCTTTGCAGAACTCCTGCATGTGTTGTGCAGGGTCTCCTAGAGCAGCAGATCCTGGACTTAGCAGGGTCATGGGCTGATGGATGTGGAAATGCTGGGCTTGACCACTGGTGATGATTAGGAATATATTGAATATTTTCACATCCAAGCTTAAATGCTCCCATCCTGCAAATCTCCAAATTCTGTTTGCATCATTTCTGCACAGTGAGATCAGCTTGCAAGGCTCAGGAAAGTGGCTCTGATGGTCTTGCCCATCCTTGGAAACAGCCTTTTCACCTGCAGCTGTGGGTCTGCCCTGACAGGGATTCCTGGTGCCACTGATGTTGATGGCATCAGTAATTGACTCTGGTCTGCATTTTTTTTCCTTTTTTGTTTTTTGCTTTTTTGACTTGTGGTTCCATAAGACCAGAAGAGTGAAGTCCATTTGATGTATCACGTGTGTATTGGTTGTGGAGATTTTAGATGAGCTTCCTTTGGTCAATATTTTTCAAACTTCCTAATGTTTTCTGTGCCTCTTGGGCCTGAAGCTATGGGCTGAAAAACACTGATTTGGTGTCTGAAGGGTTCCCAGCGGTCAACTCTAGGGATTTAAGATGCTGGTTGATTTCTGGCTGAGAACATGGGGGGAACGAGCACTTCAGTCCCTGCAGACGTGGGAGCAGCAGGACCCAACGTGCCGCCCTGATCTGCACTGTTATTTGAGCTGAGAATTTGGAAGGCTTGGAGTTATGAGCTATGGTTATGTTCTCACTTAATAAGGTGTTAACTGACGTTAGGCTCTCTTCGGAGAGTTAGACTATGTGTGGAGGTTAACAGTTCCTGGCATTTTTTTCTTCTATAAACGAGCATTCGGAGTCGGGGAAAGAGTTACTGCACGCTCCCAGCGTGTGAAATTTTTTCTTTACCTGAAGCGAAAGCCCAGGCGGGGGAAGCCCGCTCGGCTCCGGCCCGGCCTGCAGAAGCGTTCCGGCGGGTGCGGGTCGGCGGATTGGCCGCTGGAGGGCAGGCGAGCC
>JAAWXA010000026.1:419157-525955 GCA_038090715.1 Florisuga fusca | reverse complement strand
CCCCCCTCCTAGGGAACTTACTCCCAAAAACTGATACTTTGAAAAACACGAGTTTTGCGAGCCAGGAGAAGGAGGCTGTCTGCTCCCTCCCTATTATTCAGTAGAACGCCGTCCAAGTCAGATCCTGCCTTTGATCCTGCCTCGGCAGGAATGAAGCCGTTGGAAGAACACCCCGAGCGGTGAGGCTCTGCAGCCCGGGTGCCCACGGGATGGGGACGGTGGCTGGGGATACCAGGGTGGTCCCTGCCCCCTGACATCCCTGGGGCCACACATCTCCCTGCATTGTGGATTTTAGCTGGGCATCCCAGAGCAGACCCACCTGCAGGGCCAGGCAGAGCAGGTGCCTCCAGCCCACTGTTCCACTGGGGTTGGGGACCAGTTGTGCCACCCTCTTGGCCTCGCGTGGTGCTTTGGCTGGGATTGCACCTGCTCGTCCTCTGACTGATAAGGGATGGTTCTGGATAAGCCCAGTCTTGGAGGGGTCTCCATCCCTCTGGCCAAGTTAAACCCCAAACCATCCCCTTTCCCTGCTCCTACACCCTAAAAGATTCCCAGTCATGGCTTTTTTTTTTCCCCTTCATCCCCTCTGAAAACTACATCTTGAACCTAACACCAGCAGAGCCTCCCCTCAGAGGATCAGCCTCCTCATCAGCAGAAGGATCCACAGCTGTAAATTACCCTGTGGTTGGAAGGCGTTTGCTGGATGTCTCCAATGTGTTTTTTTTTTTTTTCCTTTTTTTTTTTCAAGCCCAAGGAATAACAGGCTGCTCAGGGCTCGCAGCGACAGCACCCACTGCAGCGGGGAGACATTTTTTTGTGCTTGTGCGGTAACTGAAGTTAATCAGCCCTCCAGCCCCCCCCTCTCTCTCCCCCTCCCGTTGGTGCTTTTAGTGAATCAGAAAAACTTTGGCTGGCTGCCTGGAAAGCACTTGCTAAAATCTGATCTCTTACTTCAGCAGCCTTAAAACTTGGGAAGTTATTGGCATTTATACAGTTGGAGCTCGCAGGCTTCCAAAGCAATAAAATAATAATAAAAAAAAAGGGGAAAAAAAAAAAAAAAGCAAAGCTCTATGCTCTGGTGCTATTAGAACCATACTTTTCTCCATTTCGTGCTGATTTTGCAGCATTTTGTGGATTTGAGGCTGGCACTCACTGTGGATGGGTGCTGAGGAGGTGTCCTGGGCCATGGCTGGAGGGGCGTCGGATCTCCCTGGGTGTTACTCCAAGAGGCGAGCTCTCCCCACGATGAGCCAAAACATTAGATTAGTCATACTCAAGGGCCTTCAAGTGAGTGTTTACAGTATTAATGGTAGATGAAAAGATGTGAATGCTGTAAGTTTTTATTGCCCATTTTGTTACACTTTCTTTCTGGATTTATTCAAGGGATTACATGTTTTGAGCCTGAATGGGAGCGAGGGATTATAGGATTTCTTTTATTATGATCAGTTTGGGTAGGAGTTAGCCTTTGGTGAACCAGAGTAAATTAATGCATCACTTAGGTTTAATATTTATTTAGGCTAAAGGAAGTTGTTTAGTTTTGCTTAAAGGGCTCTGTGTTGCACTGGGGAGATTCAGAAGCACCTGAAATGGATTATATTCTAAGGCCACCTTTTGCCCTCCCATGCAAGACATGATCCATGGGTCATCCAATGTATTAGTCTTACAATTACTCTTGTCTGCTGCCAACTGTTACCCTGTGCTCTGCCTGTGAAGGTAAAAATCCCTCCAGCATGCTTTGAGGCTGGAGGTATATTCAGGCAAAATACCACGGCTCAGGTCTTAGTTACTCATGTACAGAGATGAGGACATGCTGATGTGCAAGCTGCCTGCAGTTAGGTGGTGTGGCAGCTCAGCTGCTGGATAAAAGCTTTCTCCTAGGCCCCATTCCTCCCTCTGCAGCCACCTGTGGGTGACAACCTCAGGTGTAGCATCAACTGTGAGGCAGGTTGTGGCAGCACTTTGAGGGGTGTTTCCCAGCGTGAACCATGGGGTTGTGAGAGGAATGTTGAGTTTTCAGGAGCAGGATTTAGACTCCCGAATGAGCTGGACTACTCCAGAACTTCAGGTGACATTTCTAACAAGGAACACCAGGGAATAATGCATGGTGGGTCAGAGGGGAGCACTGTTGAGGTGCAGGCAATGAGTGATGGTGGCTGCCAACTGGCACGACCATAAGGGCAACACTGAACCTTGCAGGGCTGTGAGGAGGACAGCTTGTTCTCCTGTCCCTTCCCCTGTGGCAGCAATGTCCCCATCTTCTTTTCTTCTCTTGAATTTTGGGAAGTTCCTCAGCTGCTTGGGGTTGCTGTAGTCCCAAAGGCAGCCAAGGACATCAGATATCCTTGGAGACAGTGGAGAGATTAATTTATTTATGCTCGTTGTTCTTAGGGATGCCCTTTCACTGCTGATTGTTAAATTCTTCTTTGTTCCTTACCTTTAGCATCCTCCAACTTGATTGTTCTGCTGCCTTTTCACGCTTCCAGGAGCAATTTGTCCCCTGTATGTTAGAGCAGTTTTGGGTTTGGCTTTGGAGTCAGTCTTCACATGGACAAGAAACCTCAGGAACATTTTGTGTGGATGGAGTGGATCTCCCATGCTGTGCCAGCTTTGGTGTTTCTGGTGGCCCTTAGGACATGGAGGTCAGGAGACCTCAGGAGCTCAGAGGTCCTCTTTTACCAGAGCGGATGAGGGCTGGAGGTAGCTCTGGTGTAGTCAGAGCAGTAGGATGCAAGGTTTTGGGTGCTGCTCTGGTTTGCAAGAACTTCCAGCTCTTCTGCTCCTGGGCCACCTCCAGCGCATTGTCAGCTGGAGTGGCAGCGGTGCTGGCGCGCGCTGTCCCTGCTGTGCTGGGGAGTGGAGGGGAATGCTGCCTCCATCTCTTCCCTGCCCTGACACATAAACCTCAGCATGTTCTTCTATACGAAGTGCATCTGTCTTAGATTAAGAAGAGGTCCCTGGTAGGGCCAAATCCTTTGCTATTATGGCCCTTGCAGGTTAAGATCCAGCTTTGGAATCTGATCCAGAAGCAAAGAGGAGGTCAGAGGAGCACGCTAGGCAGCACCGGGCTATTTTCACATAAGAGTACAACAACATAAGTGTTGTGTAAGAGGAAGGCAGCCACACGCCATGCCAATAGCAACTTATGTTTCTTCTAAACTCCTGTGCAGCGACAGACAGTTATTGTTTGGGGCTTTGTAAAGTGAGACACAGAAAAGTGTTGCTTCCATGTGTTCAGTGAGCCAGATCCTGCGGTCTGGCGAAGCTGCATGCAGCACATGTCAGAGGCGTGAGCCTGCTGAGCAGCTCCCACCCCTCTCCCTGTCTGCTCCTCTACAGCCATCCTTCCGGGGAGCACTCAGACAGGACTGCCACTGAACAGTACCAGGGACACTGTTCTGGACAAGCCAGGTCCTTGTCACAGCCCAGCCAACTTGCCTTGCCATGGGGCTCCTGGCTGCAGGTGTGATGTGATGCTGGGGCCAGGAGCCCTGCTCACCCTGCCCTCCCGGTGACAGCTAAGGCTGCTGACTCACAGGTTGTAGAAGTGATGGTGTGAAAGACACAATAGACAAAGACTGTCTGTGAAACTCTGGGAAGTAGACTTCTCTGACCCCAGCCAACTCTTAATTATTAGCCATTGAGAAGACAAGAGCAACTGCATAAGCAAACCCTGATTTATTTAGAGGAGGAGATCAGTGGTGTTGATGAAGGGCATGATCCCATCACAGGCTGGATTTGATGAGATGGCCAATGGCTCTGGGTCTGTGCCACTGATAGGTTTGTGATGGAGGATGTAGTGCCTGCTCATGTGGCTCTGCTGGTCTGCGACCCACAGGATTCAGTTGCATGTTAAATAACTTGATACTGTCTAAAATCCCTGGCTCTCCAGGAAATAACCCTACTGCTTCCCACAAGGGATTTTATTTTTCCCCGGCTGACTTGTTGTACCAGTCCACCACGTGTTATGTCCTGAAGCTGCCCCTCATACCCTGCTTCTGGTTCCTGGTCTTTGGAGATCTCAGGCTTGTGGAAGAAGAGGAGAAACCTTGGAGAAGAGCCTGGGCTGGGGAAGCATAGCCCTGCTGAGTGGCAGGAGCCTGTTGTAACCTTTGATTCTCCCTTGGGAGAAATGAGATGAGATTAGCTTGGCTTGAGTGCAGATGGAGGTCTTCCTCCTGCACAGATAGGGGCACACAGGCTGCAGCTGCCTTCTCACCACCCCCAGCCCATCAGTGTACTGGGACAGGTCTTCTGCCAGAAGACCCCTCAAATACATGCTTAGCAGGACGGTTTGCAAGGAACAGAGCTGGTTTCCAGGTTCCCATCTCAGGGAGGCAGAAAGAAACATGAACTCCATCAGTGTTTTGGGACATGATGTTTTCTGGATGTTTTGTGGCCATGGGCAGCAAAGCAGGGCTGCTGCTTAGAGGCTTTGGTCCACACCCTTGCCAGTGTTGCAGTATGGATTTCCAGAGCTCTAGAGATGGGCAAGGTGCTTCAGAAAAATAGAGAAAGACTTTGCTGTTCCTGAGTAGAGTTTGTAGAAGGATATAGTAGGTGTGAGGTTCAGATTTCCTCAGAGACAGCTGGACCCAACCCGGTTGTTACATTTAAATCATGTTTTACCATCCTTATTGCACTCAGCAGAGACAAGACTAGACCGAGGCAAGCAGTGCTGGGTTTGGAGCAGTGCTGGGTTTCCAGGAGGGCTGCCCACTCAACCCCCTTGGTGTTTTCTGCTTGTGGAGCAGCTTGGCCATAGTCTGCTGAGGCAGGAAAGCAAAGAGCAGAACAGGTGAAGGGTGATGCTTCCCAAGCACTTCAGGTGTCTTTGGGATGGGCTGATGCAGGCAATGCGAGTCCTGTGGTGGCGGTGAGATGAGGGGAGCACCACGGGCTTTCTGGGCCTCAGGTAGGATGAACAGCATCGGGGGACCCAGGTGGCCACTCAGAAGATTTGATTTTGCTGTAAGCTGATAGCACTGAGCTGAGCGGATATCTGCCTCTGCTGTGGGAGGCTGAGCTGGAGAGAAACGCTCCCCTGGGGCTGAAAAATCATTTTTGTGGATCTATAAAGCTACTTCCCAGATCCTTAGGAGTGTATTTATGGGTCTCTCCCATTCCTTAGAAGCTCAGAAAACCCCTGTCCTGTTCTTTCCTCTCCACCTTTCCTGAGCAATGGCTGCTTTTGCTTTGATTTTCCCCAGATAAAGACACTTCAGGTATCAGTTGTGATAAAAGCAGGTGAAAAATGGCTTCACAGAGGAATGTGATTTTAAAAAGGGAAAAAAAAAAAAAAGAGGCTGATGGTGGTGCCTGGGCAGGGGGATATGAGGATGGACATCTGCTGCCAGGATCTTTGAGGGTCTGTACAAACTGCTGGGGTCCCAGGCAGGCTGGGGCAGGTGACTCCCTGCGTGCTGGGAGGGTGGGAGTCCTGGGCCACAAGGAAGCACCTCCAAACCTTCCTGCCAGCCAGCCCTGCACATGGCCCCTCTGCTGCAGAGCCTGACCTTCCCATGCTCTGCTGCTGAGACCAGGGAGGCTTCCACGTGGGAAGCTGTGGCCTCAACAGGTCTAAGCCTCATTTTTTTTCTTTCGTTCCCTTGGTTTTTGTGTCTTGGTCACCTGCTGGGCCGTAACAGCAGGTACAAGCAGAATTAGGCAGAGCTGTGCCTTATGCTGCGTACCTGGTATGTTGCTTCTGTGTTCTGGTACCTCTCCAGATGTCCAGGGAGGATTAGGCATCCAGCAGAGCAGCTGGAGGAAAGTAAGAGGGGGGAAAAAAAAAAAAAAAAAAAAAAAAAAGAAGTCAAATAGAAAAGACTGTCTGGCTCTGCCGAAGTATTTTCCTATTGGCATTCAGCAGCCTCGCCGTAGCATGAAGAGAAAGAAAGGGGAACAGAGCGAGGAAGGAGGAGGCTCAGCCTGTCATGGTCTGCGTGTTTCCCTTTGTGCGAGCTCCGGGGCCGGGCTGGGGCTGGGGCTGGGGCTGGGGCTGGGGCTGNTTGCCAGGCTACGCTTGTGCCCTGCTCGCTGCAGGCATTTGCTTTTTCCTGAGGTTATCTGCTTTATTCTGCTGCAGCGAGCAGGGCACAAGCGTAGCCTGGCAAAGGGACGGTGCTGTGCTGGGGAGGATGTGCTGGCACTAGGTGGGAGCTCTCTGCCAATCTTCCCTCGGCCAGGGGCAGGCTGGGGGGTTCCTGTGCCGGCACTGTGCTCACCGCCTTGATTTGACACGGGGCTGGGCTTTGACACCTCCCTGCCTGTTTTGCCCACACAGGCAGCTGATTTCAAGCTAAATCACAGGGCTTTCCACCTAGTGCCAGCACATCCTCCCCAGCACAGCACCGTCCCTTTGCCAGGCTACGCTTGTGCCCTGCTCGCTGCAGGCATTTGCTTTTTCCTGAGGTTATCTGCTTTATTCTGCTGCAGCGGGTGGAGAAGGGGTAGTGCTGCTGGGAAATGTGAAATGCCTTTGACGTACTGACCTTAGAGTGTGATGTAACAGGGTCCAACAGCATCCCCCTGCTTGGTGTGGTGCTGCTCCTCACAGCCATAGCTGTGTGCTTGTCCATCAAGGCCACTGTGAAGCCAGCTCAGCTGAACTTGGCTTTGTAAGCAAGCTGGGAGGAAAGGGGGGAGGTTGGAGGCTGTGGTGATGGGTAACTTCAGCCCCTGCCTTGGGGAGTGGCTGAAATGGGACCCAATAATGGAGGGGGGGGGCACCAAGGGGCTGCTGTCAGTCCTCTCTTAATGTTTTATAACCCAAATCACATTAAGACTGGTGAACCCTAAACCTTGGTGAAGGTCCCAGGGAACTGCAAAGTGCCCAGCAGCAAACACCAGAATGCAAATTAAGAGTGGATTGCTCTACCTACAAGGTATTTCCATCACTCCTCATTCATCTTAGTGCCTCTTTTTCTCCTGCTGCATATTTCAGATCCTTTTCTTTCCTTTCCTGCTGAACTACTATCCTTGGCATCCTTTTTAAGGACAGCTTGTTAAAAAGCTGTTGTATCATTTGGAATACACTGAACTAGGCTTCTGCAGGAATCCAGAATTAACAGAAAAATGCAGGGAGTGGGGATGAGCCTGGGAAATAATCGGGCTTGCAGCATGCATGCTGAGTGACCATGGGCTTTTCTGCTGGAATATGAAGTCCTAGAAATACAAGTTAGAGAATGGGATGAAAAATAATACTGGTAGAAAGACATTTTGCTGCTTCTCTGTTGCTGTTTGAAAAGTGGGATTCTCTGGGATGCTGGCACTGCATGGTGGGTTCCCACACCCATTGGTGGGACTGGGGTGATGTTCTTCCCTGCAAACCCTGGGCAAGTTGCTCTCTGTGCTGCCCCTTGGGCTTCTCCTCTCCAACTGTCAGATACCAGCCTGAACTGATGCTAATATTTATTTTCCCAAGTTGTGTTCAAATGTAGGCAGAATTTGACTCAGTTATACCAGTGTGCAACCTGACAGTGTGTGGGATGAGTGCTTCCAACTGTGATTCCCAACTCTAAAATGAAAACTGATTTTGACCTCCATAAGCTTCCAGGCTATAAGGTTACACTCCTGCATGAGCAGCATCAGTCCCTGAAGGTGAGGCTGTACTGTAAGGCTGCATGGTGCACTGCTGTATTGATTAGCTGTAAAATAAATTATGATGTATGTCGTGCAGGTTTCTGACCCTGTGGTCACGACCTTGCAGTGATTGGGGAGACTTCCGACCAGCTGAGATCAGAATAGCAAACAGCCCCCCAGCAATCAATAGAAAAACCAGCAGCTCTGATTGTCGGGGCATTTTACAGGAATAATGTTTGGTGCTGCATGGTGGCATTTTTATCCCAGGGAGCAGGCAGTTCTGCAAACTTCACCTAAAATGAGATGGGAAGCTGGGTGTTGTGCTGTGGGACACGCCAACCTCACTGAGGGACAGGGAGGGATGTGGGACTGAAGGGAACCTGCATGTTCCTACATCAGGGTTTTCAGTGGACAGCAAGGTTTGTCCATCCTGGCTTGGATGGGAGGAATGAGGGCAGCTCTGACAGGCACCGGAGGGCCCACTCTGCATGTGTGTGTGATGTATTCATTTTGAATTTAAAATAGTGTTGTCATAGAATCATAGAATGGTTTGGCTTAGAATGGACCTTAAAGATCATCCATTCCCACCCCCCTGCCATGGGCAGGGACACCTCCCACTAGTCCAGGTTTCTCCAAACCTCATCCAACCCATCCTTACTTGACACTTCCAGGGCTGAGAAGTGGGCCAGAGTCTCATCCCCCTCACACCAAAGGATTTCTTCCTGATATCTCACCTAAATCTCCCCTCTTCCAGTTTAAAGACATTCCTTCTCATCCCATCACTCCATGCTCTTGTTAAAAGTCTCTCCCCAGCTTTCCTGTACTTCCCAGCAGTGCCTGCACCTTCAGGCACTGGAAGGTGCTTTAAGGTCTCCCTGCAGCCTTCTCTTCTCCTGGCTGAACAACCCCAACTCTCTCAGCCTGGCTCCAGAGCAGAGCTGCTCCAGCCCACTGAGCATCTTCATGGCCTCTTCTGGACTCCCTCCATGTCCTTCCTGTGTTGAGGGCTCCAGGTTATCCCAGCCCCTAGGAGGGAGCTCTTCTGACTTGCAAGCCAAGCTGACCATTAGTTAATTTAGCTGCTTTGCAGGGATGCTTTCTGACAGACATGCTGATGCCTTGCTGGCACAGATGTGGCAACTGATGTCTGTGCTCCAGTGTTGCTGGGTTTGCAGAGCTGCAGCTGAGCCACCAAGGCCCTAATAGGGTGGGGGGACAGGATGGGGCTGTCCCCAGGGCACCCTGAGAGCATCATCCTGTCTCCTGACCCTGAAAGTGTGAACATCACTGTGGTGCCTCTGAGGCCTGGGTGGGCCAGGCTGCCTTCACTGGTTTGGAGAGGGAGCAGATAAATAGGAACAGTCTGCCAGAGAGGCAGCAAGCTTGCTTTTGTGCTGTTGGTGTTGAAAGAGCAGGCAACAGGAGTTCAATTGCTGTTTGAATCGAGCAAAGATGAAAATAGAGTATTTGCTCATCTTCCATTTCTTTCTGGGAGCCTGATTTCCCCAGCATGCACCATCACTGTGTGTGCCAAGAAGCTGAACACCACCAGGTTCAGTCAGGAGGTGCCACTTCTAAAGCAAATCTGGTCTCACTCTGACACGGGGCCAGCGAGGCTGAGCTGGCAGAGCTGCCCTGTCAGCTGGCTGGCAGTCCCAAGGAAGTGGGGAGGTATAGGCATTCCCAGACCAAACAGGGAACTATTGATCCTGTTTCCTGGGTGCTCATGGGAAAAACTCAGGCTGCTCCTGCAAGTCCCTTTGCAGAAGGATTCTTGGAGAGCAGAGGGAATGGGATGTCTTGATTCAGGTACAGAGCTGCTGGCACCAGGATGAACTTGTGGTTCTAAGAAAGGGCTCTTGGGAATCTCCAGGTCATAAAGTCTCCTCTCTGTGTATGCCCATGGCTGGCCAAAATTTCCTCTCAGCAGCACTGGTAGCTGGTGATGGAGGCAGCACAGCGTGTTGGCCTTTCCCTGATACCCACCAGCTGCACAGGGACACAGCAGCCCAAACCTCAGAAGATGCCTTTGTGATTGTAACACCTCTTTTTCTTTTTTCCCTCATTTAAAATATTAAAAAAAATAATTTTCCCAAAATGTTGAGAGTTGTTCCCTGAAAACGGGATACCGATAATCTAAATTAATTAAAACCAAAAAACCTTTTCCCTACAATGCAGAAAGGTAAGAAGTCCTATATCACAGAATCAAATGGGTTGGATAGGACCTCTGAGATCATCAAGTCCAATCCTTGATCACCGTAGTCACCAGACCATGGCACTGAGTTCCACATATGTCCATCTTTGGCAGTGTAAAGGTTTCTGGGCAGGAGCACAGCTAATAGAGATCAGTACACATCTATTAGAAAACAAACCTAACTTTTAATTTCTGGCCCTGAGCTCATATGTTTGCTATATCTGATCCTGCAGGCAGATTGGCAGTTTGGTTTGGATTACATTCAACACATGGTTTATGCCATAATTTTGATAAGGCTGAATATTAATCTTACGATTTTTTTCTTCCCTGTGTGATATTTAGTACATAGAGCAGAATTGTCTGTTCCTAGGAATATTTTCTGCGTGAAACCATTGAGGAATTTATTTCTGGAGAGTAGCTGAAATAGCTGATTTTAAAAACTCTCAAGATCCCCCCCAAAATTGAAATCTGTGAACTGTAGGCAGTAAGCTTGGCATGACCCAGGCAGGTTTTAATCTATTTTATTAACTGGTTTGAAGAGTGTTTTCTTTAAAGATCTTTGCAAAGTCAAACAGAAGGACCAGAGCAGGGAATGAAGAACACCACCACTTACACCTGTAGGTGCTTATGAGCTCAGGTTTCTGCATGGGAATAACAGGCATTGCCTCTTCCCACTGTTCACTGGTTCCTTGGATGACCTCCTGCAGTATTTCCCAAAGGAAGGTGCCCATTAGGTACAAATAGATATTTATTTGTATTGCATATATTTATTAAATTTATAAGTTGGCTTCACTCTCAGAAGCTGGAGTCTTTTGTCATTGCTCTGTTTGCTAGACAGAAAGTGGGAACAAAAGGCAGAAGCACTGGAAATGGGGAGGAACAAAGGGGAGGAGAGAAGAGGCAAAGGAGGTATTGCTTGTTGCTTTTGAATTTGGTGGCTCAGTGGTTGTGTGCCTGCAGAGCTTTGTGTCCATCCTCACTGCAGGATGCAGCAATTTGTTGTGAGGAGTTTGCGGGCCACTTCCATCTCTGCTGTGGTGGTTGTTTTATCAGCAATGAAGTTGGTCCCAAAATTTGTCTCTGGTGCTTGGAGATCATTGGTGCTGGCAGGAGCCATTGGTTGGTTGTAGGGTTCTGAAACTGGGCACTGGAAAAGCTGACTGCATGGTGATGCTGAAAGCAACTCAGATCCTTATCCCAACCGTATATTAAAAAAAAGAAAAAAATTAAATTAGTATGGTTGGAGATGAGCATTGCCTGGCTCTGCATGTATCTGACACAGCAGCCAGCAAGGTGCATAGGTGAGTACCTCTGAGTGACTGAGCTCCAGGGGCAAGTGGCCCAGGGGCAAGTCCTTGCTTGTCAGCAAGACAGTGCCAGTTCCCTATATCCATCCAGTTCCCTACATCCATCCATGATGGGTGAGCCAGCCACAAATGGAAAATGTGTTTGCACAATTAGCATGGCCCCTTCCTTCCCTGGGAACAGAATGGTTTATTGATTTCTTTGGCCTGCTTGCCCCCACCTATTCAGCAATAATGACCCTTCCACCCCAACCCTAAATCATTCTGGCCTGCCTCGCCTGTAAGCCCTCTAATCTTTTTGGGTTGTTGTTGGTATTTATGCTCAGGGAGGTTTATGATCTGTCGGTGCTGGCTGCTGAAATGCTTTATTTATCCATACTCTGGGCCACACAGGGAGTGTCCTTATTCTGGTATCATATTCAGGATGCTGTAGTTAAGGTTTGTGTCAGCACTTCCATGCACAAACCTTGTTATTCAGGGGTTTTGCAACTCCGTGGAAAAGAAAACCAATGACCTGGCACAGTGAGGGGAGGTTCAGAGGCACACATGAAAGCCCAACAACCCACTGCCCATTTAGGGATTATTAGATGGGCAAACTTTTTCCTTGAGAAAAATAGCCAAGAACATCCTCCTCCTTTGGTCTGATTTTTAAAAAGAAAACTTGTTTTTGTGTGTGTTTGTATTGGTGTCGGATGGGGAAAACACAGGGAGGTAGTACATGCCCTGGAATCATCTCTGGATGCTTAAAAAAACCACCAAAACATCCGGCTGATGCGGAACAAAACTGCCTTCTCTGAGCAAATCCTGTGCTGGGGAGAGTGGAGGGTTTGGGGACAGCAGTGGCTGCTCCTGGCCACCTTGCTCTGCCTGGCCCTGCTGCTGGCCAGCTCAGCACTGCAGCCCTCCCAACAGTAGGCAAGGGGGCATAAAATGTGATTTATTGCCCTGTTAGTTCAGGAACTTGCGGGCTTATAAATTACTTGGAGCTTTCTTGATAATAGAGGGAGTGTGGTATAAACAAGAGAGATAATAGGGTTGGAGACTGTTTCAAAGAACTTTTGGGGAAGGAAAATTTGGTGGCTGGTGGCAGGTGGTGGCTGGCTGTGATGGAGGAAGAGCCTTGACAAACCAGCCTAAGTGTGATGGGTTTTTTTTTTCTTGCTCCTTCTTAATGATGGATTTTGTGGATCCTCTGTGGAGGAGCCTGGAGCAGGGGTGATAAATCAGAGTGAAAATGCTCATGGAGCTCAAGAGAGCAGGTTGGGGTTTGCAGTGAGGGTAATTGCTTAGGCAGAATTCATCAGCCACTTGTGTCCATGAGCAGAAGCAGCTTGGCCTTATATTGGGGATCTTTTTGGTGTGAAAGTGTGCTTTGCTGATGCCTCCTGAAAGCTCTGCAGTGTGTTACTATGCAGCATCTCAGATCAGTCCCAGTGAATCCAGAGAGCCCCAGTGGCTTGTTCCTGGGAGCTTGTCTCTTGCCAGATTGTGCTGTGTTGTTGTCTCTGCCCCTGCTCTCTCTTGTTCAGGTGTCTCCAACATCATTTCCAAGCCTAAGCCTTCCTGGTGTCACAGCAGCCATCTCAGCAATGCCAGCCCTGCTGGCACAGGCTTCTTTTCACTGGATTGGGATGCAGAGCCCTGCGAGGCTGAGTCCCAGGCTGGGTTTCCCCATCAGGTGCTGTAAGTAGGCTCTGAAGGAGAGAGCAGTGATTACCAGTTTCCAGTGATGTTTCGGTAGTTTCTGTAACATGGGTTTGTTATTTGCCCTGAACCTGTAGAGGTGTTCTCCTCTTTCTTTTTGGAGATGGTGGGAGAAAAGCAGATGCAGAGTTGAATGATGGAGAAGACAAATTGTAAGTGCAGAAGGGAAGGGATTTTGGGTCTCAAGCAGCTAATGTCAGTCAGTCCTAAAAGCAGGCATGAAAAAACTGGAGGCAGGCAAGTGGGAATGAACATGAGGCAGAAGTGAGGTACCAGCAGCACAAACATTCCCAGCAGAGTGACTCCTGCAGTTCTAGTAAATCCCCCCATTGGCCTCCAGTTATTGTTAGATGGATTAACCTCCCTGTCCTTGGCCACAACTGACTTCTTATATCCCAGCTGTGTGTAGAGGCTGCTAAATCATGGGATGAGTGAGGAGTGACACCTGAGGAGGTCCCTTTCCTCTTGTCACCATTCCTGTGGAGGGTCCCTAGGTGTTACCTGGGCAGAATAAGCAGGAGCAGGACCAGTTGGAGCTTAGTAAAAGATTTCCAGAGTTGAAATTCGATAGAGAACAAGTGGCAGAGGATAATTCAGTCAGGTCCCCGGGCACCTCTGCTGGATCAGCTGCTTCTGGAGAAGCTACCATTCACGTGAGATCAGTACTCAGGAGTACTGTCCAGGGAGATTGTTGTTAGTCACAACTGTATTTTCTTTGCAAATGAAATGGAAAAAGGTGTTTTGGAAACCCTGCCCTGAGCTGTGTGTGCTGCTCGGCAGTTGCCATGTTTTACCCTAGAGGGAGTTGCTTTTCTGCAGTGGGAGCAGGGATCTGTGTGTGCCTTGGAGGATGTCAGGGGACCGGGAGGAGAGGAGCTATGCTGCCACTGCAGCTGTTTGATTCTTTTATGGGGAGATGGGTCTCTGGTGCTCTTCTGTCACCTTCTGCTGGTGGTGTTTTCCCGAGCACCTCTTGGGTCTTTGTGCTTTTACTCCTGTTTTCATGGAGGCCCGGGATGGGCTGGTATCAAGCAGAAGATCCAGAGATACCACCTTGAACCTGATGGGCCATGCTTTAAACCTGTGCTGTAAGTCCCAGGGGTGAATGACTGTGTTTCTCCAGGGTTTGGAAAACCCCTGGCTGGTTTCAGGGCAGGGGGCTCAGGGTTCCCCCTCTGCCCGGCTGCCGGGGCCAAAAGGGTTTGCAGGCAGAGCAGCTGCCTGGGGAGGAAGTTGCTGCTGATGGAGGGAAGGAGAGAAAAGGTCAGAGGTGCTTTGAACCTGGTAGGTTTTTCAGTAATTGGGCTCAGGACTTGTTTGAAGATACAAACAAATTGCTGGTAAGTATTTTTAGTGGGGTGCCTGTAGCTTTTGTCCCAGGAGCACCCTGCTGGGAGGACTGCCCTGGGCTCCCTGCAGCCTAGCCAGGCTGGCCAAGCTGGGCTCCTCCACCACTGCTGGGGAGACAGGGTGAAGGGACATACTGGAAATCAGTGGGGACAGGGGAGGAGCAGCCCCCTCACCCCTTGTGTCTCACCTTTGCAGAGCTCCCCATGCTTTGTGCAAATTCTTTAAAGTTGTTTGGGAACAAGTTCTGCTGCTGGGTCTGGTTACAGGGCTGGTGTCTTGCTGGGGACTGACTTTACTCTTGGAGTGTTTTGGGCTGGAGAGGCTTTAGGGCTACCACTCAAGTTTTGTCTCTTGAAAGCATGTTTCAAGTTCTCGAAAAGCAGACAGTTTCAACAGCTGAAGGGTTTTAATTCCTGAACTTCAGGGCAGTTTCTTTTAGCAGGAGTATTTTCTCCACCAAGAAAATCTGGTTGGGTTTTTTTTGGTTTGTTTTGCTTGTTTGTGTGTTTGTTGGTAAGGCAGGGGCAGCATGCCAAGCTCCTCAAATCCAACTGCTGGCTTTGTGGATCCATCATGTCTCGGAGGTTGTTGGGGTTGTTCTGCAGAACCCTGTTGCAGTTTCCTTTGCAACTGCTTCTGGAAAGCTGCTGTGTCCTGGTGCTGGCAGTGAGGAGCAGTGCCAGCAGCACAGAGCCATGCAGGGATGCTGGGTTGTGCATGGCCCATGGGAAGCCTTAAGGACATTTGCATTTACAGCAGAGCCTGTGGGGAATTAGTGAATATTGAAACTTTCCCCCAAGAGTGCGCCCCTTGAGAGGGAAGGGGGGGGAGGAGTTGTTTTGGTTTGTTTTTTTTTTTCCCTCATTAAACTTGACAGTGTGGGAAATATCTGTGGTGAAGTGGCAATGATGAGAGCTTATTTCTAACCCAGCAAAACTACTGGGGGAGAAACCACGATAGGAGAACTCAGCCATAAAGGGGAATATTTTGGAAAGTTTTGGCTTCCAAGCAGTAATATTTGCAGATTGAGACTGCTGTGAAGGCTGTTGTTGTATAGCACATCCTCCAGAGCAGCTCCTGTCTTCTCTCTGTGGGTTTTGTGTCTCAGGGTGGAATTGTTCTGCATGTAGGACTTGTCCAGACCAATGTACCTGCAGACAGGTCTCACTCCTGGGGAAGTGCAAGGGTTTCTCCCAGAGCCAAGGTTTTGGGTTGCTGTAATGATACACTGTCCAGGCCCAGGCCCCGTGGTTACAGGGCAATGCTGTTCAAGCAATATTTGGAACCAAAGGGGATGAGAGCTAAGCAGGTGGCTGGAGGGGATGTGGGAGCTTCATCCTGTCCCTGGATGACTCCACCAAGGTCTAAGGTCAGCGGCAGAGCTAAATCAACAGTGGGGTGACATTAGTCCAGTTTATCCCTATGTTTCTTCCAGTAAAAAAAAAATAGTACAGCAGTAAATGGAAATTTGTACATTTCAGAAAACTGGGTGCTGATCACGGGGACAAATTTGAAGCCCTGAGCCTCTTCAGCTTGTGTCTACTGAGTTTGACAGCTACAGCATTAACCCTTGCAGCTTCCTTTAGCCCAGGCTGCACAGAGATGCCCTGTGAAAGCCATAGGTGACCTCCTGAAACCACCACAGAAGTTCAGTATATTTCAGTAAGCAAAGAAGGAATCTGTTTGAAGTATTTGGTTTTATTTGGATAGCCTCTTTTTTCCCTTACTTACTTTTTTGAAACTCCTGTTCTTATTATTCTGGAATCACTGGCCTATTTCCTAAAAATATAATTTCATTAAGATGAGGTTGTATCTTTTAAAATAGAAAAGCAGTGGATCTTGTGGGAGAGTTGTAGCACTTGAGCAAAGCAGAACTGCTTTGCTTCCATGTGGGCCCTTACTTTTCCTGCATCAGTGTCTCTTCCTGAGACAAAACCATGTCAATAAATGACAACTTTAAGTCAGGATTGCTGAGATTGCCTTAAACTGGAACTACAGATGTCCTATGAGACCACAGACCTGGACATTTTAAAGCTCTGTTTTGATCTTCTGTCACAGTTTGGGAACCCCAGAAAGGACAACCAGATATTGACAAATGTGCATTTCACCTGCTACATGGAGGATCTCAGTGCTGCACTTGAGACCTCACTCAACTGACTGGAGCTGCAGAACTAAGCATCTGTATTGGAATGAAGGAGTGAAATGAAGTCACACTGTTCAGCCATTGGTATTTCATTCCTAGAAACAAAGGCAGACAAATGCAGAGAATACATGGCTCTGCTGGGCATGGTTGAAAGCTGCTCAATAATATCCTTTGAAGGGATCAAGCTCCGTCACAAGCTGTGGGCAGCAGCTTTTGGAAGGCAACATTTTGCCAGTTGCAGTGGAAGTCAGAAGGACCACCCAGTTCTGATAAGGGCAATTGAGAAAGGAAGGAGAAGATTGTGAAAAGAGGGGCAAAGGGGCACAGAGGGAAGAAAAAAGCAAACCCCACTTTTGAACAAAAATGAAGATCAAGACTGCTGCTAAACACACTGCCTGTGAGGGAGGTCTCCACCGTGCCTTTTCTAATCTAGAGCCAGCAAGGATTGCATTAACAGCTTCAACCCAATGGAACAAATTAATCCCTGATGTAATTGAAATCGGTGAGGTCTCACAATAGGTGAGTTTGACCCAGTGGGATAGAAATAGAACAAGTATTGGAATGAAGGAGTGAAATGAAGTCACACTGTTCAGCCATTGGTATTTCATTCCTAGAAACAAAGGCAGACAAATGCAGAGAATACATGGCTCTGCTGGGCATGGTTGAAAGCTGCTCAATAATATCAAGCTTTGAAGGGATATTTCTGTGTGGAGAGGAAGTATATAGCAGAGATAGAACAAGCATTAAAAAGAAAGAAAGACAAAGAAAGAAAGGAAGAAAGAAAAAGCCCTGCTTGCTTGTTGCCTGATTGATAGCTGTGGCAAAATAATGCCAGCCCTGAATTTAAAAAATATAAAATATCACAATTGGAGAAAAATACAGAAAAGGCTTCAGGACTGAATTGTATTTCTGGAGAATCAAAAATGTCAAGAGTTTGTGGCTAGAGATGGCATCCTGCAGATTCCCCTGCAGCTGAGATGCATGGGGTTGGTTTGCTGTGGTTAGCACATGTAGCAGAAACTGGTCCTGCTGTGAAAAAGGTGTCTCCTGATTCTGGGAGGTGGCTTGGTGGTCTCAGTCCTTTAGCACTGCTGCACCGTGGCATGATGCAGTCTCCTGAGGGGAAAGGTGGGTGCTGGAGGAATGGGTCCCTCTTGCAGGTTGCTGAGCTGCTGCTGCTCATGGGAGTTATATTAATAATGTGATTTGGGGGTGTAGCTAGTGACTTGGTTGTGTATTGGTGAGAAGGGGCAGATGCAGGTGGAGATGTGGAGGTTGGGGGTGTTGGAGCCATTTAAAGAGTGCTGCCTTGCAGCACTTCATTGCTCTGGAGCTGGACTTTGCAGCACTGGCTGCAGGCACCTTCCCTTCCTCTGCTTGCACCTGAGTACAGCCAGGGTTTGAAAAGTCATTAATCAAGGCTGAAACCCTGCTGTTCCCCAGGTGAAACCATTTCCCAGGGTGGAACAAGTGTGAAATGTCACCATCTCACAAATGGTGCATTTTTGCAGTTCTGGCTAAGGTTCACTCCATCATCAAAAGGTGAAATTTGGTTTTTCTCAAAGGTGGCGTCATCTTCCTCTAGAAAACGGTCAAACACTGACTGATGGGCCATAAAACATTAATTTCCTCCAACTGTCTCAGGTTCCAGTTTTTTGGCACTCCCTTCTGCCTTCCTCATGGTTTCATACCAGGCTCAGGAAGGCTGTTGTCTGCCATCCAAGGGTTGGTGGACATGTGGCTTTAGGGGAGTGTACAGCAGTGGTGGGTGACTTGGGAAGCTGGTGGAATCTTGGGGAGATGCTGGGGGGCTTGAGAGGTTGATAGCTGTTTTTCTCAAGGGTTGTGTGTTTTCGAGGGAATGGTCTAGGCATTTAGAGGCATTTAGAAGGTCTGATGTTGCCTGAGGAGATTTAATGTGCAGCCTCTCTGAACGGGGCAGGCAGCTCTCCAGAGAAAAGGAGGCTCTGCTTGCAGAGCAGGTTTTGGATCCAAGTATGTGTCACCTTTCTGGGCTGTATGTCCTCTCTTTCAAGCCCTAGAAATGTCTTCTCTTTGGGTCTTTTTTAACATTTCTGAAATCCAAAGTGGTGGGCAGGCTTGACCCCCTCATCACCCCATTTCCTTCTCCTTTCCAGCTCCATTCCTACACGCACTTCACTCAGAGTGCATTAAGCAAAGAGCAAATGTCATTGAATTTCAGGTACTGCAGCGACTTGAAAGCACTCAAGTCAAAGAAATTATGGTCTCAATTTCAGAGTGTATCCATGCAGGAGCAGGGAGGGCTCTGGGTTTCTTTCTGTGATGGGCCCATATCCCCTGCATGGGCCCATGCTGAGGGAGAATCCTTGATGCAGGCAGGAGCTCCTCTGCAACAAGGGCAGGCATGGGAGGGGAGGTCTGGTGCTTGGTCTCTTCTTGCTTTCCCAGCATGGTGAAATGGGGAGTGGGAAGAGACCAGAGAGAGGGCATTGCCTGAATGCATTGCAAGTAGAAGCATAGAGGGCAAAGTATTATTCAAGCTAAAGAGCGCTCTTGGTACAGGAATAAACAGATGCAAACTGGATGTAAATATATGAGGTAGAAAATCGAGGCAGAGAATATTAGGGAAGTGTTTCTGAAATTGCCTTCTAAGGCAGAAGAGTCAAAAATGGTTCATGACTCGATTTATGAACAGGCTACAGAGTGGTGCAGCTTTTGTGAAGCAAGATCTTTTGGCATCTGGGTTTTAAATAGGACATTTGTGACATAAATTGGACATCTGCTGAAATATTTTTCAAGTAGAATACTTTGCAAACACAATTGGTGGAGTCTTCTGTGGAGCCTCATGTGTGCCTTGTTTTGAACAACCACTTCCATGGCTGTTGCCCTGTTTCACAGTGCCTTCTGGGAGGGTACACAGTGATCACACAAGGAGATATCTCCCAAGACTGGGAGTGCACTTAGCTTTTGGGATATTTGTTTTTCTAGGAAAAAATATTTTCCTGTTGAAAATGGGAAGAAACAAACACCAAACCCAAGGTCTCTATTCTGTTCTTTTGAAAGGCTTAGTTATCCTTGGGCAGTTCTGATACTTCCACTGTAGTCTCTCTCCCATTGGATGCACAGAGATTCATCCCAAAGTGCCCCCTTTCCCTTTGCTCCAGGTCCTTGCTGCACATCTGAATACGGAGCTGCTTTGTGTTAAATGAATTTCCAAACATGCTTCTTAGCCCACAGAAGTGAACAAACACCAAAGCAGTGCACATCCACTTCTGCCTGATTTTGAACTAGGCTCTGGAACCTGAAGGTAACAATACCCTAGTGATGGATTGACTTTGCAGTTAAAAGGAGGAAAAAGCAGAAAATAAGGAGTGAGTGCATTGTGCTTCACTGTCTGTCCAGGATGGCTGACGTGGTGAGCTAGAAAATCCTTTTGTAATTGGCAGGGAGGAATTTTGCCAGAGACATGGAAGGAAAGTGGTTTGTTACTTGCCTTTGCGGACTGGAGAGAGATCTGTCTTGGATATCCTCTTGTTGACCTTAGTGAGTTGACTTTCATGTGCTTGGAAGGTCATGGAGAAAATCATCAATATTAGCTTGATTTGATGGCTGAAAGGTAATAAGTATTTCCTGCTTATCAGATGGCGTTTGAAAGGACTTTGAATTGCTTGATTTGTTTATCTTTTGCAATCACTATGGCCCTTAGTGAGAGGGATTTTGTATTCCTAATTCAGTTTGGGGAAATGACATATGGTTTGCTCTCTGATGGGGCTTGGAGGCTCTGTGGGATAAAAAGCTAAAAAATCTGAGCATTCTGAAGTCCACTTGGCCATGCTGTGGCCCTTGGACATCTCATGCTGTAACACTTTATGACATGAACAATAACAGATTAACATCCTCTTCTACTGGGAAGCTCAAAACAGAAAGCTGTAAGTGCATAGGGTTGGTGAGATGAAAAGCTGGATCTCATAAACCTGGTTTGGCACTGCAAGGGTTTCACTGACCTTGGCTGTCTGTGGTTGCTTTTTGTTCACAACAAATGGTTGGTGTTTGCAGGGATGAGCAGGAAGAACATGGCAGGGCTGCTGTCAGAGGCTTTTGCTGTACTTGAGCCTTTCTTGCATTGTTTAATGGTTAAACCTTAGGCTGCTTCAGCAAAATAGTCTTTCCCTCACCCTTCATCTGGGATTTAACAAATAGAGTAATTCTTTAAGCTGAAGGATCATTTTAAAGCCATTTAAAATTAAATCCCCACTCATTGTTTGAAAGTCATTTGGCAAAACAGCACTTGAGAACCTCCCAGTGTGTCTCGCTGAAGACAGATGATGTTCCTGGTTTCTATGGCTGTTTGGAAAGGAGGGAGGACCAAAGGCACCCACCTTGGGTGGCTGGGTAAGTACAGCAGTGAGGAGGGAGAGCCGCTGCTTTTCAGGAGTGAGGCATTTCAGATGCATTGGTTACTTGAGGTGATGGTTGTTTTGAAAAGAAGTGCTGTTTATTCCCTTACTTAAACTTCTGTATTTCCAATTGTACTCTTAGGATGTCTTTGTAGCTGTGTATTATTGATGAAAGATGTAGTGAAAAATAAATAATCAGTGGATGAGGAACATCTTAAAAGAGAGGGGAAGAATGAAAATGAAACTGGATTTTAATGCTCACTGGTTTAACGACTGGGTTTTGCAGACTGTAAACCAGTGCCAAAGAGTGAGATGAAGTCACATGAAACTCATCCTGAGACACTCAAACTGCCCTGCACAGACACTGGCCCACACCACTCGGATGGATTTGTAAAACAGACTGCAGTACAACTCCGAATAATCCCAGCAAGATGCAATGCAGGAGACACAGCAATGCAGGAGGTCCTTTTCCTGTCCCCAGGGCACAGTGCTGGTCTGGAGCTTGGAGCTTGGAAGTAGCTCTTTGTTTCAGGGATCTGTTGTGCTGAGCTTTTCATCCACAGGCTTTGCTACCTACAGCATGGATTATCAGATTAAAAAGCCAAAAATAAAAGGTCATTTTGTGCATGATGTCTTTATATGCAGTAATAGCAGATAGATAGCAAATTAAAAAAAAAAAAAAAAGGAAAATATTTCCATTTGCTCTGATGAAAGGTCCTGAAGTTTTTAAGTGTGACTGAGATTTAAAGACATTTCTGCACCTGTTTTTGTGAAGTTGTGATTGTTATGGAAATATCTTTGGGGGTGGATGGACCTGGTTTCAGGTGACCTTGAGTGAGTGTTGGCAATTGGATACCAAAGGAGGCTTATGTTGCTAATTAATTTTTTAAAAAAAATTATAAGAGTTTCTTTTGTGGTGTAAATAAATGGGCTTATCTCAGTAAAGCTGGCTGCTTGAGGGAGTGTACTTGTTGTCTTTTGAGGCAAAGAAAATTCCACTGGTTGGAACCCCACAGTAGTCTTCAGGGCAGGGATACTGTGGGAATGGATTTCAGCAATGATCAAATAGGTTTTATCTCATGAAATCAACACTGCATGAAGTTTTATTGTAGGGTATTGATACTCTGCTGCAGGCCAGATGCAGCCCAGGCTGGCACAGCTAATTCACCTTGGCCACACTCCAGCAGAGCATCCTGTTTCCAGAGAGTGATTACGTGTGTGCTTATCTTTAAGCAGGCAGCTAAATCCTGGTGATTTCACAGCTGCATTTCTTGACCAGGGGACAGGTCAGCTGCAAGGAGAACTTCTAGCATGTTCCTCCTCCAGGATTTCTTTTCCTGAGTTCCAGTGAGGCTTGTTACTGGAGAAGTGATGGAATGTTATGCACATGTGATTGGAGCTGATGGAGAGACACTTTGTCAGGGCTCAGTGTCCCCTGCTGGTCTCCATGTCAGGCTGCTCCTGGTGTTGGGGTGGTGGGTGATGTCCTTGTCTAGGGGAGGAGGGGGTCTTGGGCAGGAAAATTATGCCAAACATGCCCAGGTGGGTTTGTGCCTGCTCAGAGCTGGCTGCAGAGCAGGATGGCTCCATGGGCAGCCAGAGTCCACCCAGGCACTGAGGTTGGGGACTCTGTGGTAGGAGTGCTCAGGAGATCAAATAGAGAGACAATTAAAACATGTTTTGGAAAAGAGATTTACCTTTTCCATCTGAAGTTTCCAAGAAAGCAAAGCGACCTCCCCTTCCCTCTACTACAGATCCCACCTGTTTGGTTTTGCTTTTTTTTTTCCAGAAAAAATGTGAAATTCATTAACGTGTGGTGAACACAATGTAGCAATGTCATCTTGATTTAAAATCTGTTTTGAATCTTGAAACACTGAAGCCAGAATCTTAAGTGCAAATGGCCTTGCTTTTGTGGGTATGAGGCAAACTGTCAGCATTACTTGAACATCTTTATTTTTGATAGTTTAGCATCCTTTGCAGCAATGTCTCTTGGGAAGAAAGCAAGGAGAGATGTAGGAAAAAAAAAAAAGAAATAGATATTACTCATATTAAAACTCAAGTCCTGCTTACTGTGCTGTAATTGCTAAAATTAATGGTATAATTCTTGTCCATCATTTTTATTGTCACCTTAAATGTCTGTTTAGAATCAGCATCACCCTGGACCTCCTGTGGCATGGCCTGGGGGTTTGTCTCCTGCATCCTCCACCTGACTTCTGACAGAAAATAAGAGGGTTAAATCAGTTTCCCTGCTAGGGCTTGGGATTCAAACCCCAGCATTTAATAATGGCAGCAGAGGAGATCCTGCAGCATCCCTGTGAACCTCATGGCTGCTGCCACTGTGTTGAATATCCTGGTTTTGTTTGGGATGCTTAGTGAAGGTCGGGTGCTAAGAAGCACCCACAGCCTGAGGTTTTCTTCCTGCTGCTGAATTGTGGGGCTACTTGATAACTGGAAACTCTGAAAAATTATTTTGAGGTTTTGATTTCAGGGAGTATTTGATTTAGAAGTATTTGCTGGTACTAGGTGACAGATGCAGGTGGCTGAAGTGAGGTTGTTTTGCCTGTTGGGGCCACTTTAATGTATTTTGGCCTGCCATGCACCTGAAATGAGGATTTATTGTCCTGTTTTCATTTGTCTTGTCAGCAGTCTAGGACTGGGGAGTGTGTTAGGAGGAGGAATAGTAACTCTTCTAGGACTGTATTTTCCTCTGCCAGTCCCAAACCTAGGGATCATTAAATTCCCACATGATTCTCATAGGTATCAGTCAATTCTCATGTGAGTTTTGCTTTGTGGTGGATTTTCTCTCTTAAATGCAAGTGGTGCACAGCATTAGGGCTTACCAGCAATGAGTTTGATTTTAATGGTCTTTGTCTTGGTAAAATTACCTGTTGTGCAGTAGTTTCGTGTTTGTGCCACTTGATAATCTTATGGTTTTGGTTTCCAAATGGTTTTTTTGTCCTGTAAGAAGACTCTGCCACCCAAATAGTGTCCATCCGTGAGTTTGGAGGTGAGCAGCTTGGATGTTGTGGTGCAAAAGCTCTCATGGACAGGTTGTGGAGCAATTTCTGGGCTTTTGTATTCTTTGGGTGCAAAGTGCCTTTGGGTGTGTGCTGCTCATCATCTTGAGAACATCTTGGTTGTCCAGCCCTCTGACCTTGGGCTATGTGGGGTGACTCCCTGAGAGCAAAACCAGGAATTCTGTTTTGCTGTTTCTTGGGAACCATAGGTTACAATAGGAAAACAGTTCTCCAGAGAAGGGCAGATGTGAGAGAGAAAGTTTCTGGTAATAATGTAAGGCCATAGTGAACTAAGGTTAATTTAATCCACTGGACAGAAAAAAACAGGTGAAGTGGCTCAAGTGATCAGACCCAGCTGATAACAGCCTCGCAGCTGAATCTGCTGGTTTGGCTCTCACAGATCCTTCAGTCTCTGCCCAAGCCATGGTCCTGTTGAGAAATGCTAAGAGAAATGCATCCATAGGCAGACACCAGTGAGCTGGCAAAAAATCTTAGGCTGAAAAGCGTCCACGTATGGATGACACTTTTATCTCAGTGGAGTTTTTGCCTGTGTGAACCTGAAGTTTAAATTCCTAATGCCAGTATAAATAGGTTTCCCCTTTGACTTCTTCCTTCCAGTTAATTAGGGGAATCAGTGCAGCTGCAGAAGGTGAGGCACAAATTCTCTGAAATGGAGTTGTCCATCCCCTTCCTCCCATGGGTGTCTGTGTCACCTGGGAGGAGCTGTGCATATGCAAAGCAGAGTTTAATTTATAGCCAGAGTGGCTGAATGAGACCAAATCAAAGCAAGACCAAGCCAAAGTTTTTACTCAAAATAAAACCCCCACAGTCTGATTTTTAAAACCCAGGCCTGGTTTACTGTCAAGAGCCACCTCTGGCTGGAACTCCATGCCAAGTGCCTGATACCACAGCTGTCAAGCAAAGGGCAGCCAAGTCTGAGCCCTCTTCTACCACATTCCCGTTGGCAGGTTGATGTGCAATCTCTCTGTCCCAGATTCCTGGCTTGTTTCATGGAGTGTTCTGTTCTCTCTCCCCCTCTTCTCCATCCCCTCTCAGATGTTTGCTGCCGAGGAGAATGTAGATTTTCGGATACACGTGGAGAACCAGACGCGAGCGCGAGACGACGTGAGCAGGAAGCAGCTTCGGCTCTACCAGCTCTACAGCAGGACAAGTGGGAAACACATCCAAGTGCTTGGCAGAAGGATCAGTGCCAAAGGAGAAGATGGAGATAAATATGGTAAGAATATTTACTGGGATTCCCCAGACTCTAGGTCAAAGGCTTTAACACTGTATGTTGGGCTGAGAACCTCTCAGGAGGAAAAGGAGAGCAGCCAAAACCAAAACAAACAAATCAACCAACCAAACAAAAAACCTCCTACAAAACAAAACCAACCAAAAAAACAGGATAAAAAGGAAAAAAAAAACCAACCACATTTTCCAGGTTAAGAGCATGGGATTTGTTGTGTTGAAGCAGGCTGTCAGCCAGGCTCCCAGTGACAGGCAGTTCCTACAGTAGTGTCATGCTCTGATTTCTTAGTGTATGATGATCTTTGAAGAGTAAAATCTTCTGCTCAGTGGATGACCTCCCTGTGTGCCTGGAATTCACAAACAATACCCTGGTTGGTGACTGGGGATGTTATCACCCCCTAAACTCTAGGCTTGTATTTGGGTGAATCCAGTGCTTCAGTGAATCACTGTCATATTTCTAGGCAGGGGAGATATTTGGTTTGCAATGAAATGAAGAGGACTTGGGAGCTTTTAGAGTACCCTAGAGCTTAAGGTGAATCTCAAGGCATTTGTATCCCGCAGAAACTCAAATAATTGAACTTCCCTTGGGCTAGGTGTGTGCTCAACTATTCCCATTGTGATTTGTACACAAGCAACATGCTGGAAGTGCTGGTAGCAGGCTGAATTATGAAAAAAAAAAAAAAAAAATTGGGACATATTGAGATGGTTGTGCCAGAGATGCTTTGTCTCAAGTTGGTTGCTGGAAGGATTTTAGGGCTGTTCAGAGCATGGGCCCTATGCATTCACTCGCTGCTGCAGAGGTGTGTGTGTTGGCCAGCATGGATGTTCACATGAATGTGACTTTATGTGCAGCACTGCTGAGGAGGAGGTAGGCTACCATGACAGGTCAAAATCTGGGAATGGTTATTCCCTTGGGGAGGAGCTTTGAGAAGGATGAGGCACATGTCATGTCAGGCAAAGGAGGCAGTGCTAGTGGAGGAGCTGGCTGAGCTGTTCCACAGGAGGTGACATCTAGAAAGAACTGGGTTGGTGTGAAATGAATCCACACTGCTGCTGCTGCATAAAGCCAGGCAGCATCTGCCCTGAGGTCATATCAGCCTTGTCCTTTGTCCTTCCCAAATTTCCAGATAAAACAGGAGTGGAAAATGCCACTTGGCTGCTAATTATTGTGTCATTTTATTGCATTCATCCTCTTAAGGTTTGATATGTAAACTGGTTGCTGCCTTCTTGTTTCTGGCTGCCCAGGGAAGGCTCCTGCCCGCAGTGACTGTCAGGTGCTGTGATGCAGTTTCCCTCTCCATGAAAGAAGGCAGCACTTACAGTGGGGTGCAGCAGGGAAGTGTGCCCGTGAGCAGCTGACAAGTGCTAATTTATGTGTCAAAGCCCATCTTGTCCCCTTCATGCATATGCAATAGTGTCTGAACAACAAATCTTTGTGCAGGAGCGTGCTCAAGACTGGTGGAGATGCTGCACAATTGCAGAGATTTCCAGTCTGGGGAATTCCCTGGTGCTTGCATCCCTGCTCACCACCCAGTCCTCTCCTCTTGGAGTGGCTGGTGTCCTCCTGGCAGCCTGGGGTGCTCTGGCCATGGCCCATTTCCTGACACCCCACCTGCTCCCTCCCCCACCTCTCCTCATCAAACTCCTTGATACATCAAGCAGCAAAGCCTTCCCATCCCTATCCGTGCTGAAAGGTTATGGAAATCTGTTCATCATCTTGCTTGGCACAGGAACACTCAGAGCATGATAATCGGGGAGACAGTGAGGTGGGGTGTGGAGGTCCAGGATGGGACCATGCAGAGCTGCTGGCTGTGATAATGAAGGGGGGAGAGACGTTGGAGTTACTGAAGTGAGAACCATCTGTGTTACAGCCAAAACTGGATACAAAGGCAGTGACACAGGATTCATTATGTGCTGGGAACCCCTCCCCCCGAGGCATTATTATGTAGCAACCTTTGATCAAGACCAGAGAGAGGCTTAAACCAGGTCTGGGGATCTCAACAGTTGCAAACTTTTGATCCACATCCCTGTCTGGCTGGTCAGATCTGCCTCCAAAGGGGAGGACACCTTTCCTCTCCCACAGCAGATGGCTGGTTTTCCTCCTGACCTTCTTCTTTTCCCTCATTCCCTGACTCTGCACAGGCACTGGGAGCCAGAACCAGGCTCAGCACTCGGCAGTACCCAACTCCTCTTTTGGCTGCTTTGGCCTCACAGACAGTGCAGGCTCCCACAGCTCCTCCTCTGCCTCAGCCCTGTCCCCACTGCCAGGGGAGGGGATGTGGATTGATGTCCCGAGGATTCCAGATGAAAGAATGGGAGCAGGAGCCAATGTCTGAGGAAAGTCAAGATATCATAGACTGGTTTGGGTTGGGGGGGACCTTAAGGATCATCTGGTTCACCTCCCTGCATGGGCAGAGACATGTGGGAAAAGGTGCCCAGGAGATGCCTCCAGCCCTGAATTTTCCCAACAGCTCAGGCCTGCTGGGATAAGGTAGGATCAAGCAAGGGCAGTGCAGACTCAGTGGCTGTGGCTACACTCCCTAGTGGTGAGGATGGGGGAGCTAACAATGTTTTAGCACCTCTTTCTCTCCTTCTCTCCCCCTTCTCTCCCCCTTCTCTCCCCCTTCTCTCTCCCTTCTCTCTCCCTTCTNCCTTCCTTCCCTTCCTTTCCTTTCTTTCCTTCCTTTCTTTCCTTCCTTTCTTTCCTTCCTTCCTGTCCTTCCTGTCCTTCCTGTCCTTCCTGTCCTTCCTGTCCTTCCTTTCCTTCCTTTCCTTCCTTTCCTTCCTTTCCTTCCTTTTTCTCCCTTTCTCATGCAGCTCCCAAATGGCTGGCTTAGGAGGATTGCCCTGCCTTTGAAGGAAAGTTAGTTTTATTGCAAGCTTTTATTGACTTCTGTAAAACTTCTCACCTCTTGGGTGAAGAAAATGCCCAGAAAAAAGGGGAAGTGGCAAATCTCAGGCAATGAATTGCAGCCACCATGAGTACAGCAAAATCACCAGCCAGCCCTGGTTCAGGGAGAAAGGGGGGTCTGGGTGGAGGAGAACCCCCCTTGATGTTCTATCCAGGTCCACAAATGCCATGTGCAAGGAAAAATGCCTGCTCTGCAATGCCTCTTTTTGCTTGCATAATAATTTCAGGATGTAATTTTTCATTTGTGTGTTCTTCAGGGCCAAGATCTGGCCCCATGTGTCAAATTATTAAATGGCAAATTAAGTCAGTTAATAGAATTAATTGAGTCGATGTAATCCTTTTAATCAGATGGATTTGATCCCTTCTCAGATGAATTAGAATCCATTAACAGATAAGTCAATTATTGAACTAAATTAAATCTAATAATAATGCCTGCTGCTCACAGCAACACTAATTAATCTAAATACACTTACCTATCTCCCTAGGTTGGTTTTTTTTTTTTTTTTAAGGCTTAATTGATGTTCCTAAAGTGCTCTGAGATCTTTAGATAACAGGAGATCTATGTGAGCAAAACAGACTATAAACTAATTAAAAGCCTGATCTATTTACAGATTGCATTTTTACTTTAATCTCTTCAACCTATTCAGAAGGAGTTTGCAGTGGCCCAGAAAAACAATATTCCTGTTATAAGCTTATTATTACTTTACAGGTTCCTAAGTGGTCCTTTCATTCAGAAAATGAAAGGACGAAGGAGAAAAAACAACCATTAAAGTGCTGGAAAAAAAAAAAAGAAAAGAAAAAAAGAAAAGGACCTGGAACCTTTATATTCTACCTCCGATAAATGGTACAGATAGGGAAGAGAGGGATCAGTGACCTGAAACCTTAGATCCTTTCATTTATTTTCATTTCACAAAAGGCAGAAGACATTCTATCCTGTTTGTTCACGATCTTTGTATCCGGCACAGTTGGGGAGACAGAGCTCTCTTGGTTGGGTGAAGGCATTTTTTGCCTCATTTGTATTTCACCACCATGTCATTTTTGTTTTAATTTGTCCCTGGCTACTGCTGTCCTGCAGGGCAATGAGGAGTGATAGCCCTCAGGAGAGAGGTGAGAGGGATACCAGAGGCTTCCCCTCTCTGTAGAGGCAACTTTATTTGTGGCCTGAGGACTGGGATGTGGTGTGGTTATCAGCCAGTGGTATTTTGTCCATTGACCTCATCTATGAAAAAGTCTTGAGTCCCCTAGAAGGTTATAAACCATCTATCTTTAAACATTCTGGTTTATAGCATGAGAAGCTTTGAGGAGATCCCACAGCACAGAGGTATGACCCATCTTCATCTCAGCATCCCATCACAGATTGCCTTTTCAACTGCCCAGAGGGATGGACCCAGATCCAGTGAAGTCCTCTCAAAAACTTCCTCTGAGTTCAGTGTGGTTTAGCTGTCCTGAGAATCGAGAGATGGTCCTGAGACAGGAGGTTTGGAGTGATGAACAAAGCATGGGTTTGCTAGCAGAGTGTTGAGACAACTGAGGTCATTCAGACCAAGATGGGAAGCAAGTTCAAGAGCCAGGCATTAGCTCCCCACGTCATGTGCATTCCTGGTACAGAACCCCCCATACAGATGTGCTTTTTTAGTTGGTAGGTGGAAAGCAAAGAGCTGAGGGAGTGGAATGCCTCCTTTTTTGGGCTCCCCCAGCCTGGGTGATATGCTTCACAGCTTGCAGTCCCTGCCTTCTGTTGTAGCTGGAGCTTCCCAGAGATGCCAGGGGACAAGCCCATGGAGAGCACATTACAGCTGTCTAGACATCAGCCACACTCCATCCTGGCCAGAGATTTCATTTGTGGTAGGACTGGGCTCTGTTCCATGAGGAGGTGTAGTACGTGTGGAAAATATTATTACAGCAAAATAGCCTCCTTTAATTGACTCTAAATTTTGCAGGATTCCTTCCTAGGTTTGGGTAATCCTGTGCTCTCCAGAATTAATGAGCTGACATAGCACTTCTTGGGGTTTGGCAGCCTGACAGCTAATTTAGAACTCCCTAAACTCATTTCACTAATGACTCCCATTTGTTCTATCTCAAAGCCTGGAAACAAATGCAAAATACCAGTGCCATTGTCCCATCTTTAGCAAGTCATTCTTTCCCCTTGGTGTTTCTGGCACCTTAACAGCAAGCTGCCCTGGGAAACCTGATTAACCCTCTCCCTTCCTAGAAAAGTTAAAATTAATTTTGATTTCCTCTCTCCCCCCCGGGAAGATCAGGAGGAATAAAACCTAAACTCATTGTGGCTGGAAGGTGGAGACTTTACCTACAAGAAAGATGGGAGATGTAGTCCAAGTAGTGATTTAGGCTGGTTAAATACAGCTGTATTTCCACAAGCTAGAAATTCCAAAACCTGCTTTTCCTCCTAGCAGCCAGGTGAATGCACAGGGCCTGCCCGTCCCTCACGGTTCAGCCCCAAACCCCCATGAGCTGCTCTGTAATTTATTCTGTCAGGAACCATCAGGATGGCTGTTTCCTATTTAAACGACCTATCACTGCCTCCAGTCTCTTCCCATTACAGTTTTGACATGACAACAAGACAAATATTTTTTTTTAAAGACCTTTTATCTTCGAAACCATTTATTTTCACTTACTTAGCCTGGGGGCAGCACTGACCCCAGCGTGAGGGATGATCATTCACCCTGGCAGCTGTACAGTCATATGGGTCCTGGGGACCAGCTCTAGTGGAGAAGCCTTCACCATCCAGCTGCTGTGTTGGAGCTCTTTTTTCCCCCCTTTCCCAAAATCCCCCTCATGCTTTATTTATTTTTTATTTATGTCCCTTAACACCTCTCCCCTTCTTATCTGCAGTGTGGCAGTGTTGAAGTTTTCCTATGGAAGCAGGCTTGGGGATGAAGCCCCCCACTAGCTCACTGCTCTGTTGAACCATGTGTGGGGCAGCTGGGGATGGGGTTGGAGCTGAGGCTAGGGATGGAGGTCCCAGCCTGTGGTATGCCAGCAAGGATCCTCAGATGCCCTCACCTTCCAGGTGGCTCTGAAAGGCTTGGCAACCATTTGAAATGCACTGTAAGTGTCTTACACAAACTATCTCTAGGTTTAAGACATTTTTCTTTTTCATTCTGCTGTACTCTGTGCCAGTGCCAGGGTAGGGGAGAGCTCTCCTTGGGTAGATGAGGAGTTTGGGAAGAAAAATCTAAATCTTTTGCCTTTTGATTAATGGCAAACAGATTTCAAACAATGTGTTTATTGCCACTTTCCTTTACTTTGGGTTTTGGTAGCTGCTGCCAGCTTCACCCCTGAAGTTCAGCTCTTTCTGCATCTGTGCATGTTTTGTACCTGTAGTAACAGCAGAGGCTGTTGTTTATTTTTCCTCTGACACTACAGTGATTTTTGATTTCCCTGCTTCTGGACTTGAGATAGCTTGAAGAGCCTTAACTTTAATGGAAAAGAAAAAAAAAATCAAATCAGCTTTTAGCTGCATGTTCAAACTTTAAGTCTCCATAATCACTGATTAGCATTTGGAAAACATAGGCCTGTCTGTCAGTAAATATTAGGGACCCAAAAATGATGAGGAAAAGTAATTTAGAGGTCTGATGATGATTTGTCATTTTTAATTTCTGTGTAGAGTGGAAAGTGAGTTACAAAGTGAAAAATCTTTATTTTCATGCAAGTCATAAAGGGTTTTTGTTAACAGTTTGTGTGTGTATGTAATTCTGTGCTGTGATTTAAGGGTTCCCATTAGAAATGCAGAATAGGAAATAGGATCCCATCTGTGAGCAATTTAAGAGGAAGTGAGACAATGGAGTCGATTGCTGCTTCAGTTTAGATAATCAATACAAATATTATTAGTATAGTGATTCATCTTCTGAGACACTTTATGAAAATGTGAATGCCAGACCCAGAAGACAGGTCAATATGACATTATCTGTTCCTGCCTTGCTGTGATTATGCCTTTTTCCCATGAAGCTCAAGCAGCTGCTTTGCTAAATGTTCTTCCCTGGCTGTGATGAAATAACATAGAAACCAAGTCAGGACTTCCCTTTCTCCTCTGTGACTCTAAAAATGCTCTGTGCATATTAGCACAAAGATTGCTTTTATCTGGAATTTGTACCTGAGGACTGCTGGGAGATGGTCTGTAAAGTCCCTTCAACCCAAACCATTCTATGATGAAGTTCTGGAAGAAGTTTGCATAATTTTAAACATCTTTTTAGGCCATGAGTAGTTTTGTGCACAATTGCTGAGAGTGCTTCTTTGAGTTTATTGCAGTTGTTTTATGTCAGCGTCTGTTATCAAGACGTGTACTGTGGTATCTGAGGCTTTTCCCATATCTCAGCTTTCAGCCAGTCATGAATTCACATTGTTTTTTGGGGATGTAATTAAAAGCACCCTGCAAATAGGCTGGCCAACCTTTCTGAAAGGCTTTATAGTTGCTTTTCCTTTGGGAAAGGAGGAAGGAAAGCATTTTCAACAAATTGTCTGGTAAGTTTGGGCTTTGGTCCTCATTACCAGGCCACAGGTGGCCACTGAGATTTGTTCTTCATAAGAAATGTTTGGAGAAAATTATAAATGACTATGGATGGGAAATGCAAAACTTGGTATGTAAGGAGCACACTTCTGCTGGAAGATCACATGGGATCTTGCTAGGTTGCTGTTTGAGAGACCTAAAGTTTCTGAAAGCTTGCTTTGCTGGAGACCTACTATTGGTGATGTTAGCCAAGTTGCTCAGCTGGAGCATCTCCTGCCTTCTACTTTGCCCATGTTAGATGATGGCACACTGAGGGCAGACCCTCTAGACAGTGGGGGGAAAAGGACTTTTGCTGCTCATGTATAACAAATGTCATGCTCTCTATCTTCTGGTATGTTCCTTCCTCATCTCCAAAACAAGAGTTGCACTGTGCCCTGACTTGATCTGATCAGTGTGCTGCCAGGTTCAAAGTACTGCAAATGGAGACATGCTGAAGAGGTGGTGGCAATGGATACCACATTGGTAGCCTCGTTAGATGTAATTATTTGGTGTTTCTAGGTGCTGTGAGACCATTTCTGTTTTCAGCTTGGGATTTCCTCAAGAGAAGTGTTAGATTTTCTAAAAAAAACGAGGCACTTGAATCACTCAGGTTTCACTTCAGCTCTTTCAAAAACCAGATAGTCAGGAATTTCCGTAGCTGCGAGGTGGAGCACAGCAAACTTTACCAACACCAGCAGCATTGCGTGGCCATCTGGAAGAGGAGTGAAGAACCTGGTCACTTCTAAAACTGTACCAAGCAGCAGGCTCAGGGGAAGGGTGAAAAATAATGATGCTCCAAAGAGGAGAAATTGCTGACACATGATGCTTGGAAATCTGGAATATTGCAAAAAGGGAGCTGAAAATACCCCCCCAAAATTATTATCTGTGGCTTGAACGAAATAGTGTCCGATCAGCATTCAGAAACCGCTGAATTCAGAGCCTTCCAATACTGGCATTTTCCAGACTCGCTGCCAGTCAGATGCAGAGGAGAACACGTGTAGAGTGTCTGAGGTCTCAGTGCTTACAAGAAGGGAAAAGCAAGCTGGAAGTAAAGGGAGTGAGAAGACCCAGTAAAAAAACCCTGTTTTTTCTTCCTGTGAAGAAGAGAGGGACAGTGGGGATGGAGAGAGATGGCCACGTGGCTGCAGTACATGAGCATCACTTCAGTGAGCTGTGCCCCAATGAATGGCACGTGCTTCGGTCCCTGATGATTTTTAAGTATTTTCAGAATGCCCATAACAGACAGTTTATGCTTTTATGGTGACATAGCAGTGGAGACCTTCTAAATGTCTGACATTTGACTCTCTGACTTCTGCTATGGTGGCTTTGGAGATGTGACTGTGTTTTGCTGATGTTACCTGGAGCTGTTGAGATTGAAGAATCACTGGGTCATGCTCAGTTTTATTTTGCCCTTGTCACTGAGAGCTGAAATGAGTGCTTAAAAGGCCTTCTTTGCATTCACATCTGCCTAAAAAGGTGCCTTTCTTCCCAAAGCAATAAGGAAATAGTTCTGCCATCTGCCATGTATGCAGCTGTAATGTGGTTTTGGGTCTTCTCCACCTAGATGTTTCCAAACGATCACAACTGGAAGGCAGCTGTGCTGGCTGGAAACATCCAGCAATTGAAAGCTGGTCTTGCCCTGTTGGGATCAGAAAGGTTGTCCCAGGTTCCAGCAGAAAAGGAGCTTACCTAAAGGTGACTTCAGTGTAAATCCCAAATAACATTTCTGCTGGTTGCATGGAGGGATCACAGGGCTGGAGGCCTGATTATCCTCTTTCCTACACTCATGAAACTCTACCGACTTCAGCAGAGCCATTCCTGGAGCTCCTGTGTGAGACTGAAAGGAGATTAAGTGCCCAGCAGTGCCTCCCATTCCTCCTGTGTCTTGCACCTTTGTTAAGACCTTGCATTTCAAACCATTTTAGCCGGTGGGAGGCAAATCAAAGCTGTTAGGTTTTAGCTGGTGACAATGGTGGGGTGCTGCGTGGTGTGCCCAGCCCCTTGCCTTTGTGAGATGTTTGCTCAGCAGTGATCTTGCCTTTATTTCATTTGCGTCTGCATCTGCATTTGTAACCTTTTTTTTTTTTTTTTTTTTCTTTCCAATTTAAGTTTCTGACTGGTGACTCATTAGGAGTAAATAGGCAAAAGGATATTGGCTTTACACCTACTAATTTGGGGGTGCTAACAAGCAAATGTAAAAGCTGTATAGTCACTGGGTAAATTTTTCCACCTGGGGAGACTGGAGGAGGGGAGATAAAAAGCCTTACAAATAAGCTGCACTTTTGTTTCTAGCTCCAAGCTTTGGTTGTTCTTGCAGTTTGGGAGAACACGTGACTATCCCCCTTGCTGTAACCTGTTCTGTGCTTCACCAGGATTTTCTGTAACTGGAACTATTAGGCCTGTGTGGGCCTGAGAAGGAGCTAAGGTCCTAATTAGAAGATGCTAAATGTGCTGGCTCTGAAATGAGATGCCCTTTACAGCAGCTGGTGGAACAAACCCTTCTTCCTGCAGCATTTGTGAGTGCAGGGCAAGGAATGAGTCAGGATGAGCATCACTGCCAGTGAGCTATGTGTCTGCTGAGCTCGGGGTGGGGAGGACTTGGAGACATAGGGGAGCTTCAGTATAGCTCCTACAGGTACCCAGAGCACACCCATCAGGGGGGTGGGATGCCCATCACATAGATCAGGGTGGTTCTGTGGGCTGTGGCTGCAGGGATGGCAGAAGCTCATGGCCATGGGCAGCTCCTGCTGAGGTCTGCTCTCACTTTGGCTGGTATTTGGGCCCAAGTGGAATGCAGATGTATGTCCCTCTCCATCCACATCTCTGAAGCAGTGACTGCTGCACCCTTAGGTGGGCTTAAATCAAGGCAAGGATGTCAGCATTCTTGGGAAGAACAACGTTTTGCAGGGGAGCTGTAGCACAGCTGAAGGCCGATGGTCTCTAAGTCTGATGGTCCTGCTCTGAGCAGTGGGGTGAGCTGGATGATCTCTAGAGAGCCTTCCCAGTCTAAATCATTTTGTGATTTGGTTTGTGTCTTTCAACACTGATTGTCAGAACAGAACTGGCAGATAACATCATCAATGATCTGTTGCTTCAAAGGCAGCGTTTCTCCTTGGGTACCATTTAGTGGGACCCTTGGGAAATGTCTTTTCAAGGTCTGTCCCTCCTTTCTCTCCTTGTGATTTTTGAATTGAAATTTTTAAAGAATTTATATTATTTTAAAAATTGGATGTAGGCAAAGTTTTCTGTTGTCAGTTTATCCCTTCTGCTGTTTCCCTCAGCTTGGGGTGACCAACTTCTATCTGTAAAGATGATACCATCTACACAAGGGTATATAATTGTAGTTTATCTTAAAATGTGTGTGCTTCAGAGTATAGAGGCACATTTTGCACCCATGCAATAACCAGATGTTATTTCTGCTCCTTTCTGCATATGAATCTGGCTTACTTTGTACTTTGACTGGAAGGAAGGAGTCCCAGGTCCTGCTATATCCCATCTCAGGCTCCAGTTCACTGCTCCCGCTCTGCAGCTGGGGCTTCCAGCCTCACTCCTCCTCAGTGCCTGACCTGGCTGAAGCCAATATCTGTCTCACAGCAGGAGGAATCTGAGGAAATGCAGCAAACTTCAGCTCCTGGGGCTAAATTGTTGTGCTCTGCAACAGCAAACTGTGTTGAACTAATTGGCAACTGGCTTTAAACGTACCCTGATCAAGCAAATACATTGATTTATTTTTTCCTCTCTTACTGAGTGTTAAGCAGCTTCCAGCTTGGTTTCCTCCCCAAGAACTGGATAACTCATCTATTGTGTGGTAAAACTGATGGGCAGTTTTGACCTCTATACAATCCTTTCAGTACGTTGAGGGAGGAAGGAGTTTCTTATACTCGTATGAATGTTTGACCGCTTAAAAAAAGCAAAACAAAAAAAAAGCCCAACCCAAAACCACACACAACAACAAAAGATGATCCATTTTCTCTGGATGTCTTTGAAAGAAGCTTAGTTTAGAGACAGACTGGAGAGAAAGGCTATTGATTTTGTTTGACCTCCAAACAGACTGCGGTCAGTATATTTTCCCTGTTGGAAGCGGTTCAGGGCTCTGAATTTCCATGTCAGCGTTTGTTTTCTGAAGTGCACTGGAGCTTTTACTGCTTCTTCAATAAATAGGAAGCTTTAGGGAAAGGTAATGCTGGTATAGATGTATTTCCCTCTGGATCTGACCTTCTTTTATTTTTTTATTCCCTGTATAACTCCATTGTGTTGCTGATGAAGCATTTACAAGTCCTTTTCACTGAAGATCAGGTGGGTTAGTGGCTCAAGCCAGGACTACAAGCAACAGTTTTGTAATCTCTCTCTTGCTTTTTTTTCCAGTGGGCCTTGCCCAGCCTCTTGCTTGCACCAGCACCTGCTGCAGTATTTGGCACCAGGAGAGGGATGCACACAGGAGTAAACTCTCCGAAAAATACCATCTCCTCTTCTACTCTGATTATTCTCAGTCTTTACATAGCAAAGCCTGCCTGATTTCCACTTAGTCTCCTGCAGGAAAGTGGAATATTCTATTTGGTGGCTCTCCTAATACTGGAAACCCTCTTGCTCAGTACAGGTTTGCATGGATGCTGTTGTAAAATAGCTTATGACACAACTGCTGTGCCCTTTCTCTGGCAATTGGCTGTCTCAGGGAGGCTTCAGTGGGTGGAGATACCTGGAGGATGTGTTGATGGTCAGGTTTCTTAATGAACTTCTCAGATGAGCAGTGCCAGACAGCCTCTCTCCATGCTGAGGTGGCAGCTGCCTTATCTCCTCCTAATGTCACAATAAAGCATCACACAGCACGTTTTTGGTTTGTGTACTTCCACCCACTTTGTGGCAAATTGAACACAGCAGATTTGCTGCTGGTGGCACATCAAAAGGCAGCCCAGTAAACCCACCATGAAGGACTCAAGCTATAGGCAGAAGGTCGCTGGTGTGGGATACCAGTTGCTGAGCTCTCTTCTTGGCTTTGGCAGCATGAGCTCCATTTTTAATCCATGTGGACAGACATTTCTCTTGGTCCTAATGTTGACCCCTTCTTTAGAGAAAGGGTTGGTCTTACTGCAGCTGCCAGGCCTGACATCTGCTTCTAGCTGTGTTTTGGGTTAGAGTAGTGGCTGATGGTACAGAGACATGAGAGGCTGCAGCATATGTGCTCTGCTGACAGTTATACACCATGGGTTTCTAACTTAAGCAATTAATTTCCCAGAGAGCAATAGCCCACTGCATCCCTAAAAAATAATGAATGGTGGAAGATGTGTTTGTGCAGCTCATGCCAAGTCAAGCTGAGGTTGCAGCCTGTGTTACATGTGTGACTACTGACTCCCTGGAGCAGGACTTTTGAGTTCCCCAGAATATTTTCTTGCTGTCTTTAACACAAAATTCCCTCTCCCTCCATCTGAATATTCAATTACATTAACCCTTTGCAAATGGCTCTACAAAAAAACTTTGAGAGGGGTGAGAATGCGAGACCTGTAACTGTTAAACCTCTGCACAAACCTGAGAGGCACTGTGGGAGGTGATGGGCTCACTCCAGTGGAGCCCAGCACAGTTTGCCCTGGGGCTGGAGCTGCTGGACGTGGGTCCAGAGGGTGCTGCCCACCCGAGCTGGATGCTTATGTTTACTCTGGGTACCAGTGCTGCTGATTATCCCTCAGATCCAGTTCCCAAGGCCTGCATGGAGAGTGCTGTCCCCTCCTGTTTGCACTGGTAAATGCAGAGGGACTGCCATGATGTTTGGGGTGATTTAGTAATAATTATTATTAATGCAGCACTAATATTCATCAACCAGTTTCTTGGGAGTAAGTATTCCTGGGCTTGCAGTCTGAACACAGACTGTTCTGTTTAGGTATTACCCATGAAGCTTTCATGAAGCTTTGTTGGTCAATAAGCAGAAAGTTTTTCTGGACCCCCAAGCAGCAGGTGATGTATCAGTAAAACATGTTGTTGGAAACAGGGCAGTAAGTAGGTAATCCCTGGGAAAGCAGCAATACTGCAATGTACCCTACTGCAATGGCTTCCATAGGTGGTCTCCAGTACATTTTGATGGTGGATCAGGAATGTGACCATTTCTTGTTAATGTTCTAAATCAAAAATGAAGCACGCATAGCAAAGCAAAGGTGTCCTTGTGTTTTAAGTGCCTGTATTCTGTTCTGAGAGCTGAGAACCAAAATATCCCTTTGATTCTCAAAGGTAATTGTACCTCTAATTAGCTGGAGGGAAAAAAACCCCAACAATCAAACCAAAACAAAAACTAAAAAATGCCCCCAAAACAAAACCCAACACAACCCGAGATCTTGCTATATAAATTATAATTAACCCCTTGGCACTGGAAGTTGAGATTTCCTGCCCCTGAGCACAAATGCAGAACGCATTAGCAGCACTCAGTGTCAGCCCACGGCAGCCGAGGGGTCAGCTCGCTGCCCCATAAATACTGCTGGGGGAACATGGGAGAGGAGCTGCTGAAACCCGAGGGGAAGCACTAAATACACTCATCTGAGGATGTCTGACCTGCTTGTTTTCCGGAACTCCAAATGCCCCAGCAGGAAGGACAACAGCAAACAAACAGAAAAACCCCAACAAACTAACCCAGCCCCTTAGGCCTCTGGAGGAGCTGGGAGCCAGGGGAGGGCTGTTCCCCAGTGAGGGGTTTTGCTGCCTGACCTGGGGGGGTGCTTGGCCTTCAGGAGGGCTCCGGGTGCTCCCTCCTGGTCCTCCGCAGCATTGTCTGGTGCCAGACACACTCGGCTGTGCCTCTTGTGTGCCGAGCGGCCACCCACCCACCGCCCCCATTCACCCGCATCCTGCTTTTGTGTCTCCTTTTCTTCCCTGCCTCCTGGGGGATGAGCTGGAACTCTTCACGCCCCAGGGGCACCCGCAGCTGAAGGAAGGCATGGGGTGGCCAGGGGCTGACCTGAGCCTGCCCGCCCCTGTGGTTCTGCCCTTCCTCCTCCCCTCCTCTGCAAAGGGTGGGTGGCTGCTCTCAGCCTCGGTGGAGGGCCAGGTGAGGTGGACAGGACCCCTAAATCCCAGGATTTAGGGAAAGCTATCTGCTTTCCCCACCAGGAGCTTTCACAGGGGGTTCATGTTGGCTAATTTCTTTGCATCTTTGGTGTCTTGGATGAAGAAATGTCTCTGGATCAGTGCCAGTGTGGCTGGGCTGTTGCAGATGAGGTGCTGTTTGCTGTCTCCTGCTCCAGGAGTTGTGTGCTGTGTCCTCAGACTCCTTCGTGCCAGTGGCTCTGGGGATGAGGACTGTTGTGGACAACAGAAGCTCTTCCTGCTGCTGTCTGCTGAGCTGGGGTGGTGGCAACAAGCCTGGGGTGATTTGGCCAGGTTGGAGGGTTTCAAAAGGTGGCTTCATCTTCCAGTAGCAAAGGTGAGGGGCAGCCCTGCTCCTTCTGGCTTGGCATGGAGATGTGGCTGTCAGGACTGCCTGTAAATATTTCATATCTGCTGTGTATGAATAGTAGTGGGGAATTTCTTTCTGTCTGCTCCAAAGATTGTAGTGGGAGATAAAAGAGGAGAGTAACAAGGTGTCCTAGTGGTGCAGAGAGGCATGCTTCTTGGCATGGGGTAGTGAGTACTTGAAAAAAGGCTTCTCTCTTGGATTTTGTCCTTTGTCTGTACATCTGAAGATTTTTGAAGTGAATGCTGTGGTGGTTACAGAGGTGGCCAAAGAGCCTCCAAAGAGTCAGGAGCTCTGTGTTAGGACAGGTACAGGCTGTACACCTACAGCATTTTCCCCTGCCAGCATGGCACCTGTGACCTCAAGGGATCATCCCCTGGGCAAGTTCATGGGGCCACCCCCTCCAGGGTGGGAGAGGAGGGAAGGATGTTCCAGTGCAGGGTGGAAAGAGCTGGGAAAATTTAAGTGGAAGCATGAGGCTGAGGCTTATGGGTGACCTGGGTCTCTAGATAAACTGATACAGGGATAGGTAACAAATAATGTAACAGATTTTACACTGTCAGTGTGGATTCTTTAAACCCAGAATACCCCAAAATAAGCTATTATAGATAGTGCCTCTTTCTTTGCTGCTCATGTTTATACCACCATAGATGAGGACTTAGTTCTGTACTTGATTTTTTTTTTTTTAAATTCAGATTTAACATGGGATCTCCTTTTCTTAATCCAAACACTTATGGTTTGAATGAAGAATTATATTTGAGTTTTTTAAAGTGCCTTTATTAAAACATAAAACTAATTTTACAGTTCTGACAGGTCTTGTTTAAATACTCAGTGCCAGATGCCTTTTGTTCCAAATGACTCAAGAAACCCCCCCCACACTTTTAAAACTTCTCATGCAATTAAAATCCGGTAAAAGGCAAGCAAATAATCTTACCTATGCTGTAAATTGGAGGTAATAGTTTAAGAAAAGCTCTGTGATTAATGTGTTTCCAAAAATAAATATGTGAAGCCAAAGGTGCTAAAGGAAAAGCTAATGTGATGATTGTTGTTATTTCTGTAGATGGTGCTCTGACAATAAGTGGCAGAATTGTGCTGTCTTTAAGGAGAGACCTTTTCCAAGGGACTGATGCTGAGGACCCTCTGAGGTGCTTCACCTGAGGCACTTGGGCTGCAGTTGGTTCCAGAGGATGTGTGGGCACAGGGGCTGCAGATAATCAGTTCTTGTTCTCCTCTTTCAAGCAAAATTAGCCATGCTCTCCTCTTCTTATCTAACAGTGACAATTTTCTGTATCTCATTTAAGAATACATTTACATTTTATTTGGCACAAGTAAGCTTCAGCAGCACAAGCATGAAATAGTCAGAAATCTTTGAAATTATGTTTGTGTCCATTTGTAAGAGCAAACCCTGCTGAAAAACCTTAAAACATAGTGGAACTTTCCCCATGTACCAGAACTTTTTTTTTTGGTAGTTTGCACTGCTGTCTCTCCTCCTCTGGGTTCCAGATCCACAAGAATCCAATTGAAAATGCCAGAGCATCCTGCAACTTTATTTTCAGCATATTTTTACATGCTGGAATAAGGAAAAGTTACTATGAGCCCCTTTGAGTGAAAATGTGGGAGCATACTTACATTCCTATCTATAAAATTATCTGTCATAATTTCAACTTTTACCAGCACAGAATAAGAACTTGGTAGAACTTGGTGTCCTTGTGTATCAGTCACAGCTGATAACCATAACTCAACTAACACTGCATATATTGAACATATTCCTCCTGATTAGCCCCACTTTGGAGCACTCACAAACACAACAGCAGAACCTGGATCGAGTGACTCCTGGAGTACGTGAGGCCATCACGGTGCTGGCGTACGGGAGGGATTGGTGTCTGGGACTCCTGGGAAGGAGGATGTGGTGCTGCTAACATCACACCTACTTCATCAGTGAGGATGAGCAGCCAACCACCAGGCTCTCCCAGACAGATGGGCAAGTGTTTCAGAGGAAACGTGGTCTGTCCTATGTTTCTGGCCACATCTAAAGCAGCTTTGGAGGAGCAAGGGTACATGGGGTTCCCATAGTTGTCGTTCTCTGCTTATTGTTATTTTTGTGTACATCAATATTTTTTTTGGGTTCAGCTGAGACTGGGAACAAGAGAGTCAAAGTAACTTCAGCAGGGTTTGTTCTTGTGGTAATTCTAACCTTCTGTGGGTCAGGAAGGGTTCATGCTATTTCCAGACTCAAGAGACTCCAGTGCTTTGGACGTGTTTCAGCTAGGTGCTCAGGGCCAGGTTCTGAGGTCCTTGTCTGTTGGGCTTGACTGTGTCAGTAGGAGTTTATTCAAATGAGAATGATCAAAGACATCGAGGTTTGGCCCTTTATTTTTCATTTTAGGTGCTTTTTCAAGCATAACAGAGCTTCTGAACTTTTTTGAGGCTCATCCTTCACTAATTCCAGACTTGGATGCTGGCAGCTTGTCAAGCAGTTTTCCTGCCTCTGTAGAAATACTGTCCACTTGAGCTGTGTTTGGAGGCAGCAAGACACCCTGGTGAGATAGAGGAATTTCTGTGCTAACATTTTAAACGTTTCTCTTTCCAGGCTTGCTTCTTAGTCATTGCGAGGGTGCAGGTGGCAAAGTTCAGAGCAGAATTTGTTCACTGCTGCTCCCCGCCCAGGCTGTTTTAAAGCACACAACCTATCACCTCCAGTTTTACTGAATCTTGTCTAAATAAGCTTATTCACCATCATTGAAGCAACTGCCAAAAATATTTTTAATGTCTCTTCTGGTGAATTATGTATAAAACATCTGCAAGAGGCCAAGTTTGATTCCCCACTGCTTAATCCTGTTTTCTTAGATCTACAAATAGGTGCAAAGGGCTCCTTGTCAGAGTGACAGTATTTTACATTCATTTTTCACATAGATAAATGATGATCAGACTCCTGGGTAGTTAAGGCTTGGGCCAGCAATATGTTACTTGTAATTTTCATGTTATCCCGAGATATTTTTTTTATTTTTTCATTTTTCACAGAGTTGGGGATATATTACATTTTTATTTAAGTAGAACAAAATCTCTAAGACTAAATTTCTAGGCTGTTGAACAATTTTTGTACACATGGACTTACAGAAGACCTCAAATTAACACATTTTCCTTTAAGCTTCTTCCAAGATGTGGTGAATAGAATTAAGTCATAGGAAACTTTGTCATCCTTTAGGAGCTTGCATAGCCCTGAGAGGGAGTATTTCTTTGTTTCAGAATCTCTTTTTTATCTTGCTAGTGCCACTGTGGCAGAAGCAACAGATCTCCTACAGGGTGCAGAGGCAGGTGCTCCCCAGGATGGTCCTGGAGGTACTTGGAGAACACCAGCAGCTCAGCACTGTTCCCTGGGCAGGTTTTGTCAGCCATCACTGAACTAGTAGTGGATTTTTTTGGGGTGGGCATCCATACAAATGTAACAATGGGACAGGCTTAAATAGGGGAGGTTTCACTAGCATGCAAGTGATGTTTTATTACCCAAATATCTCTGTGCACCCCAAGGGGTTAATTGCTGCAGCAGTGGGTCATGCTTGCACATCTGTCCTGGGCTGGGTGCTGAGGCTGCCCTGGTTGGCACCGTGGGGATATTTCTTCATGTCTTGGCCCAGTGAGTGCTGAGAGGTTAGCTCAGAGTCCTGGAAATGGGACAGGGCTCCTCCTCAGTGTTGGACAGTTGTTTGCAAGTGAGAGTGCCTGAAAGCATCTCCTGGAGACTGTAGCTCCTGTCAGCTAGTGAAGAGGTGAAACCCAGGGGCAGGTGTCCCAGAGCACACCTGGAAGAAGCATTTTAGCCTGAGTTTCTCAGTTAAAAGGGCTGTGATTCTGCACTTTTCTCCATCCCATTGAGCCCTTACAGGCAGGCAGGGAAAGGAGACAGCCCTGCAGAGGACCAGGGAGGGGGAAAGCCTATACCTCTGTGTCCAAACCATACTCCCAGTGTGTCCCACTGTGCAGCCAGAGGCAGAGACAGGACCCTGAAGCCCTGTAGGGTCTTTATCAGCACTTGAGGGACTTCCGATGTGTGGGAAGTCCTTTGTGTGAAAGTATTTGCAGTATCAGGTTGCTGCACTGTATGTGCCTTTGAGGTCTTTGCTGCATTATAGATTTTCTTCTGATGTCTCCCATGCAAATATTTAACCTGTCTGGTTCCTGAGAGCTTACTAAGGCCATTATGCTGTTGGCAAGTTGTCTCTGCAGTCTTTCCTTTGTTCACACAGAGCTCTTGGTCCTGGTCCTGGTCCCAAAAAATCAGGCATGCAGAAGTGCTACAGAGAACTTGGCACTTGCCTTCCGTTGATGTGCTGATGCTCTGTGGGGCTTATGTGCTTCAAATCGTGTCTTCTTCCCTAACTGCCTCTGCTGACTGAGTAAAATGTACCATGTTTTGAAACCTCCTTCTAATGAGTTTAGAAGAAAACCCCATGAAGAGAGGTGGCATTATTCAGAGCCTGGGCTCAGCCTGGGTGTGCTGCTCCCTGGGCAGTCCCCTGGCTTCAGAACTGGGCTGTTCCCTTGCTTGGGCAAAGTGTTGGCTTAAAAAAGAAAATACCTGGAGCCTGAATCTTGGAGCTGCTCTTACTCCACCTCCCTGTGGCCACCCCTTATAATAATTTGACATACATATCCTATGCTCACTGAAGAGGCTCGATGAGCTCATTGCAGTGGTATGTGGGTCAGAGCTCTGCCCTCCTGGGCACCAGCCTTATAGATTTCAGTAGTTACTCCTGGTTTGCACCTGAATAATTGAGATGAGGATTGGGTTGTGTGAGTTGTAACTATTTAAAATGGTATGGTTTGGAGAAATAGATAAGTGTGCAAACAAATCTTGAGGTTGCAGCTTAGATTCCCTCACTTGTCCTTAGCCTGTGGGCCTTATTAGACCCTCCAGACTTTACCTAATTTTGGCGTTATTCCCTCGTCGTTATGTCATGGATGTGAAGTGGAGATAGGGTCATTCTCTCCTACGTTGTGGTCATGTAAAGCATGTAAAGGGTTTGGTAGGGGCCAGGCTGTATTTTAACTATTTTCTATTTTTTTAAGCACCCTTGTCCATGCAGGGGCTCATACTGGAAGATTCAGTCATACCAGGGAGTGAATTTTGTTCTCCCATCAGATGTGTTAAATGCTGTGAACTTTGCAAATGCACTTTGTCTCAGTTCATAACATCACAGTGACTCAACTGGAAAGCTGCTCTCCATCACAAAAGTGGTCCCAGCTTTGGCCTATCTGTACATCCTCTTCATTAACTGGAAATGATTCCAAATGCTGAGAATGGTTTGTAATTGCATCAGAAAAAGAAGTGCAACAGCTGGACTGCCTCAAGATGCCCATGGGCAGCAAAGAAGCCATAGTTTGTTTTCCTCTAAGACTGCTTTTGCAGGATTTATACCTGTTGGGGAAAAAAGAAAAAAAAATCCAGTCTTTCTGCACTGTTGTTGTGCTTTCTTCACTATCTCTTCATTTATCTGAAACTGAATGGTGCTTGGTCTTTTGTGATAGATTTGTGTAAACTTCACCCTCCTCAGGTGCCCTCTCTCTCCTTTCTTTCCCTATGCTGTTCTGGCTCCCATCCTCCCACTCCTAGGAAATATTTGAAAGATAATTTGGCATATTTTCTGCCACCTTCACGTATCTCCCTGACTTCATGTTTTCTTAGCTGGAAGATAGCTTTTCAACATATATATGTAATCCTTTTCACCTAGACATGTGAGGAATTCCAGTCTTTTCCAGTGGGAGTTTTCAGGAAGGTTTAGGTTAAATGGGCCAATAAGGCAAAAGCATGTAGCAGAAGATCTCACCCTCTAAAGACATCTTTTCTCTTTAGCTCTTTTTTTTTTTTTTTTCCCCTCTGGAAAATATATCAGAATATCTAGCTGTCAAAGAATTTAAACAATAATACCTGATCTGAAAGCTAGAGTGCAGGGCTTTTGAAAATACTGATTGTAATCAGTATTACAGTGTATCCAGGGACTAATAGAGATGGAAGGCAGGTGTCCTGAGCAGCTGACTGCCATGGGGATGCTATTCTGGCTTGGTGGGACTTATTTAACCTGAGCTTTCTGTGGATATTCCCTTGGACTTTCCTGGATTATTTTGTGTGGCCATAACATCTTTATCATAGCAACAGAAGCCAGGCCCAGTTTACATATTTGATTTCTCTTGGTGGTGACTGAGCTCTTCTCCTGCCATGAGTAGGGCCAGAGATGTCAGCAGCCTCTTCTGCCAGGCCAGCCTCCTTTCCCCAGAAACTCCTGTTGCAGAGTTCAGGACTAGGATTTCTCCCAGCTGGTTTTAGCTGACTAGATTGTTGTCCAAGGTCCCTGTCTCAGATCCTGAGAACATCTAGGGAGATGCCTGTTGTAAAAAGGAGAATCAGCTGTAAGGGATGCCTTAAGTTTTAAACCCAACCCTAAAGCCCCACTGATCTCTTGTAGGAAAGGATCCTTAGAAATAAGAACGTGTTGCCAGAATCTTAAGACTCAGAGTTTTCAGAAATGGGCACCTGTGCATGGCCTTAGCCTGTACTTTGGCTGTTAGGGTGACAGCAGAAAGCAGGCAGCATCTGCTGAACCTCCTTTCCTTGGATCCCCCCTCCTAGATACTGGGTGGTGGATGATCTCTGGGGATCACAAGCCTCCTCATGTAGGGAGGATGTTTACTGGTGTGTACTGGGAGGAGGAATGCTGGGATGTTTACTGGTGTGGCTGTTACACCAGGTGTTTGCCCATCTTCTGTTGCTCAGTTCGTGCTGTGGCACTGGCCCAGGAGGGATCTCAGCACCGGTGTAACCTCTGCAGCCTGCAGGAAAGGTGACTTCCATTTGGTTCTAAATTATGACATTATTTTATTAGATCTTTAAACTTTATTTAAATTCTTTATTTAAAAAGGGGGAGGAAGGTATCATATTTTAATTAGTAGCGGTGTCAAAGGAGACCTAGATTAATTATTTGAAATCACTCCATCCAGATGGTTTTAATTTTCACAGCAGGGAACTGGCATCTTTTTAAGGTGATATTTTTCAAATTAAAATAAGCTTGGATATTACTCATGCTGGCTGCAGAGCAAGGCAGTGGGGGATGTGAGCTGGCATGCCACACGTTTGTCCCCTGGGGGACCTGTGCTGGCAAGGTGCAAGTTGCCCACTGTCCAGCAGGACCACAGATTAAGGCTCTCATGTTGGAGTGCTTTATCAGCCTTAGCTCCTCCTGTGGCTGGCCAAAACCCCTGCCTGACATTCAATGTTATTCTTAGCAGCTTTATGGGAATGGACAGGGAATGCCTGGCTGCTCAGATAGGAACCAGTGGTCTCCTCTTCTTGCCTGTGTGCAAGCTGTGGAGCACTCACTTGACTCCTTTGGTGGGTGGCCCCGTGTCTGTTCGAGTGCCCGGGTGGATGTGACACTGTAGATCTGCAGGTGACTCCTTGGTGTTCTGGGTGTTGGTTCTTGGGCCAATCCTTGGGACCTCTTGTGCTGGCTCCGTAACCTCCCCTTGTGTGCAGGCTGCTCCTCTTCCCACTGAAGGTCAATCACTAATCCTCTCTAATGCCCTTGTTCATTTGAGGTGAAGACCTTTGAAGACAGTCCTAGCTCTGACTGTTCCCCAGTTGGTTAGTGCTGTGTTGCATCTCAGCAGCCTCCCTGAACTTTCTGGAGCAGTGAGCATTCACCATGTTCTATGCCAAGCCATTCATCTTCCCCTTGAGGATCCATCTTTGACCCTTTGCCATCCTCCTCCATCCTGGCTTTGCTCCCCTTTGTATCCTTACTCTGGTGGGATGTTTCTGGTTTGCATGGCCCTTCCTCACTGAAATGCTGGGGAGTTATTGCTTTGATACCACCTTAGAGGGAAAGCCTGCAGCACCTGACTGCCTCTGGCAAGCAGCTCCCCATCACAGATACCTGCAAAAATGGTGCTTTTCTGAGAGGCTTGGAGAAAAATCCATATTTATGGGTGATTGCAAGTAATATTCTGCTATAATACAGGCATTATCCCTCTTGCTGTCAGAAAGAAGCTATTATTTAAGCATGCCCTGTGGTAACAGGTTTAACAAATGGATCTAAGTAAGTGTAAACAGCTAGTAACTGGAAAACCCTGAACTTGCATATGTGACTGAGCTGCAAAGGGAAAACTCTATTTAGGGCCCTCTTGAGTTAAGTTTTGTGATATTTGCACTGCTGCAGAAGCCAAAAGCTGACTTTACAAGTGGGAAAAATATTAATGTGTTTAAATGAAACAAACTCCTATTTCTATCCCCATGGTAAAGCCTCACAACGAATGTATTTGCTCTTAGAGGGTTTTAAGGTTTGAAATATGAATGCCAAAAAGAATGTGACTTTTTGCAGCACAGATCAAACATTCTCCAGTGTTTGGCAAAAGCCATGTTTCTACGGTAAGGCTTGGGTCTTACAAGCCTGAGTATTTCCAGAGCAGGAGCATGGATTTGCACTTGCTGACATTTACACATTTTTGTCTTGGGTTTTGACCATGTCTCGTTTTTCCCCCTCCATATTGGAGATGGATCTGAACCAAAATGTCCAGTCTGCCTGTTCCTGCCTCTCCAGGGAAATTCCTGGAATCTGAACCTCGAGCATGACTGGAATTCATGTTTAGATCAGAGAGGAAATGAAATGCTGAGTTTGGACTTGTCTAGGCTTTTGAGATTGTGATGGCACACTGAACATCTGGGTGGCAGCTCAGACACTTCTGTAAGTGCAATGGTGTCGAGGCAGGAGGTTTATGAAGATGCAGCACAAATCTGTCCTCTACCAAGGCTCCTCCTGGGAACATAGCTGTTCACACAGAGGATGTCTGCAGGATGGGTGTCCATCAGAGAGAGTGAGCAGTGCTGAAATCTTCCCCTGCTAGCTCCTGTGGCCATCTTCAGGAGATCACTGTGATGAGTTGCACCCCAAGCATGTGGCTGGATCCCTTCTGTGAAGTGTTGGAGGTCTGCTGGCTTTGAGGAAAGGATTTTCATTCTTGTGTTCATTTGGTATTTTCATGAGAATAAAATCCATGTTCTTTCCCTCTGAGAACCCTCCTGAAGTGGGAAGGAGAGCATTTATCTTTATATTGATGGTGGGCTGGTGTGGAATGATGGAGCACACGTGTCTAAGTGTATTTTGTGCTAAACTGACAAAATCCAGAACATCTACATGGGCATCAGTGGAGACATCTCTGATCTGCACCTGTGACCATGCCTGGAGCTCAGCTCCAGGCTGGTTCCTCAGGTTGTTCTTTGCAGAGCATCCTATTGTGGTGTGGTTCAGTTAGAGGTAATGGGACAACTTGCTGATTGCACACTCTGACTTAAGGGGACCACATTGGTAAATGTTTTGTGTTTTTTTTTTCTTTTTCTTCTTCCTTTACAAGCCCAGCTTCTAGTGGAAACAGACACTTTTGGCAGTCAAGTCCGGATCAAAGGGAAGGAGACAGACTTCTACCTTTGCATGAACAGGAAAGGCAAGCTAGTGGGGAAGGTAAGTGTTTCCTATTAATTCATTTGTAACCTGAGTGTTACCTTTAGCAGCTTCCTCAAGGCTGTAACGATGTGTTGGAGCTTCGCCTGTCAACCTCGAATAAAAAGCAGGAGGGAGGGGCTGTGGGGTTTGTGAGGCAGCCCCTGCCCTCCTGAGCCCTTCCCAGTGTTCCTAAAACTGAGCTCTGCAGCCAGCCTGGGACTCTCTGGGCACGTTTGGATGCAGATGGGTTTGTGCTTTACACTTGTGTTAAACTGACATGAGATGTCATCTGTGACTGCAGTGACTTGGTCAAGTGATCTTTCTTTGGACTGAAGTTTCAAATGAAAGGAAAAGCAGAGGGCTGTGCTGGGGAGGTGGGTGACATCAGGGTCCTCTCGGTGGTGAGCCAGGGGATGCTGTGGCTGAGCTCATACTGGGATCCCAACATACTGGGGCTGGGCCTCATGGTTCTAGTGTTACAGGAATATTTTACTACTTTGGATCCTCACACAGTGGAAGCATGTAACAAATTACAGTGCCTTCACCCATCTAGCTTAACATCTTTGCTGAAGTCATATTTTTTATATATTAACTTGTTTTTGTAACTTTGGCAGTTCTTCTGTATTGTTGGCGAGCACAGAATCTTGCTAACCAGGCAGGAGCTTGCTCTGAGCTAAAATGCCACCAAACCAGAAATCTAAAATAAAACATCTCAGCCCCCAAAGGCCCCCTTCTTCACTGTCTGCACTTTGCACCACCAGGAATTAAAATCTGGCATCTTTGTGGCTGTGAAAAAGGGAAGTTTTGTTTTGAGTCAACACAGCAAAAGCCACACTCCCAAACAGAAACCAGAAATCAAATTGCTCTGATGAAACATTGTTTACTTTTGTGGTCCCAAGAGTGACACTTGTGGGACAAGTGCCTTCCCCGGAGGGTTCCTCCTGCCATGTCTGTGTTCCTGGCAAGTGGTGCAGATGCTCCTGTGGAGAGTAAGCCTGGCTCTTCTGCAGGGAGCTGTCAGGCAGTGTCTGGGATGCTGATCCACATCAGTAGGGATGGAAATCAGTGCTTTGGGAGGGCTGGACCAGAGCAGCCTGTCCTCTGCTCCCTGCACTACAATCACTGCTCTGAACAAGGCACACTTGCTTGGTCTTTGAACAGGGAAATTAATTTTTTAAGTAGTCTTAAGCCTCCCAGGATACACACAGTTGCTTTTCGAATATTGCACTGAACTCAAATCTGGCCCTTGTTTCCTTTTGAAATTTTTTCTTAATTTTCTGTCCTTCAAAAGAGATAATAGGATTTTCCCATGCAATGATATAAGGATAATTTTGTTAATGGTTATGAGGTGGTGATACCAAAGTAATAGGAGCCTCTAGCAGTATCCAAATTAGATGGGTAAAATGAGGATGAAATCTTACCTTTTTCTTTAATAGATCCTACCCCAGAGCAAGTCTGGACACTCCATGTCTTTCTTGCTCTGTGCTGAGCGTCCAGGAGTGTCCTGGCAAAGTCAGAAGCTGTTTTTCAAAACCTACAGCATATTTTGGCAAGATGCATCCCTTGATTTGGCCCATTGGTCACCATGGCAGGACAGTTCTTTCACTTGTTGCCTTTCATGCAGTGTAAAGCTTTTATTTTATTTTTTTTTTCTTGATGTGCTTTTCATAAAGCTAAGCTGGCAAATGGTTTGTTATTAAAATAAACAAATAAATAAAAATCTATTCCTGTAAACATGAGCCTTCCCACCCCAGACTGCTGACAAGTTCATAAACCAGCTGACCTGAGCAGGAGAGGACACGGAGCATGGCATTTGGAAAGAAAATATTCCAGATGCGTTGCCGATATTAACAGCTTCTCAGGAGCAAAAAAAGAAAATAATAGCATGTCTTCTTGATACCAAGGAGTGTGGTTTTAATTAGTATCATAGTTTCAGCTCTTTCTGTGGCAAGAATTTGAGGGAATGCTTTTTAGCCTGAATGCTCTAAACAGCTAGTAAACCCCAAGGAAAACATTAGATAAAAGTTACGCCTGGGCTTATACAAATATTTAAGTTCAGTCTGGGGGTGGAGGGGAATGAAACCCTTAAACTGACTGTGCCCCGGTATGTTCATTTGGCAAGAGAGGAGCCATGGGACTGAACTGGGTCTTTTTCTCTGCTCGTTTCCTATTGCCTTACACTGTATAATCCCCAACAATACCAGCATATGCCATCTGGCTTTGTTCTCCTCCTCAGTCAGCAGTTTTGGATCCCCCCCCATTTGAAAACCTGCTTTGAATTTAGTCCTTTTTGTTTCCTGTAATCACCTACAAAGGGTATTCTGGACCCGAGCAGGTTTTTGTTGTCAGTTGGAACTGGTGCCACACACTGGAGCTCCAGCACCGGGGCTTGCTCCCCAGCTTGGACCTGGTTGTGTTGCAGACCAAGAGACTGGGCTGGCAAGAGCAGCTTTTCTGTCTTTTTATACATTTATCAGAAATTGCAGCCATGGCAGTGTCTCTGAGCAGAGGCCATCAGATGGAGCTCTCTCTGGAGCCCCAGACCTTGTGTTTCCTCCCTTGTTTGGTTGTTACCATACGTGTTTTCTCAGCCAGTAGTGGCCAAAGGGCTCAGAGGTGTGTTGGGCAGGCCTCTCTGTCTTTATTTATTGTCACAGCATGCAGCTGCTGATGTTCCTGGTGTTCTGTGTGCTGCTTATGAAAACTGGAGGTGCTGTATAGGGAGGGATTTTTCTGTTAAAGGTGACCAACACCAGGGCAAAACAAATTGGATTGTTTCTTTATTGATTCTTGTTTTATGCTGAAGAAGGCTTGAGGAAGATGAAATTTTTTTTCCCCTTCTGACCATATTGATTTTGCCTGTGAGTTTCTACACATGTAGAGATTGTAGCTCCTGACTTTTTCTACAGACCTCTGAACTTTGTGGTGGAGTTATGTTATAAAGAGAGAGACTAAAAGATGAAAACTCAAAACAGGAGTACCAGGTGCTTTTGCTAAAAACTTTTTTTTTGTTTTTATTTTTAAGTTTTTGTTACTGTGTATTTATCTCAGTTTCCTGACAAATCAAGGGGAAGGGATGTGTGAAAGGTTCAGCTCTCCTTCCAAGGAGAGGGACTTGTGACAAATCCCAGTGTGACTGCTCACTTAGGATGCAAGAACTCTGAATATTCCCAGTAATTCACTGTTAGGGGAGAACAGAACCTAATGGTCTCTTTGGAAGAGCTCCCAGTTTCTGATTGTGGTTTTTCCCGGTGAGTCCTCCTGTGGTTTTTTTCTCTGCCTCAGCTTCTCTTATCTTGAGCTTTGAGATAAGGATGTCAATAAAGTGAGGGCTTCATGTTTGTAAAAGGCTGTCAAAGATAAGTCTTTTAAGTCTCTGGAGCAAGGAATAGCAGCCTGGGGTTTGAGCAGGTGGCTGTTAATTAGTTTGGCCTCCTCTTTGCACCTCTCCTTGCTGCAAATCTGTACTATATGGAACTGCAGGATGCTGCAGTGATTTTCTTTCCCTGCCCTATCCCAGTCCTCTCATCAGGAGAGCATTTCTAAGAGGTCAGTGACCTCTGTGAGGCTTAACCTGCCTCTGTCAGCATCATGAGAAGATGACTAAAGCCCTACCCCTTCCTCTAGGCTCTAGTAGGACTTGTGGCTGTGAGGTGGCGATCAGAGCAGACACATGTCAGGAATTTCACAAAATCGCAGAATCATTCTGGTTGGAAAAGACCTTAAAGATGATTGAGTCCAACCACTGAACTTTTTGAATGATTTCTCGTGGTTGTCTCCCAGACACCCATCACACAATCACACAATCTGGGCGGCACTGGCCTTCAGGTCATAGCAGGTAGCCATAATAGGAATGTTTCGCCGTCCCAGCTACAAAGGGAGAGAAGAAAATAGGGCTGCTTTTCTGGACTGACCAAAGGCAGAGGAGAATAGACCTTGGCTTCCTGCAAAGCTGCCAAGTAGGAGGAGAAGCTGCTTTTTGCAGACAGGAGACATAAGTCTTCAGAGTAAGATATAGAAGCATGGAAGGTTAAGTAATGGCTGGAAGGAATCCAGAAGATTTGAGAAGAGTGGGGAAAGAGCTAAGCATGTCTTTGATTTGATCCAGAAATTTCTTCAGAAGATGCTTCAAGCAATTCCACTAGTATTCTTTCATGGCATTAGGTGAATTGCATCTTTTCCACACCCAGAAATAGTATAATTCCCTGTTGATTCTCTTGATTGGTCTCACTTTCAGAACAGCTCCATCTCTCAGTGCATTTAGTCACTCCCTGAGCACATCCAGGGAGGAGAAACAGGTGGTGGGTGCTGAAACCATCTCCTCAGGGTGGGATGGGATGCAGCTCGAGTGGAGAGAGTGTGGAGACTGTCCAGTGTGTGTTGTGCTCCTGTGGGATGCTGCTCCACATGATGTGGCTGTAATCTTGGCACTGTGAGTCTGCAGAGAGCTCCCACACCACTGGAACTGGGGCAAGTCCTTCTGCTGGGGGAGGATGTGGCCATGGAGAAAACACCAGAAATAGGGACAGAGCTAGAAGAGTGATAGACAGAATGGGATCTGTCACAGGTATCATCCTTGCCAGGACCCGTCCCTGCCTCTGCAGACAGTCAGAGCAGTAAAGTTGTGTCTCAAGAAGTCAGTTAATGTGTGCTCATTAAGTCAGTTCTACTCCCTCTAAGGATTCAAGCCTGCAAGCATGCAGTGCTGTAGAATGGGTGATTTCCCACCAAATCCACAGGCTGACATGCACCATCTCTCTCTTGACTTTCTTCTAAAAATCCTGTGAACTGGAGTACCCACATTCTCAGAAAATTGCTATAGTATATACACATTATGTCTGAAAAAAGCATTTTAATGGATTGGTTCTATTTCTCCTTGCTCTGTGCTTATTGGGAACAGTGGGGAAAAGCTGTTGCTTGAAAGGCAGGAGCCTCTTGGCCCTTTGGGGTGACCAAGGTGTTGCTGCAGCTCCATGACAGGTGACTCAGGTGCTTTCTGGACACAGCTTTGCTGGTGACATGCCTGCAGTGCTGGAGCCCTCCTGGTGCTCCCAAGGCACAGCCAGGCAGTGCTGAGCATGTGTCCTTCAGCGTGGTCCAGGTTCTGAAGAAAAGTTCTGCCAGCCACAGCAAGCCTGTGCCAGGGGCACCTTGTCTGTGCTCTGCTGGCCACCACCAGCTCTCCCCCCCCTGACCAGCACCCCTGGGCTGGTACCACTTCCAGCAGAGACCTGCCCTTGAGATGTAAGATTTTTTCTGGTGTGATAACTTCATTTCAAGCCAATATATTTCTTAATGTTACCAGAAAGTTGCTAATACCATATGGCAAGGCTCTCTGTATTTTTGCAGGACAACAAACAAATTGTTGCTAGATGCCAGACTGCTCTGGCAGAGCTTTATCACTGCTGCCTGCCAGCAGTAGCCTTTAGGGGATAGTAATAATAATAATGTTGTTTACATTACAGCTTTAAAATAGGGGTTTTCTTGAAGCATGTGTGTTTTTAGTCAGGAAAGTTGGCTAAAAAAACTTTGACAGCATCAAAGAGTGAAGGCACTGCCTACAACCCAGGCATGTAGTCTTGGGGCTTTATAACAACTCTGGCCTTCCAGGAGAAAGGAGCATGTTGTGTTACAGGAGTTCCAGGTGGTGCAGGGGGAGCCACCCTTTGTAGGACCAGGGGACAGACCTGGCTGTGAGTTCCCAAAGCCTTATCAGTGAATTGGGACCAGCTCTGCCATCAATGGACTTTGGTTAAGGCTGAGGTTGAGCTTTTTGTGAACACCTTTGAAACACCAATGGTGGGAAACCAGGGCCTTGCTGGGGTAAAGTCAGGGGTCTGTGTTATCCTGAGACAAGGAGACTCAGGGATGAGCTCCAAATCCTTTGTGTGCCCAAACCCTGCATGGCATTTGGCTGCAAGTATTCCCCTGTGCCTGCCTGCCCCAGGGGCTGTCCCAGCAGCCACATGTGCTGCCAAGATGTGGGGAGGTGGTGAGGGCAGAGGGGCACTGGGGGGTTTGCACTTTGAAATGTCAGTGCAGTAGATGAGGTGTTTGCACTCAGCTTGTATATTTAAAGCCACGCCTAACTGCATCTTGGATTTGGGGCAGAACTCTGATTTTCATAGGGTTTTGATGCTTATCCAGAATTTTTTCTGGAGTTGCACAGGATTTGGGTTGCTTGAAAGGGGCTTGTAAAACCTAACAGTTTCTGGGGCTGAACACTGAATTTGCAACAAAAACACGACCAGAATTAGTGGGGTGTTGGGTTTAATAGTGTGTGTTTTGTGGATCTCTTTGTGACATGTTCAGCCATAAACTGTTCTGAGCTGGCATCTCGCGTGAAAGCAAAACTTGATGTGACTTTTGCTGGATCTCACTCAGGTCTAATTTTGGGCTCTAGTCTGGCTTTTCATATAGGGTAGGAATGGTCCTTTTTTAAAGCCAACTGTTTCCAGGCTTTTGCTCCCCTGCAAGGTTTTCTTTTTTTAAGTTTAAGTCATCTAAATAAATGCCTTCAGTGGAACCTGGAGCCAAGCAGCCTCAGACCCTGTCATATTTTGAACAGGAACCTGATCCCAAACCAGCCTGTCTGGTAATCTTGAAGCAGGACCTGCAGGATAGCAAATGGAATACAAGTTGGTTTTCTTCTGTTGAGCCATTAGAATCTTCTGAATTAACCTAATCAGGCTTTTTCCTGCAACCAGTGTAAAAAAAATCTTTGAATTATTGTTCTGAAAACTTAGAAGCTGAAATGCTCATGAAATTAAAAGCAGGAGTTAAAATCAGCAATCACCCTCCCAAATACCACGGGGCTTTTGGTAACAGTACCACCTTTCAAAGCTGCTCCTTTCCCATTGCTGGGCTACCTGAGGCATTGCATCAAAACTGCTGAGGGTGTTGGTGGAATTTGTATCATCTGCTCCATTTCTCACAGTTTCAAAGCTTTAAAGAGCCAGAAATGCATCAGAAGGTTTCTCCAGGGAGGGGATGCTAGATGTTAGGGTAAGGATGTTGTCATCAAGCAGTCTCATGAAGATGAGGACACAATAATTTGTCATGTTACCTTTCAGTAGTGTGCTGAGAGCTGGCCAGACCACATCAGGCTACCCTCAAAGGGGCTGGGGGGACACTGCCCTCTCTTGTGAAGCTGCCTGAGCTGGGGATGGTTGAACTGGGTTTGCAGAGCTGGTGAGCAGGGACCTTGCTGGAACAGTTCCCATTCTTGAGCTTGTTCTGCAGCTTCTCCAGGACTCCTCTCTCTGGATGGCACAGCTATGTAATGATCCCCAATATACTGTTGAGCCCAGTGAAACTGCTGCCCAGTGTTTATTGCACTGGGGCTGCCTTGGCACAGAAGAGGATCTGCTCTGGTGATGCAGTCGTCCTTTCAAGGAGGTAGGAGCTTGTGTGACCTTATTGGGTGGCTGCAGCTTTAATATTTGCTACAGGCAATGGGCCTTGTCCTGGTGCTGCACCTCTGATGCTTTGTTTCCAGTGGTGTTTTGCACCCAAGTTTCTCTGGAAAGGAGAGGGGCAAGTGACATGAATGCAGGTAATGAATTCTGTGGAAGAAGTTTGGATGTTTTCATGCCATCTGGGATAGCAGGCAGCAGATCTCAGTGTTGCAGGGAGAGCAGAGGTAATTTTGAAGCTGTTTGGGGGATACTGATGAACACTGGATGGCCTCAAGGTGTGGGAGATCACGGCCTCTGGGTGGGGGTGTGGATACCAAAGCCTTGGAGGCTTGTCTGAGCCAGAAGACTGTGGCATTCATGGCTCTGAATGAGGAGAGAGAGGCTTGTGCCACCACACAGGCCATTTCCCAACCTCTTCCCTTTGCAGATCAGTTGTTTGTGCTGTGTGTACACTTAACCTGTGTGGTCTGATGGATTTAGGTCACAAGTTTTATAAAAGGAGCACACCATGAAGCACATTTGAGCCCACACTGTGCTGCTGGGGTTGATTTTCTATTTAGCTGCTTTGCCAGGCAGAATATTCAGTGTTCACTGGACATCACCTAACATCTTACAAGAATCATGTGAATGTTTAAGGAGTGTGCAAGGTCTTTCTGTGCTACCATCAGTTCTTGCAAGATGGATACTGACCCCCTCAAGCAAGGTTTCCTTGGATGGTGGCAGGGACATCCAGGTTGGGACTGGTTTGTGTATTTCTTGTGATTCCTCCTTAACAAGTTTAAACAGGAAATTCTTAAAAATCCCCAATGCTCTCTCTCAAATTAGCAGTCTGCAAAGGCAAGGTGCACATTGCAGACCAAACTTGACTTCTAAAGCTTTTTCTTATCCCATGGCTGGAAGCTGCATGCTCCCTTCCAGGTAAAAAAAATACCACCATCTTGAAAGCTACAGAATTTAATTTAATCCTTTCTGAGTTCAAGCAGCAAATGTCACCGTAAAGCTGCTAACATCCCATCCCTTTTGTTTCTTCGTGGCTGCAGCTCTGCATCATGTTGGAATATTTCCTAAGGTTAAATGTGAATTAAAATTCTTGAGAGGGGATCCCTGAGCCCTGGCCCTCAGCCTGTTTGGGTACAAAGAGTGTGCTGTACACACCTTGTGCTGACTTTTGTATCAAGTTGAATTTAATAGCTATCCTCAGGGAATTTTCTCTCTTAAGGACAATTTTTGTTGATATTGAGCATCTCTAAGATGAGGCTGATGTTTCTCCTACATGTTATTTGCAAATGCACTGATGTATTCAGCTTGCAGCAAGCCCCAAGTCAATGCAGCCTTACACATTCAGGTGCATCTGGAAGGACTGTTTCTGTTTGCTCTATAGATTTTTTTTTGGAGTTGAAGTGAGAATGCAGGCTAATTTCAAAGTGGAGAATAAAAGCTGTGCTGCAATAGGAGCAACAGACAGTCCATATGATACAGCCATTACAATACACTTGTGAGCAAAGAAAAGGAGATCTTGCTAAAATGTTTTAGTTCTTGGCATTTTCTTATGTTGTCTTTTGGGTTCTTAGAGACAATAGGTTTTCCTAAAGGGGGAAAAGCCTTGCACTTGTTGTTTACGGAGGAATTTTGTCATTCACAGGCTGGAACAATTCCTCATAATTTTTTTTGGATGCCACTTGGTTTGATAGCAGATTTCTCTTTTTTCTGAGTAATATAGTTTGATGTGAAGAGAACTAATGCCATCCTGCAGACATTCAATTACCTTTATTTATCCTAAATTCCACTCATTTCGACTTGCCCAGGGAAACTGGTGTCACTGGCAGAATGTCAGCTGGATGAAATTGCACTCGTTTAAAATAATAACTTAAAACCTCAGCAATTATGTTTGTTTAATATGTATAAACCTTGGCTTTACCAGTCCTGCTATACCCCTGTGTTCTTGCTCCACTTGTCACCTACACCTGATGTTTCAAACAAACTTTAAATCTTTTATTAATTTTCCTATAATGTCGTAGGAGCCTATATAGTGACTTTAAGCCTACTTGAAATACGTGCTGCTGCTCTGAGTTGGCTTTTCTAGAAAGGTGAGGACTAGCCTGTGAGTCTTGGTGGAGGCTAAAGGACTGCTTGAAAGGAAGCCCAGCCAGCCCCAGCCCCGCATTCTAACCAGCAGCTTGTGCTTTGCAGGGGGAGTGAAATCTCATTCCTAGCTCTTGCTGTAGTTAGCACCTGGTAGCATATGTGCAGCTGGGTCAGGGAGGTGCAGGTAGTGGTAGGTGTCTTAGATCTGTTCAGACGTCACATCTGAAACCTGCCTGTGGTTTCAGCTCTCCAGAAGCAGTGCCTTCCTATTGCAGGAAACCAGCAGTTTTGACTTAAACTAAATTTTCCTAATTTTTCTACTGGTTTCATGAATGTACGTTGAAAAGTGACTGATGCTTCTGATCGTTAATAATAACTACATAAATTCCTCACTGAGGTGCAGCTAGGGATTTCTACTGTCCAGGTGTACATCTTTCCCAACTTTGTTTGCTCTAATGTTGGCTGTCTGCTGTCCTGCCCTACTCTTGGCACTGAGTGTGCCTGTGATGGAAGGAGCAGGTTGGGAGCCATGTCCTCAGCCCTGCTCAGGTCTTCCCTGCAAATGCTTCCATCTCTGTATCCTCCTGCTCATCCTTTGACAAAATGCCCTCTGTCAGGGCAGTGTGAGGGGTACTGAAGAGATAGTAATTAGACAAGTGGAATTTTTGAGTGGAAAAAATCGGTGGAAAAAAAAAAGGAAAAGAAAAATTAAAAAAAAAAAAAGGAAAATGAAATAATAAATGAAATTTTAAACCCTTCTCTTCTTGGCTGTTGCAGCCTGTGCTGTGTCCAGCATGAACAAGGAAAGGGCACTGGGAAGCTGGTTGGTCCCACCCCATGCATGCAAGACCAGGAAGACCAATTTTTGCATGCTCCCAGGAGCACAGGCTGTACCCCAGTGTGCACAGGGCAGGTGGGGGCAAAAATAGGCAACACTGCTTTGAAACTGGGCTTCTGAATAGAGACGTGCCCTCTCTTCAGAGAATCCCCTCTGCCTGGGTTTTGTATTACTTCCCCTGCTTCCTGAATGCTTTTAGCTGTCCTGTATACATAATTAACCTCTCCCCAGCACTGGCAGACACTTTTATTGAACTGCCCATCATGACTCCTAAGTATTTTCCTCGGAGGATTGTGCAGGTTCAGAGGCCAGAGAGCTGGAGGAAATGTGGATGGAGCTGAGTAACTCTTGGCAGTTATAGATGCAGCTCCCCTGATCTTCTAGGAGCAAGAATGTACATTCAGGTCAGGAGGTGTCTCTGCAATGAGAGTGCCTTGCCATAAATCCAGGATGCTCAACATCAGGATGCTTTTGATGGAGCTGCCCTGATAATGCCTAGGAAGTGGATGGGGACGGCTGGGCTCAGCTTGCCAGCAGCTTGAGCACTTGAATGTGTCATTCTGTGAGGGGGCCATATTTCTCCCCAGCCCTGCTGGACCTTGCAGCTGCCATGCCCCCCCTCCTTGTCACACTCTCTGACCTAACTTTAAGAGATGTACCTGTGAGAGGGGAGAGGTGGCAGTGCTAAAAGCGGTGACATTAACACAGCTCCTGCCTTGCCTTCTCCACTTGGATTTTTCCAAGCCTTGTGGAGGCAATTTGGGCTCTGACTTCAAGCTAAGCTTGTGAAAAACCACAGAGGAAAAAGATGCTTCCTGAAAATCCCACGTCCCAAGGTACATGGTGTGTAAACAGCTTCGGGGTTTGTAGGGGTGGTAGTGATGCTGAGTGCACTAGCCCTTGGTCCTCAGCTGGGGATGCTTCAGGAAGGGCTCACTGGAACTGCTGAACCACACATCTCCTGAAAACTCAGTCTATCCATGCTGTCACTGCTCCAAAATTTGGGAAATACAGGGGAGGACTATATGCACACTATAATGTAGTGTGTAAATCTAACAGTGCCAGTGTTTCGGGTTTGAAATAATTGCTGAGCTCAGGGGGTGTACCTTGTGCTGGGGGTGCCCTGAGATGCTGCACAGTGGGGTACCACGGGAACCCCTCTCTCTGTCTGTGGAGGGGGAGGCAGGGAGGCAGAAAGGGTCCATTTTCAGGGTTTTTCCTTGCAAAAAACATCTCTTAGAAACCTTTTGAGCAATAGCTTTCCCTTCTACGGGGTTCTTGGAAGAGGGGGCTTGCTTTCTGCTTGTCTGTGACTCCACAATTTAACTTAGAGCCCAGGGGGTTCAACTTGCAGAGGGATGATAATTAGCCAGGAGAATCCTCACGGTCTCCCTTGAAGGGCCGGGACTGGCTGCTCCCTGTGCCACACCAACATTCCCAGGTCTTCATAGAGGTGTTCCCTATGGGTCAGTGGTTGTTAGCATTTGCAGCACATCACCAGCACATTCAGTCTCCTTACCCAGAGAGCTTCTAATTGCATCTGAGGAGGGGGGAAGTGTTTGAGCATAAGCTTAGCTAACAGCAGCTTAACACAGTATCACTCGCAGGGCTTAATTTATGCCCTGATCTTTGCAAACAGAGAAACCTTTCAGTCCTGGAGGCATCTCTCCCAGCACTGTGGTGTGACCCGAGTCTCATTGTTGCTGTAAAAGCCGAGCGAAGGTTGGATTTGCGGGTGCCCACTGAGCCAGATTTGTGCAGCACAAATGAGGAAACCTGCCCGGTTTTGATGGTAAAAGCATCAAAAGCTGCTCAGGTGGCTGAGCGTGGCAGGCAGCAGGGACAGGGCGGGGGTGGCTGCTGCACCTGCCACCACTTTGGCTGTGGCTGGTGGCACAGAGGCTGCCGCCAGTCCCCTCTGAGCTGCAAGCTGTTCGTGGCAGGAATGCCTCACTCCCAGGAGCTCTCCTGCTACGACAACAAAGAGCCCTTTGATCCTTTCCATTTGGAGAACTTAAAACGAGAAAACCAAACTACAATAAGACCAAGTTGGGTCATAAAAAAGGAAAGCAGGAGCACCAAAGTGCCCCAGAGTGTAATTGTAGAAGCAGCAAATGCTTTGGCACTTAATTCTGCTTTAGTGTCAGTTCAGCATGTTTCACTTTTAAGACTGGAGAGCCTGTGGCCAAATGCTCTGCCCAAACAACCCAGTGCTGCTCCTGGGTGAGCTCAGGGCACTGGGAGAGCTCCAGCAGGACCAGACAAAGGGCACTGGCCTCAGGGGCTGAGCAGTCCCATGCTGGAGATGGTCCTTGCCCTAAGGGGAGCCTGGGGTAAGTGCTCTCCTTCTAACCTGCTTAGGGAAGGGACTGGGGTCATGGGGGTCCATTGCCTTGGCTCCGAGTCCATGCCTGGTCCCCACCTGTTCCTTGGTTCCTCCCCACCCAGCCCAGGGCTTTGGGCTACCTGGGCTTCACTGGGATGTCCAGGCTTTCCCTTGCCTCTGCACAGAGCTGGGTGGTACCCCAGGGGTTTCCATGGAAGGTGGCATTTAGGTCAGGTGTCTTAGAAGAGATGAGACTTTAAGAAGAAATTCTTTGCTGTGAGGGGACTGAGACCCTGGCCCAGGTTGCCCAGAGAAGCTGTGACTGCCTCATTCCTGGCAGTGTTCAAGGCCAGGTTGGATGGGGCTTGGAGCAACCTGATCTAGTGGGAGTTGTCCCTGCGCATGGCAGGGGGTTGGAACAAGATGGACTTTAAGGTCCTTCCAACCCAAACCATCCTGTGAGTCTGTGTGTATCAGCAGTCTGGCTAACAGCTGTGGCATCATCCCATCCCTGTTAGGGGTATGTTCAAACAAAAAATGCTCTGAATTATTCCTGTGTAAAGAACTGAGCTGCAAATTGCCACCTCTGCAGTATCATGGCCTCTCCGCATGGTCAGGCAGCAGCCCTTAGGATCAAAACCAGTGATTTGGGAGCCACAGATAGAAGGAAGGGGCTGAGGGGCTGGGTGTAGTTCCTGCCCCACCATGTGGCAGTGCTGTCACACCAGGCCAGGTGGGTCCCACACAACTATCAGGCTTGAAATAACTCTTCTTTATTGGAAAGAATAATTTTGAAAGGTAAGCCTCCAGGTTTTGAAGAGGGAGTGCTCTGCAAGGTGTCTGCTGACAGCACGGTGTGTCTGAAGTGTGGCTTGGCAGGCTCTCCTGGCTGGTGCCATGGCAGAGGGTGCAGCCCCATGTGGGGAGTGTTGGCACCCACAGCTCCTGGGGAAGGGTGAGCAGGGGCTGGAGCAGGGAGTGACATTCAGCCAAAGATATCCCCCTTTTCTCTTCTATCCTCTTCTCACTGGAGCACCAAAGAGATGAATGACAGACCCAGTTAGGGACACGATTAGACCTGAGATGTTGAGGACCTGGTGAAAACAAGGTGACACTTATAAATTATTGAAAACCCATATAAATCACTTTTTCCCTCTAATAGATTTCCATGGGTCCAGCTTTCCATCGTGTAGGTAATGTCTGCGAGTAATTTATTCTATTGAGGATTTTAACATATGCTGTAAAATCTCCTTGTAAGTATTTGAAAATCATTTGTCTGTCTCTGACGTGTCTTAGCACATCCAGGAATGCTCTGTTTGGGGAAGTGAGGTCCTTATCCTAATTCATCTCCAGGTACTTGTAAATGTTACTGTAATTTCATGTTATCAAATCATTTAGCTCTTCCTCTTCCAGAATGGAATTATTTTATCTCATGCACTTTGTTTACTTCAAATTAGCCCTGAGGTTGGCCTGAAGTTGCACCTTGTTATTCCTCCACCTCCTGTCTCCGACTTAGGCTCTGTCGGCAAATTTGAAGGTATAAGTAAACACTTTTTTGTTATTAATAGAATAACATTCCCCTCCCACACACACATTTTCTTTTCATTCCAGTCTTCGTTTTCCATGAGAAACTGACATTGCAGTACAAGCGGAAACCTCCCAAATTGTATGAAAATGCCTGAATTCTCCTAGCAACAAGGTCAGGGCTCAAATCCAGGACCTTTCCACGAGCGTGGGGAAAGCAGCCCTTCCAATTACCTGCTCCCCCTGCGGTACGGATCCGGTCGGTTCCTCAGCACCTGGGTTTGGGTGGATTTGAAACTCAGCCATGGTATTGTTTAAAAATTCTCCATTCATCGGGGAAGGGTTTGTAGTGGGCTGAGCCCTGAGAAACCTGGGGCTGGTTTTATGGCTTCCCATTGAAACCTGGTGGAACCCCATGGTGTTGACTGATTTCCCCCTTCCCTACTCATGTGGCTTTGATCAAACCCAGGGCTCAGAGAACAACCCCCTCAGGAGCTGGAACCACTGAGCTTTGCCCACTGCTGCCGTTCATTAAAGCATTTGTGAGTCTCCAACTGTAGAGAATAAAATCAGGACCTTTATGCCTACCCAGTATGGAGGTGTCTGGTCCTGTGGCAGAGTGGGCTTTGCCCCCATGTAGGGGGCATGATTTGGGCACACAGACCCTGAATTAGCATGCCCAATGCAGAAGTTCCAATGATCTTCTCCCTCTCTTAATGGGACCTACCCATGGTAACTAAACCCCTTAAGTAGGGCTGTGCATTAATGGTTTTAGGGATAAACAGCATCCTTTGGGCATCCACCCCCTCTGGTGGGTTCCTCCAGGGGCTCTAGGTGGATATCTGCTCCACCATGGATGACCACAGGCTTTAGGTGGACAGCCTGCCTCACCATGGTCTTCACCATGGGCTGCAGCGTGCCCAGAGCACCTCCTGCTCCTCCTTTGTCACTGACCTTCAGGTCTCTCTCACATATTCCCACTCCCTTCTCCTAACTGGTGCTGCACAGCAGTTTTTTTCTTCCTTTCTTGAGTATGTCATCACCAAAGTGCTACCACTGTCACTGATGGGAGCAGCCTTGGCCAGTGGAGGGTCCATCTCGGAGCCAGCTGGCACTGGCTCTGTCAGACACCAGGGAAGCTTCTGGCAGCTTCTGACAGAAGCCACCTCTGCACTCCACCCCTTCTACCAAAACCTGGCCACAGCAACCCAGTACACACTGTTTGCCAAAATGTGGTCCCCATCAATGGATGAGAAGCTGGCAGCCCAGGGCAGTGAATGGGAGGTGGGGGTTCACATTTGGCTGCATTGGGGAAGGAGTCCCAGTAGGATGGATGGTTTGCTGCTGGCTGCCTGGGGAGCAGCACTCATGCTCAGGAGCTTCTGAACAGCTCTGCATCTAATCCCAGCTCCTTCTGCAAGGAAGAATGTTGTTTGGGGACATGGTTTCCTAAGCCGGTTCTAAGGGGCTCCTTTTTGGGCTGAGGCTGGGAAATGGGGAAGGATCACGTCCTCTCTGCCACCAGAAATGGAACCCTCTTCCAAACAGCAAACAACCCTGAGAGAGCAGAGCTGTAAAATGGGGCACTTGTCTTCCCCTCCTGTAGCAGTGGTGCTGGGGTAGCTCTGGTGGCTGAGGACATTGCTGGCCCACAGTCCTCTGGCTGCAGGGTCATCGGGATGCTGGTGGGATGCTGCCCATGGGATTGGGCCCACAACACTTCTAGCCCCCTCCGGCTCACCCCTGGAGCTCCGTGCGTGGTTAATGTGCTGGATGTCCTGCCTGGGATGCTGTGGGGAGAGTTTCCAAAACGCTGGAAAGGCTTAGGCTGAGGCTTATAATGATTTTAGTGGGATTTGGGTAGTTATGGATCCAAACCCGTAAGATATTTCAAAATATGCATCAAAACTGAGAGGTAGAAGTGGTAATGTTGTTGTCTGGCCCATATGAAAGTCTCATTTATTTATTTATTTATTTTACTTTTGCTGACGTTTCCCTGGCACAACTTCAATTCATTCTCCTTTCCCAGTGGAAAAAACAAAGCTAAATGTCTTGCTTTGCTTGCAAGATAATCTTAATTGTTTTCTTTGAAAAAAACCTTTCTCTCCTTGGATAGGAGTGTTTAAAAAAGTTCAATGATGACCTCATGCTTTCGTGCTTTTAAAAAATTCATTTCTGTTTCAGCTGAAGTTTGTTACGACTCCTATTAACAACGCTTGGACCAAAAACCAGGTCCAGATGTGATTATTTTATTTATGCCAAATTGGGTTTTGGTCACTGAGCTTGGATTTGTAGAATGAATTTTCTTTTTTTTTTTTTTTTTCCTTTTTCAGCCTGATGGCACCAGCAAGGAGTGTGTCTTCATTGAAAAAGTCCTAGAAAACAACTATACGGCACTGATGTCAGCAAAATATTCAGGCTGGTATGTTGGATTCACCAAAAAAGGGAGGCCACGGAAAGGTCCCAAGACCCGGGAAAACCAGCAAGATGTACATTTTATGAAGAGGTACCCAAAGGGGCAAGTGGAGATACAGAAACCTTTCAAGTACACAACAGTCACCAAGAGGACTAAGAGAATACGACCCACCAACCCCAGTTAAAAATAGACAAAAACAGTGTCACAATAAGAAACCACAAAAAAAGAAAAAAAAACAAAAAAAAGAAAAAAAAACTGCACCAGAGGAATATTTTTACATTAAAAATAAGGAAGAAGCTCTATTTTTGTACATTGTGTTTAAAAAAAAAATAAAAATAAAAAAAATTAATAAAAGACTAGATGGCAAACGCTGGGGAAAAGCTGTTAGGGATTTATTGTGACTTGAAAAACAAACTGAACTGCTCTATTTAAATTGACTTCTTGCTGTTGATGACACACAGGTGCTTATTTTGCTTTTTTGGAAAGGACAACTTCTCAAGCATATCCCCAGAGGAGAGTGAAAAAAAAATTAATTATTAAAAAGAAATAAAACCAAAGAAAACCAAAGTTCTTTCCCAAAGTTACTGAGACCCTGCCCCGAAAAGTGCCGGTTTTGCAGTAATCTATTTATTGCCTGCTGCCCACTGGCCCAAGACAAGATGCAGGGAGTGAGTTTCCGTGGAGTTCTCGACGCATGGATCTTCTGTAACCTTTCTGACGACATAAGGTGTCACGGCTCCGTGATCCTGCATTATGCTCAGTTCTGGAGAATGCTGCTAACTACATTCAAGTGACTACAAGATGACCTAGTACACCAATGATAAGGGAATATTTTAAAACCAGCTATATTATATATATTATATATATATAAGCTATTTATTTCACCTCTCTGTATATTGCAGTTCCATGAACCAAGTATTACTGCCTCAACAATTAAAAAAGTTATTTAAAACACATGTACATATTTTTGCTGTTCACACTTCTTTCCCCTTCCCGAGTGGTGGTTTTAATGGATATTTATCTTTCATATGAGGGCAGCAGGCTATGTTTGGGGTTGTTCCCCACTGGAATGGTCACTGGTAATTCTGCAATTCCTCCTTTTCCTCCTCCCTTGCTCCCACAAGGAAGATATCATGTTTGGGATGGTGATGAGCTGAGAGTGGGGCAATCCAGGCTGGCATTCTTCAGGTAGCAGGAGTTAAAATTCATACTTTTCAGTCCAATGGAGATTTCCTGTCACGGTTTAACACTGGCCTGGCAATTAAACCGAATAACAGATGCTCTCTATTAATCCCCCTCTCCTCCCTGATAAGGAAAGGAGAGAGAATAAGGGAGAGAGAGGCTTATGGGTTGGAAACTAAACTACAAAACTTTAATGAATCAGTAATGATAAATAGGAAAAATTACTAAATATATACAAATATACAAATATACAGGGAAAAATTGATACCACATTCCTCCCTCGTGACATTTCCTAAAGCTTTGGCTGAGCAGAAGGTAAACTGGAAAATTAACACTGGGATCAATTAATATGTACGTGGTGGGGCTTTTGTTTCCTTTGTTGAAAGTTTTGAGAGGGCCTGTTTGTTTCAGCTATTGAATGAAATATTTTATCTCTTAAAACTTATCCTAGACACATCAAACCCCTCTGTCTCAACTCAAGTAGATCTCTCAGCCCCTCTGTGCCTTTTCTCTTCTGGTGGGTTCAGCCACCTTTCCTCCCTGATGTTCTGCAAGTGACTTGGACAATGTAAAGTCACGAGGTGTGAATCTGCACCTACAGAGGGACCTGCATGGTGGGGTGGGTGAGAGAAGGAAAAAGATGGATGACAAAGTAACTGACCTCAAATTTTAACTAAAATGACAGCTGAGCCCAAGTGAAGCTTTAAGGAGAAGCTCACATGACTTTTACCTTCTCTGTGTGCAGCCATTGCTTCACTCCCTGATCCCAGCCAGGGCTGAAAATGCTCAAAGCCACTAAGAAAGCTTTTTTCTTGTTAATCAGAAGAACAACTCTCCCCAGAACAAGCTTTCTCTAGATAACTGAGAGCTGCAGCCAAATCCTGCAGATCAAAGCTGGTTGGGAGATGGTGCAGATAAGCCTGCAAGCTTGAGGATGCTTATCTGAACCAATCTCCAAACCTCACAAGCCTAGAGAAAAATGAACAGTGCTAAACAAGATCACTTCATGCTGCTCCACAAGGGGCTGGGCAGCCTTGCAGATAATGCTTTCATCCCAGCAAAGCACAGGTGGTCACTCCAGCAGCCCCTCTCCCAGTGAACAGGCTGGGAGCTGCTCTCTCAGCACACCTGGAGACCAACACTCTGGTGGGACCTGATGGCCCGGTGGTGGAATTGGTTGGTGGGGGATGGAAGGCTTTGCCAATTTTGCCTTCAGATTGATTCATGTGGGAGAGATTTGGGGAAGGTTCAGAGGAGTGCTGGGGGTGGGCGACTGGGAGTGGTTGAAGATTTGATGTGTTGGTGGCTTCAAGAGTAGAAACCCAGCTGATTTCCAGAGTGAGAAAGGATTTATGGGTGCCTTTTTTCTCCTTGAAATATCACCGTGGCCCATGACACTGATGGTTTCACTGTCAGAAGAACAGGGTTAGTTTGCTATGGGGGAAACTTGGAGAGGAGGCAGTAAATGCTGGAGAATGCTGGGAAAAAGGGATCTCCTGTGTGGCTAAGAGCAACCAGGGAGGATCTGCTGCCTGTCCTGCAATGCCTACAGGGTTTGGAGTCTGGCATGTGGGGACTAGAGGCCATAAAATTGTCACTAGAGACCTCTGGCACTTATGCTGTTGTGTTGCAAGAATATTTTCTGGACAGCAGTGAGATGGGTTCCTTGGGCTGTGTGAAGTCAGTGTGGTGAGGAGATATGGGGCTCACCTGGGTTAGGTGCCACTGGAGAGATTTGTTGGCTGTGAGTGATGGGTGTTGAGTATTTGTGTTTGAACATCTGCTCTTTAGGCTTTACTAACAGCAACAAAAGCAGGGGAAAAACCAAGAATTCACACCAGATTCCCTTCAGAGTGCCTTCATGTTGAGCAAAAGAGATGAACAGAAACAGGAGGAATCCATCCTACACTCAGCAACTGACAGACTTGTGCCTGAGGCCACCAGGCTCGTGGTGTTTATGTGCCTGCATTGTCCTCAGTGGTTAGGCCAGAGGTTGTAAGTGGTTGTCAACATCACTGTTGGACCTCCAGACCAAAGCAGCAGTTTCTCTGTGGTGCTCAACATTTCTTCCTCATCAGAAAATCTTTGCAGTCACAGAATATGAGCTCAGATGCCCTGTGCAGGCTGTTACATTTGATTTATTTATAACTGAAAACTGTTAATGAGTATTTAATTACCATTGTGGAAATAACCTCGAGGAGCATGGAGCACCACTCCAGACAATTGCTTGCAGCATCTGATGGCATTAATGTGTGTGTAACTCTGGGTGGGCACACTTTGAGCAAATAGGCTGCTTAATTGGATTTAATAAAAGTGCATTGTAGCTACTGTTTCAGAAATACTGCAAGATTTGTAGCAGTGTTTTCATGGCTGAGATCAGACAGTGTCTTGCTCGGATAATGCTGTGGTTGGCTTTGCTGAGAAGCTGGGCACAGGCACCTCTGGGCACACGAAACGGTGAGTCCATCCCAGGAGGGAAGCTTGGAATAATGTTTGGTTGACAAAGATCTTAGTGATCATCATTGAAAGTTGAACTTTTCAAGTCCAGAGATGTTTCTTGTCAGAACTTTGAGTTTGTTGCACAAACCAAACTACTGTTTGGTGAGACCTTCTTGGTAGTTGCATCTCCCATGCTGTTCCTGTGCTGCTGAAGGGCTGGCAGTCCAAGCTCAGCCAGGCTCTGCATCTTGCCCAAGTAGGACAAACCTTTCACCGTGCATTGTCATGACCTGTGTGGGGCTTACTGTTGGATGACAAGACAAACAGTGTCCTGGTTCCTGTGCAAGCTGTCTGCCAGGGACCTTCCCTGGAACAGGGAGCTGCCAGCAAGTGGGAGCAGCTGACCAAGTTGACATCCCTATGACTGGAGCCCCAAAGCTGGTGTGGTCTCCTGTTTGGTAGTTTTGTTCTGCTTCAGCAAACACAAGTGCTGTGGCAGACTCGAGGTGCCACAAAGCTGTGTGGTTACTGGGTCTGGTCTGCCCTGTTGGGGCCTGAGATGCCCCTCCTGCTTGCAGATGGGTTTTGGCAGCCCAATTTTGGGGAGCACAAACACACGGAAATCGGAGCTTGTTTTCTTGGGTTGTCCACACAGTCTTGTGTAGCTCAGGATCATCTTGTGGTTCTGGTTCACAGGCTCAAGCTTAGGGATGAGCCTTTTGCAGGAGCCTGCTCACAGTTTGGGCTGGGCCCTTCTGCACAAAGGTGCAGCCTTCCTCTGCAGAAGGATTGATGCCTTCATTACCTCTTACACTGTACGGTGTCTGCACAATTAATATTACTGTTTGAAAGTGTAGCTGGTACACCTCCCCAGTAAATGTCTCAAGGTGAGGTAGAAGCAATTGGCACAAAAACGATCCTGCCCCAGTGCTCAGTGATGAGAAGGATGGATTTTTACAACCATGACTTTTGGAGTTAAGGCCACAGCTTAAATGAGCTGGAAGCTCCAGTGAGCCCAGTTTGTATATGCGAAGGTGGGAGCACAGCAAAGTTGGGGAGGATCTCAGAGAGGACCACAAAGCCTCAGCTCCCCTCATCCCCAGCAGCTGAACAGCCTTGAGCTGTCCTGGTCTGTGCAATGGCTTCTTCACCTTGGCTCATGGAAACATGGCAAGGTGGAGGTTAGGTCTGGTTTCAGCAAAGGCCAGGCCTACACTGGCTCTGGGAGCAAGGCTCGATGGGCACAAGGCAGTGTTTTGCCCCATGGACATCCATCAGCTTTCCCAGATTCACTCAGCATTCTGGTGCCTCTGTGCTTTCACAAAAACAGTGGAATGAGACTTCAGGCAGGACCTCAGCCTGGAGAAGGCTGTCTCCCCTTTGTCCCCCAGGGAAGATCTGACTGAGTGAACAGAGTCAGCTCTGCAGGGTAACAGAAAAGGTGAGGGAGCTCTCAGAGCTATGTCACCCTACCTGCCTTTGAAAAATCAGATTGTGGTATGTGAAACTGTGGATGTGTGGAGTGATGGTTGGTCCAGTCTAGGGCAGTGACTTTCCAAAGCAGTTACCTGCCAATGGAGGATAAGATGTGTGTAATGTTGCTAGACCTGTATATGCCCCCCTGAAAGCCCTTCACCTGTCTTTGCACAGCCCAGAGCCCAGCTTGGTCCCTCTCAAAAGAGCCAGAGAAAGCATGGGCGTCCCCCAGGAAGAAACATCTCCTCTGCTGTCCACTCTCAGGGGACTGACTCTGGTGATTTGTGGGTGCCACACGGGGAAGCAGGCATATCCTTATGCATCATTCCCTGGGGCAGTGCCAAAGGGTGGAAGTTTGCACTTCAGATTCACTCCAGCTGTTTCAAGTGCCTGTGTCCCGTGCCAGCCATACCACCTGAATGGCCAAGGGATATATGTAAAACTTCAATTATTTTTTGAATGTTTGTTGTTATTCATTTGGAGATGGATGAGAGGAGATTCCTCACGAATGATGTAACCTACGTAGACTGTTATTTCCAACATTTTTTTTTTTTTTTTTTTTTTTTTTTCCTTAAGTGAGACAAAGTACAGGATGGAGAGGTTTGGGTTTAATGAAAACGTTTATTCCCTCTATTTAACAATTGGCTTAATCTCTTTAAATGCAGATAATTTTAATGGGGAAAATAAAATAATAACAATAATAATAATAATAAAGATAAATAAGAATCTTCACTTTGAAAAGAAAAAGAAATATTTGATGTGTAAAAAAAAAATATAAATCTCACCTGCCTTTTTCTCATATGATGCCAATTTTAAAGTCTCCAAATAGATTTCAACCCCTCTAGAACTCTCCTCCTGTAGCAGTTTACTGTTTCTTTAGCAAAATCCACCTCACTTCACCAACCAAGGCCCTGGATGACAACTTCCACTGCCTTTCCCCTGCTCAGGGGTCCAGAGCCCAGAACTCAAACCCTCCCTGGGCTGGCCATGTCTTACGTGTCTTGCTGCCACCTCCTTTCCTGCAGAGCTTGAATCCTGTCTGTTGGGAGAAAAGCTCAAACCATTTCCTTTCTCCCATATCATTTTAAGCTCTCAGTGGCTGCATTACAGTGCCAATCCAAGGAGATATAGACCATGAGCATCCCCTTGGGTGATGCTGACACCTGCAGAGTCCCTGTCCCACAGCAAGGTCTGGCACATACTGCCAGGGTCTTCCTGGCAGTCAGGACCCATGGATTCAGTGGTCACCCACAGTAACAAACCAAGCCCTGAGCTCTAGACTGATGGTGACCACTGCAGTACATGGCTGAGTTGGTTTTGGGCAAGACTTATTTCTTCTCAGGAAGATATAAAAAGCTGTAGTCCAACCAGGGCAGCCTGAAGGTAGGTAAGAGCTTATTTCCAGTTTCAGAGCAGACAAAGGGGAACTTTGCACATCCCTGGTGTCTTCCAGTCTGGAGGACTCATGGCTAAGCATGATGAGGTTACATCAAGATTGGGAAATGACCACTTGAGTTTCCTAAGCCACATCAAACCCATCTGAAGAGAAATGAATTGGTCTGCTCAGGCCTAGAGGATAGAAAACATCATCTTTGTTTTGAAAAAAACCAACTGTGGTGGCCAGGAATAAGAGAAGGTGTAACCACAATGAAGCCTCTAATGGGAGTTTCTCCCTCTGTTAAGAAGCACAAGTGTCTTGAGGTTCCTGGTGGGTTTTGGGGCATGTACTGAATGAAGGACAGCATGGCCAAGCCAGGGGAAGCACTGCAGGTGATGCCATCCCAGCCAGGTGCTGAGGACCTGCTCCTCCCTTGAGTTATGTTTTCACCAGCTTGTGCAGTCCTAGAAAAGCCATTTTTTTCCCCCCTAAAAGAGGCAATTCTGAGCCTGCTTCCACCCTAGGTAAATGAAAGGAAATAATGGGAAAATTTTGTGACTGGGATTTTTCACCCCAAAACTTCCCAGATAGAGGTGCTTCCCACCTAGAGGCATGCACCTATTTTGGGGTCCACCACCTCCCCCTCCGTAGCTGGGAGAGATGTGCCATCACAAGCTTGGCAGTGGGAGGAGCAAAAGGGTGGTAAGGGAAAGCTCTCCAAGTGTTTTGGGAGGCCACGTGAAGAAGCCAGCTTGCAGCAGCCCCCATCCCTGTCCTAAGCCTCCTGCTCAGGGGATGGTGTGTGCAAAGACAGGAGGAAGCAGTCAGGAATACAGAGGGAAAGTGATGGTGTGAGATAGTCCATGGCCTGGGGCATGCCAGCCATTAGTGCATTAGTTCCTGGGAGGTAGCACATGTTACTTTGATCAGATGATCGGATTTGCATGAATCAGAATGTAAAAATCTTGGCTGGGGTTTACAAAGGAGCCCAGAGGAAGGAGCTGCCTATCTATCTATGTATCTGACACAAGCACATAGTGAAAACCCTTCCACTCCTTTGTAGGACTATTTTCCAAGGAGAGACAGCTATGTGGAGCTTAAATGTTGTTTACAGCCATGGCAGGCTTTAGGGCTGTGATCATCTCTGCTCGAGAGCTTTCAAAAGGATAAAATGAGCCTCCGATTCGAAGGGCTGAAAATGATCCTAAATGAATAACACACACGCAGCCTTCTCAGGCACACATCTCAGCAGAGCCCGTGGAAATGTTGGCACATGCAAACAAACAAAAACACATGTCTCGGGTCTCTGGTTTTCATAGCTTTCTGCATGCCATGACATTTTGGGGGATGGCATTGCCAAGAGCTAGCAAACCAGATTCCTGAGCTTGGCTCGCTGAGCTGGCTTGGTGATGCAGGGACTAAGAGGGGAGGCCTTTGGGCTGGGGACAAGCTCTGGGGACAGGAACACTCTGGGCAGAGCCTTTGAGGGTGCCCATGCACAAAAGAACAAGGTGGTGAGGAGGGGTCCTTCCTCCCCAGCAAGGTTTGCAATGGGCAGGGTCTCTGGAGGCGACATGGGACCTGCACCCACCACTGCTGAAGGCAAAGAGGTGATGAAGAGCAATTGCTCTGAAACATGCAGCTGATGGCAGCAGCCAAAACACTCCCTGGAGACACAGTCTGGGCAAGTTGTATGTGTACAACTCCAGCTGATCCTATAGTGATGGCAGTGACATTGGTGGTGGCCATCAGAGCCAGCACCAGCCTCTGGGAGCCTAAGGCCAAGCCTGGGGCAATAAGGACCCTGTGTCTGACAAAGGGCAGGGAACAGAGCCCCTGCCTCTGCTGGAGCAATGGGGACAGGAACCCTGAGCCTGCCTGAGCAGGGGGGGTCAGGAACCTGTTCCTGCTGGAGTGATGGGGACAGGGACCCTGCATCTGCCCGAGCAATGGGGACAGGGACCTTATGCCTGCCCAGGACACTAAGAGAGGTGGGCTTGCCCAGGCTGTGCCCTGCAGAGCAGCAGAGTGGACCCAGGGCTCTCACCCAGCCCCTATGCACGATCCCCGTCTGGCTTGCTTGGGAAAGGTAAAACAGCCCTTCCTGCAGGGTCAGATATTTTGGAGGGGAAAGAAAGCAATTTGTGGCTGTGTTGTCTGCCTGATCAAAAGTGTTACCGGACTCAGCTACACAATGTGCACTCTTTAAACCAGTCCCAATTAGCCCTTCTTGCTAATGCTGCATTTCATTCCTGGGAGACTGCACTGGGAGAGCTGTTATGACTTTGTGATTGTGCACATACCTTTATGTGCTTTCATTCCTAATCCCCTTTTTGCAGAAGCCAAAAGGTCTTCCAGCCAAAAAGGAAATCAAAACCTTTTGTTGGCTGCTTCATAAGAATTAAGGGTGGGATGAAGGTTGTAGCAGGATCTTAATTAGCCATTGTAAATAATGAGAGCGGCAGTGCCTGCAACCATATACCACCTTGGGTTGAGATATTGTCAGACCACACAAAGCTAGGTGAATGGGCAGCACAATGGCAGACAAAATTCACCCCTGACAACTGGAAGGCAAAGCATGGCAAGGAATAATTTGAGCTATGCACGCATGTTGTCAGGCTCTGAATTAATTGTAATAATTTATGCTTTATTGAGCTATCCTCCACCACTCTGGGGCCTTTTTTTTTTTTTTTTTTTTTTTTTTTTTCTGCTGGGACAGTAACAAAAAACAAGAGGCTGCTTAAAGATAGGGATGTAAAATATTCCTGAAAGCCTGCCCGCTCCCAGCAGAGATCCAGAGGAGACCCTTGCTAACGTGCCGGGCTCTTCTCTGGATATCTGATCTCAAAAGGGGATATAGTGGAAATAATAAGTGTTCAGAGGCTGACAATGAAAATGATTAGAGGCCTGGGGAGGGAATGCTTTATGGAGGTATTGAAAAGACTGCGCCTGTTTCATTTAGAGACAGGAAAGTAATGAATAGTCTAGACTGCAGGGAAAGTAAATGGGGATCCCCCGCTCACCTGCCCTCCTAACACAGGCGGGGGGATTCAGTGAAAGGCAGCAAACTGCAGACAGGAAAGAGAGTGGCTCTTGACTTGGGAAAATCACCCTACAGCACGGTATTAACCTTTGGGCTCACCCTGTGAGAGCCTGGAGTGGTCTCGAAATGGAGGGGTGCTGAGCATCTGACCGCTGTCTCCCCACATGGATGGGTGAAAGCTGTGGTTATTTGTCCTGGTGAAAGCTGTGGTTATTTGTCCTTCTTTTGTCTTTGTTAAACAGCTCTGAAGAAAGCACAGGGTACCTCCAAGTGTGCTTCGGGTCCTTTCCCAGTCCTGTCACATAGGTCTGGTGTTTCTCACACTCCTCTGCTGGCTGAAGGAACAGCAGAGATGCTCTGTGATGGACTTGTAGGACCCTCGTAGGGTCTGTCCTCTCCTCATTACCTTTCCACTCCCACAAGAAGCTCCACAGGCATCTCTCCACAGGGAAACCTTTGCCCAGGTGGCAACCAGGCTGCTTGCAAACTCTAACTTGGGTTTTCTCTTGGTGCTTTTTGGATCTCAAAGCCCTTTCCAGGCTGCACAGTCACCGTCCCACTTGCTCACAGTTGGGATGTGGCAGTGTTGTATGGCCACCTCTGGCAGGTGGTTGGAGTTGGAGAGGAGAAGTATCAGCCCCTGCCTTCACAGGGTCACCTAAGTCTCCTCCAACCTTTGTTGCCTCTCACACCAGCCCTGCCCGTTAACTAAAGTGCAAGTGGTCCCATTCTGGGGGTGGAGAAGCTGAAATGACTCATTTGATCTTGAACATAGCAAGTTCTGAGCTCTGTGTTTTGGAGCCTGATTGTACAAGCTCCTCACATACATTCAGGCTGAGATCTTTCCTTGCCCGGAGGATCTGGGTGTTCTAGTTCTCTCTGTTTGGCATGTTGCAGCCAGATTTCTTCTGTGGTTTCAGGAGATCCATGCATGCGGCTGGCCCTTTCCTTCAGCAGCCTAAGAACACGGTGTGATTTACTGGGAAACACCAAAATTCACTGCTGGGTGGGGAGGCAAAAGCTTCAGGGTGCTGCAGGGTGACCGAGGTTCCTCTCCATGGCCAGCTGTTGGGTGCTGCTGTCAGACCTCAGCGTAGGTGGTCTGAACCCGGCCCAAGGTGCTCTAATCTCCCATCTGCTCCAGCAGCCAAGTGATTCAGGGCTGGATGTTTGCTTCGTACCTCTTCAAGGCGTGACCTGAGATCATGTCAGACTCTCAAGAGAAAGCAATGAAACCAGACCCTCACCCTTCCCAGCTGACCCCCCAAGGAGTGGGACAGCTCAACCACAAGCTCTGGCGCAGCCCTCGGGGCATTCTTCTCCAAGTGTGTGGGACAAGCCAGATATGGCCACCTCAGAAAGCAGGGATCACCTTCACAAAATGCCTGGCTCGGGGAATAAATCCTTGGGTGGAATTCATGACATTTACATTCATAGGTAGCTTCTGTGTAGTGCCTCATGGCAAGGCAGCTGGAGCAGGGCTGTGTGACCAGGACACACCTTCACGGGATGGGCTCCTTTCAACACCTTTCCAGCAAGTCAAGGGGTTTGCATAGCAAAACAGCCATGAAAGCCTTTCCTGGATCTTCAGAGCAGAAGGGAAAAGGGCCACTCTGTGGCTTGTGGGTAAGTGGCAAAAAGTATCAGTCCAGAAGAAATCAGCCTGAGTGCTTAAAAGTGGCAGTCATAGAGTGGGGAGGAAGAAAAATGGGTTAAAAGGGCATAAAGAAATGAAAGATTAACAAAAGTTACTCAGTCTGGAAGTTTCCAGAGAAGCAGTGGTGGGTGTGAGTGCAAATGTGGCTGTGGAGGGAAGGCTGGAGAATCAGGGGAGGGCTGTGCTTGCATCTGCTGGTAAACCCCTGAACCAGAGCCTTTCATTTCCTACTTTTTATTATGGCATTATTATGGGCTTCACAGCACAGAATCATAGAATCAAGGAATGGTTTAGAAGGAACCATAATGATCACCTCTTTGCAACCCCCCCTGCCATGGGCAGGGACACCTCCCACCAGCCCAGGTTGCTCCCAGCCCCATCCAACCTGACCTGAGACACTGCCAGAGATGGGGCAGCCACAGCTTCTCTGGGCAACCTGGGCCAGGGGCTCAGCACCCTCACACCAAAGAATTTCCTCCTGATCATCTAGTTATCATCTGTCTCCTAATCATCTCTCCTGCAGCTTCCCCTCTGCTGTTTGAAAGGCTGCTGCAAGTTCCAGAACAGGAATAGCTGCATCTTCCCAAAGGGCCCAGGGACACCTGCTACAGATACCGAGTCCAGAACAGCAGAAGGTAAGATGTGGGCCTCCGGCAGGTCCCGGCTCTGCCACATGTCAGTACACGTGGGTGCCCTGCGCCGGTGTCAGGGGTAAATTGAGTCAATTATCTCCCACCATCTCCGTTGAAAGTGGTACTTAATCCTTTCCTCTAAACCTTTTATCTGACATTAAATGGTCATTAGTTTAAAAGAAAGAAGTTAAGCTGACTCACTTTCCATCTGGGAAAACTTTTATAATTGCAGTAAAAATGCACTGAGGGCATGTACTGATAACATTGTTTCAGGGAACAAACAAAAACCACCGTCAGTTTTGCATTCGTTATTTTTCTGGGCAAATAAATTAAACAAACAGGACCTCTGATTTGTAACTTGTGGGCACATTACTGTGTTTATTGTTGGATCTTCCTGGAAATTTCCAGAGTTAGAAGAAACATTTAAATTATAACCAGCTACACGTTCCTGGTGGGAATCCTTTCCCAGTCGTAAATAGTAAAGAAGACTTTAGGCTGATGAGAAGGAATTCAGATTCCTCTGCCCGCTATTTCCAGTCAAAACCAGGAATCCAAGGCCCTGCTGCTTTGGGTGGAAGCTGTCGGGGTGGGGAGGGATGCGGGTGGGGAGCCCGGGAACGATGCTCAGATGGGGACCCAGCTCATTCTCCTGCCCCACTCCACCCGCCTGTGAGTGGTTTGCACCATTAAGCAATCGGGCTCTGCCCTCAGCTTGGCATCTCCCCCCTGCTGCCCTGGAGGAGCTTGGGTTCTGCCCCAGGGCTTTTCCCTCCCTCCTGGTAAAGCTGGGTCTGCAGAGCCTGGTACGGGGGATGTGATGGGATCAAACTGGGGCAGCAGGAGCTTGCTCTAGCTCTGCTCTGCAGCCCCGTGAAGAGCAAAGTGCATCTGGTTGGCTTCCCAACCCAAAATATGGTATTATTACATAATATCATACTATTATGAAATGTTACATTATTATATAATGTTGCATTACGATAGAATATCATATTATTATGTATTATCATATTACATAATAATTATATGTAATACTAAATATTACATGATATGTTATTAGTGGCATCAACGCCTCAGCATCCCTCCCTTTGCAAAGCTGGAAAGCGAGTGGTGGTTTCTCTGTGTTAAATCTTTACCCCCTCTTTGGAAGCATTCACCCTCTCTGCAGTGTGAGAGGAATGAGGAGGGAGTCTGTGTTACTGGGTGTGCTGGGAGGCCCCTCCCAGCCCTGCACCGTGGCTACTGGGGACACCCCAGCCTGGTCCTGGGGCTGGCACCCACCACGGGACATCTCTTTGCCAATGCCAGAGCTGAAGCTGGGGCTGCACAGGGGTCATTAAATGAGGACTGACCATGAAGTCAGGAGTTAGCTAGGGGTCTGAGGAAACATAACAGGGAATTTTTTTCCTTTCTGTCTTGAAAAGTACAATTGAAGGATTAAGTTCTGTGCTTTTTCCCAAATGTATTTTTTTTTCTTGGAAAGTTTTTGCATTTTTCCATCCTAGAAACAAAGTCTAGAAATATCGAAATGTGAAAAGAATGCATTTCAGGTCTCATTTTTTTAGCTTTTGACAAAAATAAAGCTTTCCTTTAATGCAAAGCTTTTCCTTAGCTGTGTGTGGAAATTGCCAGCCAGTTCTGACATGGACCATTCGGTTTGTACATTTTGCAATAGAAATGCTGCATATTCCCATGGTTAGAGATGCAGCACCAGGACCCCTCCTCCTGCCCCCAGCAGGGTTCAGCTCTTGATGTGTGGGGACAGGGTTGCTGTGGCCAGTCCAGTTGTGGCCATTGGGCTGTTTCTGTGCTGTCCAACAGGAGTCCCAGAGCAGGGTGTGCAGGGACCCCCTCCCTACCACCTCCAGGAAGCAGCACAGCTCCCACTGAATCACAGATGGTGGGGTCCATCAGCACAGTCAAATGTGTGTGAAAGGGATGATGTTTGTGCTGTGCAAACCCTCCCATGGCTGTGGGAGGTTGACTGTGTCACCTGAGGTCCCTCTGACAGCCAGGGAAGGTTTGTCACTAGGTAGGGGGAACTGACTCCAACTTTTAGGGTACTCCCTGTAGCCAGGCCTGGAGTCGTTGTTACTTAAGGACATCTTATTAATGAGACATGCAGCCTGGCTCTGGCTGCCCCGTCAGTGCCAAGAGTGGAGGTGCTCAGGTTACTTGTTAGTTGCAGTTCTTTGGGTATTTTGTGAGCCCTCCAAGGTTACCTGCTCCTCAAGGAGGAGAGTGCATGTGTGCATTGGCTGCTCCAACCAGGGACCTGGTGGGACCAAAGGCTCTGGTAGCACAGTGTGTTCCACAGCAACTCAGCCCCTCACAGCTTTGCAGATTTGCTTGGCACTAACAGAAATAGAACAAAGATAAGGCCAGAGGGGAGAGCAGTTCCCTTCAGGTGCCACTGCTCCTTGTGCATGGGTGCTCAGCTCCGCTGTGGGGCTGGAGGTTTGTACAGTGTTTAGCACACAAGGGGCTTGGCATGAGAAAAACCACCCCAAAAAAGGGTAGGACAAAGCCCAAAAGTTATACAGTGGAGCTTGAGCCCCTTCCCTGTGCAGCAGGAGCTGCTGCAAGAGGTTCCTGTTTGCATAACCAAGTAGCTCAGCTTTTGCTGTCTGCCCAACTCATTTATGTTTCTCTACAGCTCCCTAGCCCCAATCCAGCCAGACTTGTCATTAGCAGATGCCAAATGAATATTTGCACAAATGTTCACCACCGGGTTTTCATGCCACTCCCTCCCTAAAGGTGGCAAGTGTGGGTGTGGGGAGCTCTGCCCCTGGGTGCCAGCTTTGAACTCCCCGGCGGGGAGGGTGAAAGAGAGGGGAAAAGGTTTTTCAAGCAAGAAAATAAAAATAACTAAAAAAAACACAACAAAAAAAAACCTAAGAAAAAAAAAATCTGAACAGGTTCCAGCCTGTGTTATTTTGTTGTTAACCCAGAAACCTGTGGATACTGGAATCTGAGAAAAGAGCAAAGGAATGGAAATGGACTCAGGGAGAGCAGGAACAGGGTGAAAAATAAAGCAAATTCAAGAAAGCCCCGAATCATGACTTTGGTTTTGTTGATATGAAAATTAGACACATCCAAATTAGCTAGGAAATATCTTGTTTCTTTAGAGGGTGCTGGGGGAGGAGAAGGTATTAACCTTATAAAGGGAACTCTGTAGCCACCCCAGGGAGGGTGTGAAGTAAGTGTTGGGTGATGTGTTGACTTTAATGCAGGAAAAGAGTCTGCTGCTGAGAGCAGCATTAATCCCATGCCTGCCTTTGGGCTGTGGCTGTCAGCATCCTCCCTTGCATCCCCAGCACCAGCAGTGTCTCCAGGATGCTGCCCCAGAGGCCGGGGTGAGAAGAGGCTTTCTGGCTTAGGAACCCAAATCTGCTCCTCCAGGGGCTGCTGGTGGTGGCTGGTGGATGTTTTGGCATGGATGGGCTCTGAGAGGGATTTGGAGGTGTCTCTCATGGGAGCAGGATGGACCCTTCCCATTTCTCCACTCGGCAGGATTGTGCCAGAGCTGGGTCTGATGTTGATAGGGCCTGGGGGAGTGGCAGAGAAACGCCTGAGGATGGAAGAGTTAAGTGCACCCTTGGCAGCTATTCCTGCCTCCCCCCACCCCCCAAGCTCACCCAGCAGATGGGCAGACACTAATTATCCTCCACGCCAGGCTGGTAGCTGTGCGGGGCGGGTGATGCTGTCCTGGAGCTGTGCCACTTAGCGTGGTGGCATCACACCAGAGAGAGAGGCTGAGCTGCTCCAGGGTGACCCATGGGGACATGGGGTGACCAGCTGGGGAAGAGAATAATACTGCAAACCCTGTGATCAGCAATAAAGACTTTAGTGGGGCTGGGATGGAAATAAGTTTGGTTATTCCCATCTCACTGTACCCTTGCTTTGGGTATGATGGTATCCTTAATTCCTCCTGGGAATTCCCAAAAGAGCAAGGAGTTTCTAACTGCTACTGTTCATCATAGCAGGTAACTGGAAAACTGTTCTGGCAGAGCCTGTTTCCCTAAGAAAACAGACAAACAAACAAACAAACAAAAATCCATGCATTTAGCATGCCTGCGGGATGCTGGAGGTGCCTTGTCAGCAAGCAGCTTGTCCCCTGTGTTTGCTGGGCTGGAGGGACTGGTTCCAGATCTGCCTTTGGAGTGAGGGTCTGTGTGACACCCCCGATGCAAGCCCCGGGTGCTCACAGCCCCTGACACTGCTCCAGGCTCAGCAGATGAAAGCTGCATTACAAAAAAAGCATTATTGATTATTATCCCTTCAAATTTCTGAGCGGGCCAGTATTTCATGGGCACGACAGAATCCTTGGGCTTGCTGGAATAAAGAACACATGGGAGCCTGTTTCTGCACGGAGTCAATAGGGAGCTGTCGGCTTACATGTGATTTCACACATTTTTTCAGCTAGCTCAGCAATCCAAATGCAAAAATCCAGCAAACAGGGACGTTGTGTTTATTTCTAACAATCCCTGGAGAGGGCTGGGTCCATAAACCAATGAATGGATTACACTCATCCATAGATGATGGGGTTTTTTTTCCCCATCTGTGACAGATAGATATTATATGGAAAATCTCCATTTAATATCTGATCCATGAATAATTCAATACAAGTGAGTAATATATGTTAAAAATATTGTAAATCCTTCTTAACTCTTTCAGGGCAGCATGTGCGGGTGGAAAGCAGAAGCTGGTGGAAATCGCTTGTGAAATGGGGGAAGGGGATTGATGCTTTGCAGGTAGGATCTCAGCTTAGAGACCTAATGTCCAGAGAGTTATTTGGAATACAGGTCGTGACAAATCGATTGGGTGTTGACCCTCCTAAGCAGCTTCCTAAAAGCCTGGGTGTGAAATGAAAGGCAGTCTTGAGATGCAGAGGTCACAGACAGATCTCAGTTGATGCTGTCTCAGCAGTGGCTGGGGGAAAGATTCTCTTCTGGACTGGTCCACAGAGTCATGACTCTATGCAGCCCCCAGGCTATGGGCCAGTGGCTGCAAAATGCTGGTAAATTATTGCTATGTGGTCATCAGCTTGGAATAGGTGCTTGTGGGTAAATCATTGCGATGTTGGTTGGGCAATGCTGGTGGGGATTGTGATTTAAAAAAAAAAAAAAAAAGTATCTATATCACCATGCCCACTAGAACATGTTCTGAAATTCCTCATCTACATGGGCTTTTTTAATATCTCTGAGGATAGTGACTCCACCACTTCCCTGGGTAGCCTGTTCCAACACCTGACTACCCTCTCAGTAAAGAAATTAGAAATAGACAGTTCTAGTCTAAACCTCCTCTGTGCAACTTCAGGCCCTTTCCTCTTGGCTCAGAAGCAGTGAGAGTGGCTGAGACCCAAGTTGTCTGTCAGAGATGGAAAAGGAGAGGGAGAGAACCAGCTTCTGCTTTCTGCTCTGCTATCCTGGTACTTTTAAAAGTTAATATACTCCCAAATTTATACCAGGACAAATAAGATCTGATCATTAATGATCACAGTGGTTTTTTGCTCATACAGCCTTGAAATACAGACTCTTCCTGACATGCTCCGTTGCTGGTTAGAGGGGCAAAAGAAACACTTTCATTATTTCATGTTACATCAGGGCATACTGACATCACTTAGCATGTCCCCAGATCCACTGTGATGGCTGGAAGCATCCCTTGGTCTGTCACGAAACCAAACACTTCTATTTTCCTGTTGGAAGAAGCTGCTCAAACAGAGCTCACTCTGCAGATATTTAGATTTCAGTGAAGTCCTGTTTTCTAATGGGATTTTTCTTTATTTTTCCCACCTAGCCAGGAGAAACCAGGTACTGACTACTAAAAGCTGGACCCCACTGAATACTTATAGATCTAGGTATAAATGTGGATATCTGTATATAGATTATAGATTATATGAATATAGATGATACAGATAGATATGAAATAGATATAGAAATATATAAATACACATTCCTATGCATACATATATGCACATGTATACATACACATATGTGCACCTCTCTGTCTTTTCTGCTGCCACCTCTGTCTTCTTTCTCCCTGACCCTGGGGGCATGCAGCACCAGCACAAGGAACCCAGGCAGAGAGGAAAGGCAGCAGATGGGTGCAGACAGCAAGCAAGTGCAGGGAGATGCTGAGCCAATATTGCTCAGTATGACAGACAGTGGCCTTAGCACACCAGCAGCCTGGTTCAGTTGTTACTTGGTTTGATTTGTTGTTTGTGAGGGGGTTTTTTTGTTTTTTTTTCCCTTTGTTTTTGTTGCTGTTGGTGGGTTTTTTTGTTTTTTTGTTTTTTTCTGTCAAATTTTTGGTAGTTAGGCTAGCACAGGGAGGATTTAAGGAGGAATGTGAAGAGCAGAACTTGCTGCTGCTTGCAGAGCTTCTCCTTCCCCCCCACCCCCCAGCCATCATGACCATTTACAGGGCTCATGTGGGCAAAACTCCAGCTGAATTTGATGAGTGTTTTACCTGCCTGGAGACTGGAGCCACTTCAGTACAAATATGTTTAAAAATGCAGGATATAACAGCAGGATTTAGCATTCAGAAATCAAGATAGGAATCTCCTCCCTTCTCTCAGTTCCCCTTCACGCCTCAATCTATCAATTCAACCTGTCCAGATGCCTCTACAGAGCCTTCCTACTCTCCAGCAGCTCAACACTTCCACCCAACTTGGTGTCATTCGCAAACATGCTGAGGAAGCACTCAACCCTCTCATCTGAGTCACTGATTGAAATATTGAACAGGCCTGAAACTGCTCTGGGGGACACCACTGGTCACAGGCCACCAACTGGATTTAACTCCATTAACTCTGGGCCTGGCTGTGCAGCTGATTTTTAACCCCCATACACCTGGATGTGTCATTAGCCACCAGCTTCTCTAGGAGAATGCTATGGGAGAGGGTGTCAGAGGCTTTATTTAAGTCCAGGTAGAAAATGACTACAGCCTTTCCCTTGGCCATTGGGTGGGTCATAGGAGATCAGGTTGGTCAAGCAGAACACTCTCTATCAGCTGACATCATTTCCATTGCAGCCTAGCACTTGGTATTTGACACATGAAACCAATTCTGTGTCTTCCCAATAATTAAAAATGATATCACTACTGCCGTGTCGAGTTGGATAAACTTATCACTTCCCTGAGGATGCTTGTTTATGGTCAGAGCCCCAGCAGCTCTTGCAGGGCTTGTATTGTGGTTTACAGCCCAGTATAATGTTTGTGTGTGTCCTTCTGCTTTTGCCATTCAATCAGTGAGCAAAGGAAGAGGAAATAAGATTTGTTAGCAATAAAGCAGTATACAATAACTATTAAAATGGGGTAATTACATAATTAGCACGGTAGTGGTAACTCACCCAGCATGAACAACAGTAAAACAAACCCCTGTTTCCCTTGCTCCAACTTGAGCCGGGACCCTAACAAAACCTCCAAAATGGTTATTTAGTTGAAACACACACACAAAACTTAAAAGCCATCGTAAAACTGAGAAGGGAGGCCCAAAAAACCACAGGGAGGCCAAACACTTTCAAAGAAACAATAGTAAATTAGGTGTTAAAGATATAAAAGCCTGTTCCCTAACAATTTAATTAGGTAGCATGTCTGTTACAGACATTATGCTGCTAGTTTTGGAACCCATGTCAGGGCCTCACAGCTCTCAATTCACACCAGCCCCCAAGAGAGGAGTTTGTTATGAAGGACTGATGTTTTTGCTCTACAGAAAAGTGTGATGGTAATCAAGTGAAAATGGCAGGTAGCACAAGAAATTACTATTTTTCTTCCCCTTTGCAACTTTCCTTGACATATTTTTATAGTAATTAAAAGCCCAGTTTGAAGAATAGTCCTGGTTTTAATTAGCACCTGCTTCAGTTTCATCTGAGCTCATTCCCTCTAAGGAGGAACGGAACAACAAAACTCTCCTGGAATGGGCTTGAGTTTAACTGGAGGGAGATAAGCCTGCCTCTCACCTTCTGTCCTGCCTGCTGGAAGGCAGCTCAGCCCCCAGGACACAGCTGAACCCCTGGGCTGGGGCTGCAGCCTGCAAAAACTCCTGGGGCTCATCCCTCCTCCTGCACCTGCATGGCATCTCTTGTCCCTGGAAGTCAACCTCTTCTTGCTTCATCCTGAATCTGCCTGGTGGGGTCTTGGGTCTACCAAGTTAAATTAAAGTTCTGGTGATTTTGCCAGGGCTGAGCCCACTCTTAGTGACTTCTAAGATTAAAGGTGGAACTGGGGCAGGAGTGCCTGAGAAGGGAAGGGGATTACTTCTCATTAAGCAGAAAGGGCAGCCCAAATGCTTCTCACAAAGCCACCCCATTGCTAGATACTGCCATGAACCCCCTCTGGAAAGGCTGGCTTTCACCTTCAGGCTCTAAAGATGTAGTTTATTCTCTTTCCAGCAAAGATGGTTGCATTTAATGAATGCTGTGGAAAGAGCAGGATCTTGTGGGAAGACTCTTCCTGACCTCTTCTCAAAGGCAGGATACTGAGCAGTTCTCCTGCTGTGCTCAGGGTAATTTTCAGGGATAAAGTTTCCATCGGAGTGCTGCTTGGGGGTTTGTTCTTCCATCACCTCCCAGCAAAGTTTTTACCCAGGAACAGAGAGTCCATCATGAGCCAAGGGGGTCATTTATTTTTAGTGGAATTTCTTTTCTAAACAATGTTGGCCCATCCCTGATGGAACCAACCTAAGCAATTGGAGGAAACCTTCAGAAATGCAAATCTTCTGCTCTGGTTTGATGCTTTTCTATCCTAGGACACAGAAACATTCAAAGATTTTTACCCTGGGACACAGCACAGGGATGCATAGGTGTTGATTTGAGCACTCAGTGAACACTGGAGAGGGGTGATGTCACTTTTACACCATTTTTAGGGCTTCTAATCCTTACTTATGCCTTTACACGCACCTCCAGACCCGTACTTCTGTGCTCTGCTGGAAAAAGAAGTAACACTTTAAAACAGGATGGACACTGCTTCAGAAATTTATTTGGTTTTAAGAACAGGGTGATGGGGGTAAACAGCTCTCTTGGGGAAGAGCTGCTCCCCATAGCACCAGCATGGTCCCCACACTTTTGGGTTATGTGCCAAGAATGAGCCTGGGCTGACACTCCTCCCCCCCAGAGGCAGGCACACTGCAGGACCTCCCTGCACGTGATGCTCCCACAGACATGAGGGGAACCAGGGCCAGTTGAACTGGTTCTTACTGGTCATGACCAGCTGGGTAGGACAGCTTCCTTTGACCCCTTGCCAGCCACTCAGATGCGCTGCAGCCCTGCAGACACAGAGCAAAGGTCCAGTGACTTCCCTCACTCTGGTGTCTGTGTCCACAATTTCCTCTCCTGGCCACCAAGACAACTTCTGCCAGAGCAGCTGGCAGCTACGAAAAGCTCCTGCATTTCCACACTACTGTGTGTTGTTTGAGAGGAGCTTTGGAGAGAAATCTTTCTCACAAGGCTTTTATTTATTTATTAACTAATTAATCCATCCATTTATTTATTTTATTAGCACTCCATTGTTATTTCAGGGCTGAAAACATAAGCTCAGCCATCCTGATGCTGTTTTGGACCTCACACCTCTACTTGACCAAAGAGAACTAAGAACAGCTGCAAAAATACAAACAAACAAATAACTTAGAGCACTGGATATGCTTTAAACCACTAATGAGCTGAACCTAATGACCCCCCAAGGAGGCACATGTTAATTTACATGTTTTCATTAAGTCTGGTCTTCAGGCTCTTGATTTGTCTGTGCAGTGTGCAGCATTGCAGGGTCCTGGGTGAGTAGGCCTGGAACTCTGGCAGGAGATCTGAGGACTCTGTACATCTCCTGCTGGAAAAAAATGGTGTGAGGGGACATTCTGGTCACTGTGTGTGCAGACACAGCCAAGTAAGGCAGTGAAGAGCTGCAACGACACGTGTGACATGGAATGGTGGGAGAAGGAGGGTCCAACTCCTCAGCCATCTTTTGCTGACCACCATGCTGAGGGACCTGGGGCTTCATTTCAGCTGAGCTCAGATTTCCCACACCCCAGCGCTGAAATAGGGGGAAAAGAACCTTTTTCAGGAAGGGACAATAATACAAACCCTCCCCACACATACCCTCCCCTTGCTTTTTGGTGTTAGTAGAGGTCACGTGGTTCTGGCACAGACAGCCCACTGCCCCCATGTAGCTCTTTTTTCCATCTCATTCCTGTGAAGATGCAGTTATTTGTGGCTTCACTCCGGATCTGTCGCTCAGGGATTTGGGAAGCGCTGCCACTCCCTCAGCCCACATCACTGCTGGGAGTGGGTGATGGGGGGCTGGGAAGGAAAAATGGGGGATAAACAGGGCTGTCACCTTGCAGGAGATGGCAAATGCATCCAGGGAGGGGCTGAGGAGCTGGGGTTTGTGAGAGGCTATGGGGAACCTTCCCCTTGTCCCCTCAGCATGGAAATAGCAACAAGAGCTACTGGCAGAGAAGCTGTGACAGCAAAGGGATAGACACAGTCGTGGCCTTCAACTCCTCCTCTGTAATTCCCAAAGCATGGTGGGTGGTGCAGCAGCAAGGTCAGCAGCTGATGAGGCTCCATCCCACCTCCAGCTGCCCTTCTGCAGGCTCTTGTGCTCACCGCTGAAATGGTTCATGAAATGGCTTCACTTCATGAAGTCATCACAGATTTGGAATTTGGAAGAGACTTGAGAGATCATCCAGTCCCAACGCCATGGACAGGGACATCTCCCACTAGACCAGGTTGCTCCAAGCCCCATCCAGCCTGGCTTTGAACACTGCCAGGGATGGGGCAGCCACAGCTTCTCCGAGCAAAATGGGCCAGGGGCTCACCAACCTCACAGCACAGAATTTCTCCCTAATATCTAACCTAAATCTCCCTTCTTCCAGTTTAAAACATCCCACCTTTTCCTATCACTCCAGGCCCTTGTCAAACATCCTGCCCCAGCTTTCCTGAAAGATGCTTTAAGGTCTCACTACAGCCTCCTCTTCTTCAGGCTGAAGAATTCCAGCCCAGTTTCAGAGCAGAGCTGCTTCAGCCCTTGGATCCTTTTCATGGTCCCTTGCTGGACCTTATTCAAAACCCCTCTTTCTCTTTTACCCGGGGCAGGTATGTCCACTGGGGTTTTTGGCTGGAGTAGTCTGAGCAGTGGAGTTCACCAGAGGGATGTTGGTAGAGCTGCAAGCCAGAAGACCTCCTTACCAGCCCCAAGGGGACACCTCAGGAGAATGGGGCTGGTGTGACTTGCAGCCAACTAGAACCCTCTGGCTTCAAGCACCTCTTTGGTTAGAGAAGTGAGATGGGTAATAATAGCAGCTTACTGTTGAGGAAACGTGCTGCCTGTCTGGGCCTGATTTCATCACCTATGCCAGCTCTGTGCAGCTGTGAAACTGCAGCCTGGCTCTGGGCCAGGGATCCCTAAGTCTATGTGGTCAGTGAACTCTTATCACAGACCTTCTGGGGGACCTCTGGTCTTCTGCAGGGCTCTGATTGAGGGCAACCAGCCTCAAAAATCTGGGGCTCCACACCAGTCACATAAGAAATTTATTCTTATTTGTTTATTTGTACTGAAGTTGCCCTCAGAGTCTTCAGAACTCTTCTGGGAAGTTCCCACCCTGTTTTATTTATGATCTAACCTTGTAGTTTGTAACCCTTTGGCTGGGGGTGGGCATCCGTGGGCCGAAAAACTCAGTGCCCCTGCTTGTGTGATGGGAGTGTGGGCATTTCACAACCAGACTCATCTCCAGTTGGAGGACAAGTGAAAAAGGCTGTGGGACTCTCAGGAAAGTGGACAGAAGAGCAGATCATAGACTGCACACGTTCTTCTTGAGTCTGCTCCAAAGCCTGCAGCTTACGTAAAGCTGAATATTGGAGCAAAGACTGAGGGAACTGGGATAATTTGGTCAAGATCAACATGGAATGACATGATCTAAAGGTGGCAAGGTACTTTGGCTCCTAGGATTACACCACCACCCTTGGTTTGCCTTGTAGAAGCGAAGCCTTTTTGCAAGTGATCTTAGAAAAAGCCCTAAGCTTTAGAATAAGTCCAAAGGCTGTTTCTTTTCTTTTCCTAAGGCAAATACTCTCCTGGGTACTACTGCATTTCTCGGATGGCCCCACTAGGGAAGTGTGAACCCTACAAGGACAAAAAAGAAAGCAATTGGGAAAATGGTGGTTGATTTGCCAGCTTAGTTCTGGATCCAATGTCATCCTGCCAACTCATGCTTCCCCTATCTTTCTGAAGGACTTCCACTCCATGTTGCATCAGCCTGCATGGCCACACACCCTCTCCTTCACTGCACCTTCAGATGACTGCAAACTGCAAATGACAGATGAGTTCCAGCAGCCAAGACGACACTTTCAGAAAGAAAGGAGCATTTCTGTCTAAAGAAGGGGCCTCCTTTGGAAGAGAACAGATGGGCTGAATGTCACAGACATGCCACTCTGCATTGAATGGTGTCACCTCTCAAAAGCTCTCATGATAGGACTCCCTCCAGGAAGGGTTTCATCTGCCTGTGGTAGGCTCTGCTGTGGGTTCCAGCTCCTCAGCCAAAGCCTGGGGGAGGCTGCCTGTCCAATGGCACATGGCATTATTATTTCAGTGGCCTGAATTTATTCACATTCCTGTATCTCCCTCATTTTTTGTCAAGATACATTCAGGTCTTTTTTTTTCCCCTCCTATCTTAGGAGTAAAATAACTCTGAGGATTTATTCGACTACAATTCCTCTTCCCAGAAGAATGGTAGATAAATATTTCAAGCTGCATCTGATTTGATTTAAGATTTATTTCTGTTGCTGAGGTACATTCTCCTTGCACGGAGGGCAGACTCATCAAAGCCATGATGATTCACTGCCTTTTGCAAAGGGCTGGTCTGCTGGTCGTGTTCTCCAGCTGTTGCTAGGCTTGTGAATCATCCCTACCTTGGACCTTCCCACAGACCTGAGGGTTTCAGCTGGATGAGGGTTGGTCAGAGGCTGAAATTTCCACTCCAGGAGAAGCTCTGGTGCTCCCCAGTTTTTTTCTTTTTCTTTTTCTTTTTCTTTTTCTTTTTCTTTTTCTTTTTCTTTTTCTTTTTCTTTTTCTTTTTCTTTTTCTTTTTCTTTTTCCTTTTCTTTCTTTCCCTTTTATTTTCTTTCTTTTTTTTCCTTTTATTTTGTTTTTTCTTGTTTTCTTTTTTCTTTCTTCTTCCTTTTTTCTTTCTTTCTTTTTTATTTTTTACTTTTTTCCACTTTTTTTCTTCTTTTTTCTATTTTTTCTTTCTCTTTTCTCGTTTTTTGTTTTGTTATGAATTGAGATGAAAGGTTAAAGTTGGAAGAAACTTGATATGTAAATTTAGAACCTATTTAGAAAATAAAGCCTCATCTAAATGACATTTGGTTTGTTTCTACTTTCCTACTGTATAAAAAAATGGAAAAAATAAGACTCTAGAAGTGCAAAATACAAAATCTGTGTAAGGTTTCAGTCAATATCCAAGTATGTGCAGCAGTGGAAGAGACCATAACTAAACGAAGCCTGTCGATGCCATTGAAAAGAACCACTCCAGTGGTGATGAAACACTATGTTTTGACATTCTCCTGTTGTAAGATTTCATTGAAATTGACAAACTGCTGAGAAATATTTTGATTTTTGAATAGACTTTACTGGATGAGAAGCTGCTCTGTTGAAAACCGTTCAGCTGCTCTATCGCAAACCAAGCCACAAGCTGATGAGCTGCCCCATCCTCACTGCTGGTGAAGCCTGGAGACAGCAAGGCAAACATGCCAGGGTCAAACCCTGAGCATTTTAGCAGTCACTCATCTCACCATTTGACGTGGGCAGGAAACTGGACTAAAGAAGAATGACAATGTTTGGCACTTTGCAGGGGTCCAGATGGCCTGGCGTTAGGCGTTGGCTTCTCTCAAGGCTTCTCACGTTGTTATCAAGGCTTCTCACAGCACCATTGCAGAGACTGACAAATCAGAATGGTTTTGTCAGGAGCCAGAGTCAGGCTGGCTAAATTTGCTGCTAAATTTCAAACAGATACAAGATGGGAAAGTAGGAGGAAGATGGCAAGAAGAGTTGTTTGCTGGAACAGACGTCTTGGGATGTGCACTCATGTCTTCTGCTGGAGGGGCCTCTGCTAAAGGAGCACATCAGTTCTGAGGGACTGCTGGTTCAACCTGACATTTCATCTCCTCAAAAAGGATTTCACTGACATTCGTGGCACACGTGTCTTGTAAATCTGAATGTCCACATTGTTCTGTTGTTGGCTTCAGAGTGAGGAGAAACAAAAATGCTGGTATTCACAACTGGTAATTCCTTTTGAACTAGCTAAAGCACTTAATAAAAAAATAGCTGAAAACTAGCTAAAAATAATAATAATTTAACAATTTAAAAGACCTCTTGGTCAAAAAAATGTGTCCTGGTTGTGGGTACACAATGATGTGCTGCTTTGTCTCCTTACCAAACATCCCAGGTTCAACTCAATCTGAAGAGCTGCAGCTTCCACGTAGCCCCCTCCACCAGATACACACCCATCCTTACCCCACCCCCTGCAACACACCAGAAATGGTGCAGGGCTGATGAAGCAATTCTCCATGAATCTGTGCAATACCTTTTGCTGCCCACCAAATGCCTCTCTGCAATCTGTTTTGGGCTTTTATTGCTTTTATTGCTTTTAAGATTGCTTTTATTGTTCATTCCAATTGTACCTACTTGTCCCTCTGCAGATAAAAAGCTCTGCAGAAGCCTCACTGGTGCTCTGGTCTCAGGGTAAGCATCTGCTGCTGGGTTTGCTAGACAAATGAGAACATGTATCTCCAAAGATAGACTTTCTGGTTTTACTGAGACCCTGGCCCAGGTTGCCCAGAGAAGCTGTGGCTGCCCCATCCCTCGCAGTGTTCAAAGCCAGGTTGTATGGCGCTTGAACCAAACTGGTCTAAGTGGGAGGTGTCCCTGCCCACAGCAGGGCATCAGAACTGGATGAGCTTCGAGGTCGCTTCCAACCCAGACCATTCTGGGATTCTGTGATGATTCCATGAAACACTGTGTTTAAGAGGTCCCATAATCAACTCGGTCTGGCTCAATGTCCCACAGATGGTGATAACCACACTTCCTCTCTCTCCAGAGTGATGCTGATTTAGCTTTTCCACAGATCCAGGTATAGGAAAGGCACCACTGGCTGCAAGAACTGCATGAGTAATTTGTAATGAATAATTTATGTGAGTAATGCTGCCCTTTTTCCGGCGTGTGAATTGTCTGTATGAAAAGGCTGGATTTTATCCAGGGAAACTTGTTATTTGGAAAAATTTTTTTGAATAAGAAGAAGAAAGAAAGAAAAAAAAAAGAAAATGCTAGTCTGCAGCTTATTAGTGAGTTGTTTGTTGTGAGTGTTCGATAGTCCAAATCCAGCCTGCCCTGCATGCGTGCACACAGCTCACATGGGCCTCATTAAAGGCATCTGAAGTTGGTGGGAGCTTCCTGATGGGACTGCCAGGTCCTGGGACAGCCCATGCCATGTCTGAAGGGTGGGGACAGGTTTCTCCCAAGCTTGCACCTGGCTGTAGGTATCCATCAAACTTGCTGAAACTCTTCAGTTCTGGCTTAGAGCAAAGCCATTCAGTGACTCCTCTGGCAATAAGCACAAGCATCCTTGTAAGCTCAGAATTTAGCAAGAGATTTTTTTAAAAAGGTTTTGTGAAAACAACTTTTTGGGCAAAGGAAAGAAGATAGCCTGGGATTGAGAGGACTAAAATGATGTAGGATAAATTTTTTGAAAGTGTTTTTCCGTTTTTATAGTGCAGTTCACACTCTTACATCAGTTCTGGCCATTCCAGCTCTGATTGTTGTCTTTATTCTTGACTCCTAACCCTTGGAAGTGTCCTCTCTCAGAGCCACCAGAGGGAAGTAGGCACCCATAGGTCCAGGCCACAGGTCCCAGCTGTTCCAGGAAGGAAATGAGAAAGGAGCTGCTGGGACATCCTGGACAGTGTGTGTGCTATCACTAGTTTCAAGGCCTAGAAAGCTCCCAGTTGCAGCTTTCTTGTCTCTTTAGGGATCTTGGGAGATCTGGTTCTGCAAGCTAGAACCCCTTCAACCATCTCCAGAAGCACTAAGGCACTTCCGAAAATCTTTCCCATTTCTAGTGCTACGTCTGAAAGAGCTTTGGCTGGTGGAGTGTGTCAGATTCCTTGTCATATCTGCCCTATCCATGCTGTGTCACTGTCAGACCCTTCCAGATTACAGCTTTTGTCTCCCTCCAAGTTTGCCTGCAAGCAGAAGGGTGCAGAGGAGACAGAGTGTGTGAAGTTTTAAAAATCAGAATGAGGTAGTGTTATTTTGGTAGGGTTAATGCATGCACATTAAACATCCATGGAGGCACTATAAAAATAAAGAAGGGGAAGAGCCCAGCCTAGATAGCTGTGCAGATAGCCATGGGTTAGCCAGCACAGAGCAAGAGCACTGAGCTGTGACAGGAGGCTGGCGTAGTATCATCTCAGATTATTAGTGCCTCTTGTTTTATAAGTGAAGTTCTGGGGGAGGAAATATGTAGTGAAGTGAAACTGGTGATTGTACAGGCACGCCGGCGCTGAAGGTTGCAGTGGGTGGGCAGTCTGTGGGGGCTGGTGTGTTAACTCCAGCCAAGGAGAGGCACATGCTTTCCAATCTCTGCTATCTGGGTTTCAGTGCTGCAGACAACCCATCAGGGTGTCATTAACAAGCAGTTACTCTGCTCTCGTTGCTGTGCTTTAAGGAAATATGTCAAAGGCATTTCTGGTGAGCGAGGGCTCGGTGAGATCAGATTGCTCCAGCCTTCTTGCAGCATTCCATTCACATTATAATACACAATAGTTCAGACCCTGCTGTGTCCCATTACTCAATTATGAAATTGCTTTAGAAGTTGGGAGCTTACTGATTGGCTCTGAATGATTTCATACCCATCATATTTCTGTGTGTTTGTGCTCTTGGGCTGATTGCTCCATCTTGTTGGTTCTTTCATGCATTAGAATATCTTCTATACCTCCCTTTATCACTAACAAAATGCTGCTCCATGTGCTTTGCCTCCTCAAACCAGGGAGTGGAAGTGCAGTTTACCTTTGAGGTCAGTTGCTGTGGGTATGGAGCCATCAAGCTACAGCCTAAGAACCAGGAGAAGTGGGAAGGTGTAGTGAACCAAAGCTCAGTCCTGTAGTTCAGAGCTTTTCTCCCTTATCTGTCTGGCAGATGTGCAGATCCCTGTGTAGAAGCAAAATGAGGAAAGAAGGCTGCAACAGCAACTGAATATATTTGTGCAGCTCATTCCACTCAAGCTGAGTCCTAAAGCATTTGTCCCCTAAGCATCATAACCATTTATCCTCTAAGCTTCACAACCAGCCTTTAAAATTTAACTTTGCTCACAAATTACATGCAAGGAAAAATTTATATGATAATATTTGCAGATATGGCCTACTTTCATGTATCAGATCTTCACGCATCTGTTTGCCTTCCTGAAGTGTTTGTCATGGAATGAGTATTTCTCAGCGGTGGAAGATTCAATGGCAGAGGCCTTTTGTGTAAAACAGGGTTTTTGCAACACTTGCCCATAAAACCCGTGAAACCCAAATGTATGTGGTTGGATTCTATTCAATGACCCAATTCATCATATCCTCTGTAAGCAGGGTGTAAACAGGAGTGACGTCATGAAGACTCAGCTTGTGCATCGTTAAGACTTTCAGTCCTCTTTGTATTGACCCATGCAAGAACTGAAGCAAGGTCCTGTTCTAAATTAAAACAATTTTGTGTGTTTGGACAGTCAAAATAGACTCAGTCTTTGAACTTTTCTAAAAATTACTGCAAGTGGTTGCTTTGAGCACCTATTGTTAAGAGCAGCATCGATCTTCAGGAACATTTCATACCACCCAAAGGAAAAAAAAATAAAAATCTGAAGTTTATAAGGTAATAGTATGATGCATTGGCAGAGCCTATTAGAATCAAATTGTTGACATCTTATAGTGAGATACTGAGCTTACAAAAAACTCTGGGTAAAAATGTTCTTGGTATGCAAGAATGTTCTCTCCCTTCTCTGTCAATAAAGGAATGTGACTGAGAGTCAGAGCGAACTGCTCAGGGGGTTGGATGTGTTTAAAAGCCTGTGGACATGGCCAAACAACTGGATGCCATTGACCTTGTGCTCAGGCCTTCAAGGTGCAGTTTAAAGGGGAGAGATGTCTTAATAGATGTCCTGGCCAAACCGTGACAATAGAGAAGCCTGAACTCTGGTGGTCACTCAAGAGTTTCTTTTGGGCCAGCTCCTGAAATCCTCTCTAGGTTAGGTGCTTGCTGAAGACATTTAGATACATGCACAAATAAAAATGAAATGAGGACACTGGATCAGTCTGGCTTGCTTTTAAGGAATAATTTCTTTCCCAAAACCAGCATTTAGAATTTTTTCCCTTCCCTGTTCAGATCAGACCACCAGCAGGTTTGTTTCACCCTCTAGGTGTTATCAGGGAATTACTGGAAAGCAGCATGGCTTTGATGCTGTTAGAATGATAGTGCCTTTTGCCTACACAGGGATGTTGCTAGAAGGTCTTTGAAAGGTTTCAGCTTATGTTTCCAAGACGAAGCACTGATTTTCTGATGAGTTAAGGCTTTGGCAACAAGCAACAAGATTCTCTCACCTGCCAGCAGATAAGAATCATCATAAATGTTCCCTATTCTGGGTTATGCTATTCAGTAAATTGAATCCTCAAAAACTTCCCCTTAATATTGTGCCATCTAAATTTTCCCCTTTCAGACTTCTGACTGGATATGATTGTTCTGACACTCTGCCATGTCACTAGCACAGAGAGGTGCATATCTGGCAAAGCTATTTCATGTATTTGTTAACTCATTGTGTTTCTTTATTTAAATATTCTCTGCAGATGAGACATATGGCAAATACTGGCCAGCTTAGTCTCAGCTGCTTCTCAGATCCAGATGCTAATATAATTTCATAACTTGGCTTGTGCACTTCAGATCTGTACCAAACGACTCCGTTTTGAATTACCATTATATTTGATATTAATACTAAGCATACTCACAGCTGTCCTACATTGCTATTTCCACCCTCCCTAGGATTCAGCTCTCAGAGGACATAACACTCTTGTTTGTCTGCCTCTCAGGCTTTTAAATCTGGCCTGGCCTCACAGCATAGCATAGCATCTACAGAAGAGATGTGCTAATTGCCACCACATTGTTCTCAGTTTATTAGCTTCAAGGTCAGGTCTAGCCTGTGAAGTTTTCCACCATCCCAATAGTGACCTTCAACTGAGCAGCTCAGGAAAGACTCCTGTGCAAACTGCCCAAGGTCTCTGTGGGTATTTGGGATGGGACTTTGGAAGTATTTAGTCACCTAAGGATGAGGAGTGATATCTAGTGGTCCGTGGTACGACTTAAGTATTTTCTTTTTTCCCACTGAGACAGAGTTCTTAGGGAGATGAAAAACATCAAACAGGTCAGGTCCTGGTGCTCTCCGGATCCTGAATGAGCAAAACTCAGGGTCACCTTTTCATCCACAGCTGCTGCTGTGCCCTGGGCACTGTTTCTTCAGCACAGGAGCAGAAAGTGATCTTCTCCTAATGAGCAGATCAACAGTTACTATTTCGAGAGAGAGCAGGCCTCCTGCTTGTACTAACTAATACTGTGTGGGTGGTTATCACCTTTTATGGATGAAAATGGGAAAATTCAATGTAAATCCTACCCTCAGAAAGACCTTCAGGAGTCAGCCCAGAGATAGCTAGAAAATATCTTGGGTGATTTTCAGCTCTGGAAGCCCTGGCACATACCCATTAAAATCCTTGCAGCAGGCATAAATCTGACCCTAACAGGGACACATCCTGGCCAGAGGTGGCTTTGAGGTGCACCTCTCCTGGGTGGTTTCCAAGGTACACTGAGATGCCTGCCATGGAGCAGAGAGTCCTCTCCTCTCCCTCCATCTTCTGCTTTCTCCTCAGAGAGGATCCAAGTTTATTTAATCTCGGATTTCTAGCTGAAAAACACTCAGCGAGCATGAAAAGCCTTTGAACTCCAGGAGTATTTGCTACTGCCTGTAATAAGGCCGGGGAGCAGGAGACAGCCACTTCCGTAGCTGTTACAGACACATCTGCACAACGTGGTGCAGGAAGCATCTCGATGCCTCTGTAGCCCTGCACATTTTTGGAAGCACATGAGGAAACTCACAGGACACTGTTTGTGACCCGTGCACCCTGCACACGGTATGCAACAGGGGGCAAATCATTCAGTTAATATAAAAGTACTTCCAGCCCAGACAACAATCAGCTGCAAGGGACTTGGAATACATTAGAAAGTGGATAGCCAGGAAACCCTTTCCATGAAGTGCAGAGAGGATTTAGTTGCTGAGTGCTGCAGAGATGCATACATTTTCCTAAAAAAACATACCTGGTGCCAGCACGAAGCTTCAGTGCATTGTCAAAACAAGCCAAGATTCTTATTAAAACCAATTGCTTTGGTTTGTTAGGCTACTTTACTGTGGTGCCTCTAAGCCAACATATGTATTTGGGTTTAGAAGAATTGTTTCAGCCAACCCTTAGGTGGCTAGAAATGAATGCAAGCCGAGCAGATGCAGGGTATCTTTTGCCCACTCCTGTCCTTTGGAGGCTGTTTCGTGGTACATGGTGTGTCAGATGTTGGCATTTGCTGTGCGAGCAGATGGTCTGGAGATGAAGCTGTATAGTACAACACCCTCTGAGTTACAGGCAATGCTGAGGGGACCCTATTTGCATGCACAGTAATGTGACTGAAGAAAATAAGACCAAATACACATGCAGTTTCTTGTATTCTGGGTTTCATCAGACAGAATGTCACAAATAGCAAAGACCATTTTGAAAAGGGAAGTAGTATCTTTTATTTGGCTGAAAGGGATGGTACCAGAAAAGCAGAAGCAGCCTTGTCTGCTTTTTTCCAGCTATATTGATCTAATAAAGGCCCATCGGGGTCACAGCAATACTGCTGCTCACACCAGAGGTACACAGGGTGTGCTTCTGAAGCACAGCTCTGCTCTTGATGGCACCAGGGCTGGTCCACCTGTGCCCACGAAGGCAGGGGGTAAATGAACTTGGAACCAGGCCTGGTGTATCTCTCATGGCTGTACTAATACAAGTATTCATTTACTACTCAAACAAACAAAACAAAACCCCTTGAAAAATCTCTTGAATGTGTATTTGAAGCTAGAATAAATAATTTTGACTTTATTCAGAATACGGCACTGCAGATTGTCTCTGTTTTAACAGCGGAAGCCAAACAAAGGCTAAGACTTTAAGGCAGGTGGGTAGAAATGGCAATTCCAACAGTAAAATTCATCAGGAAGCTGAGAAACAGGAATTCCTTTATTCCAGATTTTTAATTGAGCCTTTTAGTTTCTCTCAGCTCACATCTATATTGTGTCGGTACCAATGGCTTCCCCAGACACTGCTGTCTCTGAGTCACAGTTGTTGCTGCTGTCATCATGGCAGATATGGAAAGAAACCTCAAAGGCCCTCTTTGGGGGTGACACTGGTGAAAGTAGAAGGTCCCTTGGCTTTTCAGAAGCAAAAAGATGAGTCAGAAACTGCAATTCAAAAATATCCAGCCTCGGCCTCCGTGTGTGAGTTTAGCCTGGTTCTTCCTTTAATAGATTTTGTGATCCTGATCTCATCACTCTGTGATGGTTATCTGTTTTCTAAAAGATTTTCACAAATGATGCTGTCATGAGTTGGCTAATGATTCAGTCACCTGCACTGCTCTGTGGGTCACAGTTTGGGAGCATCTTCATTCTCAGGAGTACTGAAGCAGCCCTGAGAATCCCAAGATGCGCTTTGCATCTGGGGATTCTCATCTGGGGAAGTGTCTGTAGGCTGCAAAACAGTCACCCTATGCTCTATGCATCTATGTCCTTGATGCATCTAGACAGGCTGCAAGATGTGAAGACCAGTGGGTGCTCCTTCATCCCCAGAGCACGATGGAGCTTTGGCACCTGTGCTGAGGGGCTCCCAGCATAGGTGGCTTTTGAAAATTGAGGGCAAGCATCAAGGCTGAAATTCCCATGATCTGAGCAAAACCTCAAATGCATCCTTCCTCCTGTGAGCAGTATTTGCACATCTGAGCCTCAAGGCAAGCTCCCAGCCTGGCTATCAGACTCCTGGCAGTAATTTCCACACTAGTTTGTTGTATTTGGACTCAAGATTCCCCCTTGACCCCAAAAGTCACACTAAAATGCTAAAAGTGTTTTCTTTGCTTGCTAAAGAAAACACAGAGGACTTTATTTAGTTATTGAGAACTCCTCAGCCGTTCTTCAGTCACTTCGTGTTTTCCAGAGATTGTATCTATGCTGTTGTCTCCCAGCTCGGGTCGCTCGGTGCTGCTCAGAGGGGAAGGAAAGCTGTTACATTTCATTGTCCTCAAAAGAGGGGAGAAAAATCCGACTCATGCTCCCAACCCAAACAACTCAGCTGCCTCATTTGTTCTCGACAGCCAGTGAGGCTCCCTTGAAAACCGGCTGTAGTCTTTAATTCCCTTCTAACAGGTTGGCCATAGCCAGAGAAGAGATTTTTTTTTCCTCCCCTGATTTATGAGCTTTAATTTATATGCAAGCCTGGAATACTTGCTTTGGGAAGAGTTCTACCTCAAGCCAAGTGAGCACTGAGATGCACAGCACTTTGCATGGTATGTTTGGTATTTTCATGGCTGGGTCTGTAGCAGGCCAAAAAAACCTCGGTTTAGGAGCAAGCCTGGTTGTAGTTGGCCTGGTGGGGCCAAAAAGGTGCATTACTGATTTAACAGGTTTGGAGACCTCAGCGTCACCCAGGCAGGCCCAAACTGTAAGTGTGGAAGCACAGGAACAGCCTGGGCTCCCCTGCAGCCCCTATGTGATCTGGGAAATTGCTTAACGGTGTCTCAATGGGTGGTAAAATGGGAATTTCCAATCTGGAGCTGACTTGGTGCAGCCTGGGTGTAGGTAGGATTGTGCTGACTCTGCTGTTTCCTTTGGAAGGGATTGAGAGCATTTGGCACTTTTGTTTTGGGTTTTTTTTTTGCATCAGGTCAGGAGCTCCTGACTTCTGGGATGAGATATGGCAGCTGGTGATGAGCACCATGAACAGCAGCAGGATCTCACTTTGCATCGTGTTTGTACCTGCTGGGAGGATCCAAATTTCTGCTATGACATTGCAGCTGACACCTAGCTGACAGGTAGTGAATTTATATGTGCTGTACTACATAGAGGGAGGGTCAGGAAGCTGTGGAGAAGGAAAGCTGGAAGGTAGGTGTAAGGTGAGAGCTAGCTAGGGGAGGGGACACCTGGGCTGAGATGTAGAACCGTGCAAGAGCCAAAGCCTGGTTGTTGTTGCTCAGTGAACATGTTAGATGTGGTAACACCACCATGGCTTGGTCTTCAAGAGCTTGGTCCTCAAAGGTTTTGGTCCAACAGCATGGCCAGAAATTGTGCAGAAAAGCAATTAACTGCCTGGGTAAGTCCCTCTGTGCAGGAAAGCACTTACCAACCTGCTGGAACTGATCACATGTTTAAATGTTTTTCTAAACACTGCAGCCTGAGGTCAGTGTCCTCAAGGGTATTTAGCTCCCAGATTCCCATTGATTTCACTAAATGCCTCTTGAAGTCTTGAAGTTTGTTTGTAGCAGGAGGCAGGTTGGCTTCATGGTAATGAAGTCCCGTAGGTTGGATTCATTGACCTAGCACTGGGTGGTGATGCATACACATTCTGGACCTAGTGAGACCTGTTGGCCTGGTGGGTCACCAACTCAGAGATGTGAGCCAGCAGCAGCAGCATGTTTATATGGATGTGGTACTCTAATCTTGACTGTTATCATTCATTTACATCACCTCTTTCACAAGCCTCAGGGGGCTGTATCATACACGCTGAGACTGGGATCTTGCTACCAACTGTTACACACCTCCAACTTCCTATGAGAATAATAATGTATGCTCTGCTTAAAGTAACACCCAGAATGGCTCGGGTATCTGGGGAGAGCTGTTGTCTTCACAGGTGAAATGGCAGACGAGGTCACAAAACAGAATTTGGTTCTTTGCAGCAGGTTTGTTCTACTCAGTGCCAACAAATTAGTCAATGGCTGAGTCACCTCTGCCCCTCAGTGACAGAATTAATAATTGATCACTAACTGGGCCTGCGGTTTGGAAGGATCCTGCTACATTTGGGAACTTCCTTTCATCTAATGCACAGCTTCTCTATGTACCTCACAGGAGCTCCCCACTGCTGAGTCTAAGAGGACTCACTGAAGTACACAAAGGTTTCCTGTGGAAAGAGGGGTTTGTAGCCTTTGGTGGAGGTTATGTTCAAGGCCTAAGGATGCATATAGATCTGAATGGGATAGCACGATGGACATCCCAGGAGGCTGGGAGTGGAGAGTTGGATCTGGGCCCCAAGTCTTACTCACATCCTTACGATAAGAAGGGTTGGGGAGAGTCAGAGGGTTATTTATCTGTTTGTTTGGCAGTGGACAAGGCAATAAAAGGTGATCTTTTAGAAAGCTCAGAATAAGGAAACCTGTCAGAGTCAGCCTCTGCCTCCTTTGCTTTTATCTGTGTGACTAATTCAGCACTATCCCTGGTTTGTATAAAATTGCACTCTTGTATGTGACATGCCCCCTGGGACCCACTCCACCCACAGTACCCCCTGACCTCATCGCCCCTCTCTGATCTCCACCCGCAGCCCTGGCTTCCTTGCCTGTCCCCTCCAGCAGCTCCCTCAGGCTCCTCTCCAGCCCAGCTTGCTCTTCCAGGCTTTGCATCTTGCATGGTTTTACATCTCAGCCCAGGAGTCCCCTCTCCTAGCTAGCTCTCACCGTACACCTACCTTCCAGCTTTCCTTCTCCACAGCTTCCTGATCCTCCCTCTAAATATAGACTCTGTGGTTTGGGAGTTTCCAAATAAACAAACCAAAACCAGTGGAAGGTTGTGGTTTCTGCTGCTTTTCTTTTGCTTACCTGGAGCAAAGAACCACCCTTCAAAGTTCCACATGTAGGCAGGGTGCTCTGGCCCAGCCAGGGCTGTGTATCATCTGAGATGGTCCAAGCAGAAGAAAGAGCACAGTTCTAGTCATCTCTCTCCTATCCCCACCCTTCTGAGCTGCAGAGATCTGTTATTGGTAAAGAAAATAAACCTCAGAGAGGGTCATTACAGCAGCTTGTTCATCACACGAGGAACATTCTTCTCCACCAACTTAAGCAACACCGGGCTGAGCACTCTGAGGTGCACTCACTGCTGGGGAGCAGACAAAAAGTCCATTGACACACCCAGGAACAAAAACTGTCTTTCGGTGAGACACCCTCCTCTGTTTGATCAACAGCTGGGCAATAAGGGCAAGGTCTAAGAAACGAAAACAATCTTAACATCCTAGGATGTATATATTACATCTTGGGAATATAACTCTGATATCAGAATCCCATTCTCTAGATGTTGGCAGGGTCTCTGCTGGAAGATTTAAGGACTCTCCTGGCATGACAGCACTGGGTGTTCAGAAGCTTTTCACACAGGAGGTAAATGGTGAACTGAGCAAATCCTGCTCACTGTATTCACATTAGCCCTGACTGAAGAAAATTTGGCTGCATATATCACTTTGAGGTCACTGTTGGATCATGAGTCACTGCCTGGCTGCCCCATTTGTTAGGATGCTTCTGCCACCTCTTGCTTTTCTTTACAAGTTCCACAACACTTTAATTTCCTCCCTCCTTTTTTAGCCTTTTGATCCAGGTCATGGTCAGGAGCTGTGTTAGGGCGTTGCTGGTGTCCCTTGGTCAGGTCTTCACACCCAGGAGGCATTGCTGTCCTTCAATACTCCACTCAGGAGCTTTCCTTTAGGAAAAGCCCAAGGGTGATGGAAAATTGGATTGGTATGGGAAGGATTGGGGTGTGGACAGAAATACCAACACCAAGCACCCCTTGGAATTTACAGCAATGATCTCAACTGAGTCTGCCAGCATTCAAAACCTTCTCAAACTCTGAACTCTATTGACTTTCTTCATCTTCACCTTTGAAGATGAAATACATTGAGTTAGAAAACAGTTAATTTTCCACCAAACAGAAATATACCTGAGCTGATAATCATGTTGTACAGGGATGTCCTGAGTTTTTGTGGCTTTGAGAAAGCTTGTCTGCACACACAGTTAAAGTAAACTTCTTTTATTTTTTGCAATACATTATTGTAGTATTTATAGCCACTGGATCTGATGCTCTGTTCCAGAAAAGGCAGCAGGGAGAGTTGTACAGCCATAGCTAAGTACCTGGGAAATGTAAAATTATACTTTTCATGTTTCATAGTGTTGAAACATAAAAAGAAATGGTGAGGCGAGCTGGGAAAGAAAAGGGTTAACCATTTAGGGGACTGAGTTAAACAAAATATACCTGTGCAATAGTCTCCCCAAGGAGTGGCTGAGACCACATTGCTTGGATCATTTAAAATTGGATTGTACAAAGCAATAGAGAAAATTCTGCAGGGAACAATCTTTCACTGGCAGGTGGGATGGACTCAATGACCTAATAAGTGTTTTCCATCTCTAAGTCTACGAGATCAGTCTAAAACTAGTGCAGTATGGTTTTTCCCAGAGTTCCCATGTGTTGGTTATGAAGAGAACCAAGCTGCACCAAACTGTGTCTTGTTTAAGTTAACTGTTTGAGCAGTTCTTTTGCCCCACACTGGTTCCTTTTTTAGCAGACTCCTTCCCAAACAGGTGATTCTTTTATACTCACTTTGGTTTTGTTATGTAAAGCATGTTAAATCACATACTGTTCCATGTATTTTTCCTTAAAATAGAACAAGAGTCAGGAAAGAATCCACTTTTTCTTCCATTTCTGCAATTAACCCCCTGATTCTCATCTTGGGAAGGATTTGGACCACCTGGATCCAGGATCGAGCTGTCCATCAGGCAGTTCCCAGCATCTCATCAACCATACGGCAGAGAAATGTCCCTTTTCTTACACGTCTGAAGCGGCACCAGTTGCAGCCCTCATGACCTGTGTGGCACATGGTCACCTACCTGTGTAGTGACACTTGGGGGTCTCAAGAGCTCAAGGTGCAGTTGCTTTTACTCTCAAGATATTGAGCGTAGGTGAACTCAGAGGCTGTGTTGTTTGTTCTCTGCATTCAGAAAACTCAAGTTCATGGAGGCACTGGAGACATGCAAATGGCAAATTTGGGCCCTGCCAACATACCTGCAGGAAGGAGAATCATCCCTGCCTAGAGCAGGGCAGAGCTCTAGGGGCTCTCTACTGCTCCAAGATCTTCTGAAGAAGCCCTGGCCCTGGCTGTCAGTCTCTGGTAGAGGGCCTGCTCCCAATGCCACAGGAGAACAAGTGCTCCAGCCATTGTATTTGGCTCCAGGCTTTTTTTTCCCCTCTGTGCCTCAGAAGCATATTGGCAGAAGGCAGGCACCAGGTTTGGATGGGCTGCTAGATGATGAGCCTGACAGATGGGATCAAAGGGTTGTGGCTGTGGAACCCAGGGGCTGTGCTCAGCTTTCTACTGAAAGAAAGCTCTCTTTTTCTACTCTGGTGTCACTAATGTAACTCTGGATGCTCCAAGTTCACCTTCTAGGACTGTGCTACAACCCACATTTCCTGACACCCCAAGGCTGTGAGGACCCCCTGCCCCATGAGGCCATTAAGGGATGCCAAGGCTGTTGTCCGCTGTGTTCACCCCTTGGAGAAACCCATTACCCCTACTGTCTTAGGGGCTAGTAAATACACATGTGCACACACATCTGTGGTTTCTACCTGCTCTGATGTGGATGTTGGGCACAGGGCTGCCAAGAGCCCCTCCATCCCACCTTGCCCAAAGCCCCACGCTGGAACAGAAATGACTCAACGGTCCTGGTATCCACTTTTGTCCTCCCTCAGGGCTGCTTCAGGGTCTTAAGCATGAAAACTTCAATCCACTGCTTGTTGCAGCAGTTTGTTTTGGTTTTTTTTTTTAAGGTTTTACCTTACTGCAGAAAAAATTTTCCTTCCATCTGGAGGCAGAGATGACAGTGACTGAAGTACCCAGGCCACCCACAGACCCCGTGTCTAGAAATGGGGCAGTGACTGGAAAGGGCACAGCAACAGGATGGGGGAATTCAGATTTGTCCACAAATCTCCCTTCTTCTGCCTCCATACTCCAGCTCACATCATGATTACAGAACTCCAGAGTTGGGTGAGGTGTCTTTAGTGTGAGTCATTCGTGGCAGCACTGGGCTGTCCAGGGAGTGCACAAGGCACGGGGCTCTCTCCTAGGAAAGAAAATTTCCCTTCACGGCTTTTTAGACCTTTTAAATATTTGTTGTGATTGTGGTACTAATTAAATTCAGCTGTTGCAGGTAATATAACTCCTAACAGATTTTTTTTTTAAGTTTTTTTCTCCCTTTTAGAGGGCAAGTGAGCAGCGCTTAAAGGTATATAGCCCCGTCCATCGGGATGGCTGCTGGCAGAAATGTTGAGCTTTGATTGAACTCTGAAATCATCATTTTCACTGTGCCAGTTCCCCTTAGCCCAGCACAGAGAAGGCTGGAGGAGCAGAGATCCAATGGGAAGGCCTGACCACTGCCTGCCTGCATTTTCTCTGCTTGTGCTTTCAATCTTGATAAACCAGACAGCCGGGAAGGGGAGGTGTCCATCTGAGCTATCCCCTAGCTTGCTTTGGGTCTTCTGGACCTCAGCACCGTCACTTCTTCCGTCCATTGAAGCCTGCTGTGCCACCTTGGCACCTTCATAAGGGTCGACCTGGTACCTAAACATTTCTGCAATGTGGTTCAAATTCATGGTAAACTGCATAGATGAAAAGTCATTGTTTTAGGAGAAAGCTGCATTTTTGTGGTCTTGTTCTGATGCTGTGCTGCGTCGTGTGTGGTGTTCAGGGCTTCCCGGTGCTCACCTTTCAAAACCTTTCAGATTGTCAAGGAGAATTGCTGCTTGTCAAAAATGATTCGAAACGCCCTCTCTGTGTGTCCTCTAATGTTTTGAATTTTAAAGAGTAGCCCCAGGGCAGTATATTTAAACATGATCTCAGAGAAACTGGTTCATTGCATTTGTAAGCCTACAGAGTCACCTCAGAACGACAACGATAAATAGACATTAAGGTTTGTGGAATCACACCGAGGTCAGGTGTCCCCCCTGCACTATCCCCCCCTTCTGCCCCCCCTCC
>JAAWXA010000026.1:122786-419137 GCA_038090715.1 Florisuga fusca | reverse complement strand
CCTCCACCCCCCCCATGATTTGGGCCAGTATTGAATTTCCTAATTCAACCCCAAGCCTCTTTGTGCTTTACAACTGTTCACCCCCCAGCTCTTTCACACAGGCACTGTGGCCCCTCCTGATACAGGAGGTTAGTGCCAGGGCTTTGAAAGTCAGGTACGCTGACCCAGGCACCGGGCTCTGTTTAACCATCTGTACAAAGCCCCTTGATCTTCAGAAGGCTGCAGCACCTGTGAGCACTCCCCAGCCTTTGAAAAACTATAACTGCCGTGTTAGAGACACAAGATTGGGATGATAGTGGGTTGATTGAGTTATTGCAACTTAATGAGTTGCCACGCATCTGCCAAGCCGCAGCAGCTTCACGTGTGTGTGCGTGCATGCATGCTCCTATTCAGCTCCACCATCGAACTCAAGTAGTTCCTGTGTATTTTGCACTGGTTTGGCAACTGTCCTGAGGCCAGTTACCAGGCTGATAAGCTTAACCAGTGGAGTTGGGAGCACTGAAACAAGAAAGTCCTCTCTTGAAGCCCAGATGGGTATTTTGTGCTCCCAAGAACAGAATTATGTTGGGGGCAATAGGGAACAGGTGTAGCTTGTGTATTTGTAAGGTGACTCAGCTTCAGCTTATTTGGAGTCTTGGAAGAAAGCAATAAGCTTGCAGAGAGTTAGAGCTCCTCTGGAAATGGAGCTGCATTTCCATTTAGCAAAACGCCAAACTGCCCAAGCAAATGCCACCAAGGATCTACACCTACCAACCCAGCCCTTCCAGGTGCTCCTGGCAGTGAGGTTTGCCCTCAGGGTTTTAATTACGCGAATGAAGAGTGAGAAGCCTTTTGTGACAGTTCATCCTGGCTCCTTATTCCAATTTTCCTTCAGTGCAGCTCTGAGCTCTTGGTTGAAGTCCATCCACTAGTAAAACAGGAAGTAAAAAAAGGCTTCTGGTCTTGCTTTGAAGGTTCCCGCAGTGCTTGGCTTTCCAGCACTTGTCTTCCTATTTTACCATCATATGAAGAGTCAGGGAAAGGAGGACCTGTCTGGATAACAAGCCATCCTTTTGTCCCATGCTTAAAAGAAACTTTCTGTGCTCTGAAGAGGCCAAATAACATTTTCCCCCCATAATACTTTAACTTTGGGCACCTTTGGAAATTACTCTGCTGGCTGGGATAGAGCCTGGGAGTGCCAGAACACCATGGGAAGAGACTGCTCTGTGATACTGCCAACCTGAGGAGGAGGAAACACTGGAAATCCCCTAAGCACGCCTGTTTTCTTGAGATTCCCGACTCAATTTTGCAAACTCAGAAGATTTTACATAATTTGGTTTAGTCAGTTCAGAGGTTCAAGGCACTTGGCTACCCATCTGGATTGCATCTTGGGGGTGAGTTATCCAAAAAAGAACTCGGGCAGAAGATATGAAAGTTCAGTCATTTCTTCAAAACTGAAGGAAAGCAAGAGCAGTAGAAGGCAGTTTCTACTTTGTACTTGGTGTCCTGGACTCTGGCTTTAGACCCATGAAGTGTCTTTGTAATTGCTGGAGTTACCAGGTAGTGGAGGGGTGGCAGGGAATGCATCAGTCAGCTTGGTGTGCCGGGAGCCACCACCATCTAACCTGATACTCTGCTCAGTGCTGGTGAAGGAAACTTAAACTCCCTCTTTCATCACCTGCCACATGAAGGTCTTCTGAGTGGAAAAAACCCCAACAATACCACCACCAAAAACTGATTCAGGACTTCTAAATGTGCAAACAAACCTCCTATCAGATGCACCAAAGGGATCCAGCACAGCTCTCTGATGGTGGCTCCTACACAAGTACAAAAGGGCTTTATTCAGACTTCCCAGACTGCAAATGTTTGCCTTAAAGAGCCCCTAAAAGAAATGTTTCAAGTGGAAAAGTCCAAGTGGATTCAAAATAGAAACTAAGAAAATTCATTTTAAGAGCCCTTTAATTTTTAGCCTGCAAAAGCCAAGAAAGTTGGTATTGATGAGACAGTGCCTCAAGACAAATGAAACACAGCTCAGCACTCTGCTGATGGTGTTGACTATCCTTAGGTCTCGTTGTCTTCAAGAGCTGATAGAGATCAGCACCTCTGAGGTCTGAACCTTTAACCGTTTGCCATGTTTTGCCTCACAGGCAGCTGCACTTCAGCAGTGGGTGAAACGACTTCTCTCTGTCTGAAAGGGCAAATTCTTCCCTTTAGATGTTTGTGCTCACCTCCCATTAACTTTGGTATGAGCTGAGCTCATGCTTCCAAGAGCAAAATTTGGCTTATAATTTCTGCATGCTTCAGGATCCTTTGGGTACCATATAAATGTAAGATACTGTGATTCAGTGCTAAAGAGCAGAGAAAATGCAAACCCCCAGGAGACACTGTAAGAGAAAATCATACAGAGCTTTTGTTAAAAAAAAAAAAAAAAAAAGATTAAGGAAAAAAAAACCCAAACCCAATATTGAGACTCGTTGCAAAGCTGATTTCATTGCAAACCTCAGCACACATCTCTCACTGTCGTGATCATTTCTTTGACTCCCGTGAGTTACGGGCCAGCAGATCAGGCTGCTGTTTCGAAGGCATTATTGAAAACGTCTTACCTCCTATATTTCCTGTTTTTTAATCAAACTCACTGCGCTGCCAGAGGTGTTTCATTTACCAGGAGAGGGGTCAGCAAGGCAACCTCGAGCAGCAGGAAATCGCAAATGCAGAACAGTTCCTCCACGCTTGGAAGCTCTTCGAGGGCAACCCGTGCTTGGATGCTCGTGATTATCTCCCTTGGCTGCACCCCGAGGTTTGGGCATCCTGCTGAGTCTCCTGGGGTGCCAGCAGGATGCAGGGGAGCTAATCGGAGTCTGCTGCCTTTGTGGCTTTTGGTTATTATCTTCTGATTTCACCATCCAGCTCTGTGCCAGTGAAAAGTGCTAGCAATGCATACATTTTAAAATTTTATTTTCTATCTGCTGCCATTTTATAGTTTCTTGGCTTGTTACAACTGTCATAAAACTATTTTATTATATTTCCCCATCTGTTACATTTTTTGCCTCTTTAGAGGGGGACATTGCATGATGAGCACAGGCTAATTTAGCTTTAAAATCATTGTAGGGTTGTTGTTCATGGAAAAATGAATGTATTTTCAGAACAACACGTGTCTTCTCTGCAGCACCAAGGTGAATACATCAAGTCAGCAAATACAAATGTGTGCTGGACATAGCTGCTCCCTGCCCATCCCTTTGCTTTAGTACATGGTTTCACCTGCCTAAATTAGAGCTGTAAATGCTCATTAATGTAGCCATCCACTCCATGTTCCCACCAGCCAGCTGAGGGGTTTCTGTCTTCAGTGGAGATGGTGAAGCCATGGAAGCTCTGTGTGTAAACTAAGATGTAAAAGAACTGATTTCACACACACACACACAAATGGATAGAGGGATAACCAGGTGGATATGCTCTCCCTACCTTGCTTTTCTTCACTTTGCTTCTTCTGTGCAATTCAGTCAAGGCCTCTTGGTTTGACTGCTCTTTCTCATAACAAAGCATCTATCTTCAGGTATGAGCCACCCCCTGGTCTCCTGCTCCCTCCCCAGAAGGCCTGGGGATGCTCTGAGCACATGCTGGAGATTTAGTAAGGCTTTTCTGAAACTCCTCCTCTTGTTTTTCTGCTTTTTTTGCCCCCACTTCCTATTGCAATTTGTAGTGTCACTGATGGCACCAGGAGTCCATGTTTTTCAATGTACATGAGATACATAGTAGAGACATAGTACTGCAAATTATTCATATTATTAGAGTCAATTAAGTGTTTAACCTGGAGGTTTGGTGATCCCAAGGGATTTCTGAATACACAAAATCTCATTTTAAGAAAAAATGGTGATGTTTCAGAGTTCTATTTATGTAAAATCCCCCCTGTTCACCTCTCCTTCCCATCCCCAGTTGCCATATATTACACTTTTAAAATACAATTTTTCCTCTAGGAGAGGGAAAAAGAATTACTCTTAACAAGTGGGCCAGTTCTCATTCACCCCAGAAAAGCCTGGACATAGAACACATGGTAAAGGCCTTCTGCCCATCTGCAGTCACCAGTGGCTGCAATGGAAACCACAAGAGCATTATGGAAAGCATCAAATGCACTGGATGAATGCAAGCCATGCAGTGAGTGCAACCTCTGTTAGGATCTCTGAATAACAGAGATACATTTTCTATGTGACTTCAATATGCAGCTAAAATTTTCAGCCTCTAGAGTTGCCCAATTATTTAATGGCAGCAGTTTTGGAAAAGGAACTCCAGGTTTCTATATTTAAAATGATTTTCCAGTATTTGTTGACTGTGGTAAAAAGGTTATCAGAGAAGATATTACGTCAATATTATGTCTGACCACAGGAGTGCAAGATCCCTCCTGTGTCTCCCATGGCTTCATTCCTTCAGCAGTGGGTGTTTCTCTGGTACCTCCAGGTTTAGGTAAAGTAACAAACAGAACCACACATAAAATCGTGGCTCATAGTGGAATTTAGCCCTATGAAGACCCCAGACTGACCTGGCAAGAAGGTTTTGTTTGAACTCTGCAGCCCCTATGCGGAATTTCTTATTAACTTTTTCAATATGTTCTATTACAGTCAGGCAACAATATGGGAGCTATCTTGTAGCTAATTTAACACCTGTAAATTCCCATGGCTGGTAATGAAACATTGCATAAGGCTAGTGGATGAAGCATTTGCTTCATATATCAAAGGTCATTAGTTCAGTATTCGTTAATGCTGTAGCTTTTTATTAAATTTTTTTTAAGCTGCCTTTTTTTTTTTTTTTTTTTTTTTTTTTTAATTCTTCTGCTTCCAAAGTTAAACATAAAAAAGGAGTATCATCTGACCCAGGACACTGGGACTAAGTTCTTTGTAGAAATCTTCAAGTAACCTTCTTTAAATTCTACTTTTAAAGCTTTCTCTCCCATTTAGTCCCATCAGACTGGGAGGAAGGGAGGCAAGCATCACTGTGGTCAGTTTGGCTCCCTCAGAGGGGTGGGTGACAGTTGTGTTAGCTTAGCACTCATACCAACTCCAGACCAAACAGCCAGGTGGTTTTCTGTGTCTGAATTAGCAGTTTTCATCTAATCCATACAGCTCCTTCTGTGTTCAAAGCTAAGCACCAGCTTCCCTGCTCTGCTGGCTGAGGTCCCAGCAGGTATGGAGCAGGTAAGGAGCAATGGATTTAGCAAACTCCTGTGACTCCTGACAATTAAATTAATATCCTTTGTGGCACGTCCAACATCTTGACACCTCTCTATGACTATATTCTTTATTTCCTGGCTTTTCCATTTTGGCTTGTTGTCTACAATTTTTTTCTATTTCGAGGTCATCACTGGAAGACAAGATGGTGAAAGGGAGACATAGCTCATCACATCTTAACCAAACTATTTGCTGCTAAGGGATGTCCTCCCTTCCTGTCCTCAGCTAGCTTGCCTGACTGCCATTTAGTGGTGCTGCATGGAGGCATGGATGCCTCTGATTTAGGGACGATCCCCACCAGTGACTTCCTGAGGTCAGGTTGGTCACCGTTACACAAGTACCACCACTGTCTCACCCTGCTCTGCTGGTGCAAGTGCTCTTTCCCTCTGCTAAGAGCATGCTGTGTCATCACTGCTGCACTCTCTGTGATATAAAGAGCTGAGACAGGGAGTGCCGAGACCTGCAGCCAGTTTTTCTGGATGTTTTGTATCTAAACTGACTTATTCTCAACCCTATCATGGGCTGGGTCCACCACAGTAGCCAACTTTTCAAAACACAACCAGCACAAAGCAAATTATAATGAAACCAAGCAGCTTCTGAAGATGAAATCACAAACTCCACATCCAAACGCAATGCTGAAGCTTCTGGGAAATGCTGAGCATGTGGTTCTTCACCTTGAAAGATCTTGGCATGGACACTGTTTATCAAAATAATAAGTCATTGAAATACAGCTGAAAGCATTTTTAGGAATGCTGAATGAAACACTGTTGGTTTCAGTCTGCCATGGTCTCTATTGGCTCTTCCAGAGAAGGGCAATCAGTGGGCTCAAAGAACAAGCCCTGCACACAAACCCCACTCAATTGTAGCTGGGACTGCCCACCACCAGCACATCTTGAGCAGGGCTCAGTCACCTGCGGCTCACTGCAACAGAGGGATCTTCTCCTTCATTTCTCTCAACAGATATTCTGGATATGCTTTTTAAGAGTAGATGTCACTTGTCAAGGCTTCCCTCCCAGAACATGGCCTTTAATGATTCTGGTTATCAAGAGAGAAGAAATTCTGGATGTATTCTTGAGACTCACTATTAATTTGATCTGAAATAAGCTGTGCTTTTTATTAACATCTTCATGCTGCAGCATTTTATAGGATATTGGGTTCTTTGTAAGACACACATGCTGTTTTATATTCATATCTGCACCGGCCTCAGAGCTGGTTTTGTGATGCAACTCATTAATTCAAGATTGAAATGTCTTTCTCATTCTACGACATTTAGATGCCAAATATTTTCCACAAACCTTATTAAAACACAGTTTGGTACTTCAGCATTCACTGTACCACCAGTCACATCAATGCATTCCTGTTGTTTGTATATTCCATGGGAGAACGTCTTACTCAGCTTGCAGAGTAAGGAAAACACACCATGAGGCTCACATCTTTTTTAGACAAAGAAAAAAAAGAATTGTTAGCAGGTCAGAAATGCTCTAAAATTAACAGCAGCTTCTGTCTATGTTCTGAATAATTTAAACGTGATTCACAATAGCATTTCTGCACAGATAATGGCAACCAATGAGTCTAGTTTCAAATAATAAGCAACATTCTTGAACCAAAAGTGCTACAAACACTTTCATGCTAAATAGCAATAAAGGCTGCGGAGGTAACAGACAGCTTTTCAGAGACATGGGCTGCTGCATCTACTGCCTTTGGAACAACCATTCACATTTGGGGCTGCACTGGTGGCTTCAGGAACATCTATCACAGCACCCAGGGGGCAGGGACCTGGCTCCTGAGAACAGCCTTGGTTCAGAGGAGGTCCATGAAGATGATCCAAGAGCTGGAGCAGCTTTCCTATGAGGACAGGCTGAGAAAGCTAAGGTTGTTTAGCTTGGAGAAGAGGAGGCTCTGAAGAGACCTAAGAGCACCTTCCAGTATCTGAAGTGGGTCCAAAAAAGCTGGGGAGGGACTTTTGACAAGGGTGTGTAGTGACAAGACAAGGGGTAATGGCTAAACTGGAAGAATGGAGCTTTAGATGAGATCTTAGGAAGAAATTCTTTGGTATGAAGGTGATGAGACCATCACTCAGGTTGCCCAGAAAAGTGGGTGTACCCATCCCTAGAAGTGTTCAAGACCAGGTTGGATGGGGCTTGGAGCAACGTGGTCTAGTGGAAGGTGTCCCTGCCCATGGCAGGAGGTTGGAACTGGATGATTTTCAGGTTCCTTCCAGCCCAAACCATTCTATGATTCTATGAATGGTGGTTTGAGGTTCTCTTTTACTGAGTTAATCTTGCTTTTGTTGCAATTTCCTCATATATGCTATAAAAATGCCTGAAACAATACAAGCCAGCCCTGCCATGTCTTTACCAGCAGAGACAGGGCTGTGCCAGGGATGGCCAAGTATCCCACAGGAGCTGACACGGTGCCTCTCCCTGAGAAGCTTTGATGTACAGCTTTCAAAGCATTTAAAGCAAGATAGAAAAATTCATATTTGAAAACGTTTCTGTATGTTTGATTAAACTTCTCAGATCTCTCAATTTCTCTTCAGATGCACAGAGCCCGTGAGCTAAAAGCCAAGCTTTTTCCACAGCTTATGTTCTTGTAAAAACAGCTCCAAGTACACAAATTCTGCTCCTCGCTCCAGTCGGGCTCTGCATGCCAAGTCAAGTATTTATTTTCATTACTTTTGAGACCACCAAAATTAATGTATCTTTCAGACAGGAAGAATTTTATTTATTATGGTGGATTTGAATCCAAGAGATGAAAGAAGAGCAGTGTGCATCTCACAAGTGGCCAAGGAGACCGCCCGACCTGAGCTCCCCTCCTTCCCCTGCACCAGTCCCTGCCTGCCCCAATGCATTCCTGTACTGATAGACCACAGCACTGTGAACACCCCCCAAAACCTCACTCTTATCGTCCCACAAGGGTAGGTTCCAATGTTGTAATGGCTTCCTCACTATCTTAAGTTGCTGGTGTAGCTGCTGGTGGATGGGACAACTGGGTGTGGTGGGAGGCTGCCAGAGGGAATCTGCTCATCCCTGGGGAACGGCATCTGGAAAGAAAGCAGGCTACTCTTTTCCCTTTTCCATGTGCTGATCCCACCACAAGCTTTTCCCCCAAGGTGACAGACGAAATGGCCAAGGCATTCCATGCCTCTTTGGTGCCCCTCCAGCTATTCCTTTTGTTAAGCTTCCCTCAGACCTGCCAGAGGGATGCTGCCAAAGCATGATGGCTCAGCTACAGGTATGAATTCAGAACCTAGCATGAGATGGACCCTAGCACATGTTTCAATTTATTTCCAACCCAACTTGCTCCACCTGCCCTGGGCTGTCCTGGGTCTCCTACAACTGGGAAGACACATGCCCTGGGTGTTTCCTCTGTGCTGTGCTTTGCTTACAAGAGAAAGACATCACTCTTTACTTGTCATATTACTGTGTTTAGAAAGCTACAAATAAAGTATAAAGAACAGAGAGCAAATTTGCTCTTGCCCAAGCACTTCAGCCAACAGCTTGGAGGCAAAATTGGGCCTTAGTTATTCTGAAATAAATCCCCCTGAACTTCTGCTCCCTGGGTCACACAAACAAGCCAGGTACAACTGAGGACCTCATTTGTACCCTCCCTTTGCAAGATCCAGTAGGATTTCCTATACTGCTTAATAGCTTTGCTATGGATCCCACCATGACCTTCTTTGAAAGCACAGAAATTAAATTCTAGTCTGTTACTGAAAAAAAAATGCTGCTGCTGTTGCTTTCCAGTGTGCCTAGAGCTCCACCAAAATGTTGCTGAAGTCATTCTGTCCATTAGGAAGAAAATGCATCACATCTCTGTAATAACTTTTTAGAAAGCATAATTTCACTTCTAGACCAGAACCAGTCTAATGATGGACCAGGGTTGTCATTGGCATTGGTCATTTTTCAGTAAAAATATTCTACTGAGAAACCTCATTGATGGCTCATTGACCCATGAGGCTCTCCTACAGAGAGAGATGGGTTTTGTCATGGAGGCAAACGTGTAATGAGACTGATAGGAAGACAAAACCCATGAGAAACTAGACTTGAAAGTTCAACACCTCCTATAACAACTAGTTGTTTCTTCCGTGAAGCTGGCTAAAGATTCAGACAGGTCCTAAAAATGCTAACAAGACTTCCAGCCCCAGATGGGCTTGCTATTATTTCAAGTTTGGAGGTCCTTGAGATTCTGGATCACCAGACAGTGTCATATCTTTTCCAGGCAGTATTTATATAATTTATCATTGCAAAGCCTTCCATGAAACTGTAATTTTTAGCTGCTTGCATAATCTCTGATAACACCTCAGGCCTGGGTTGCAGATCTTTAAGAACACACAAAAAAAGTGAGGCATTGGACACCCAGTAAGAGAGAATTTGTGCTATCTGCAGTTAGTTTGAATTCAACTTAATTGTTTATTACCCTGAGGTCTCTGAAGGATAAAGAATACTGAATAAAATATTTCTACCACCTCAGCCTTTATGAAAACATTCACAACCTGTTAAACACCAGGGTCAGTAACTTTGAAATGATCTCACAATTTGATTTCATTATATTTTAATTGTAAATGATACATTCCAGGGCTCACGGAGGGCGAGAACCTGGGACTGAGGGAACATTAAACGAGTTTGTGGTTTTGTTTTTTTTGTTTGTTTGTTTGGTTTTTTTTTTTTAATGTTTTGTTTTGTTTGGTTTTTAATACTCCAGCCAGCTGTACTGCAGGCAGGTGCAACACGAACTCCCAAACACCCTGCTAACACAAGGAGAGCCTGACCTAGAGGGACCGGTCTGAACGGGCTTTTCAGCCTGCACGCTTATTCAATTCACTCTGCGGAAAAGCTGCCAACCAGGGGAGCTGGTGCCAGAAGCGTGGTGGTTTTTTTAATACAAAGTTGCAAAACCACAAAACTCATTTTTACTAGTGACCTTTTTACCACTAATTGTCGGGGTACTTAAAAAAAAAAAAAAAAAAAAAGGACTCAAAAGACATCCCAGAAATGTTGCTCCAGCAACTGCTCCCTAATGCTGTGCTCTTTTCCTGGTGTTTGTATCCAAACTAGACTGGGCCCTACTTGGGTGGGTCTAAGAGTTTTATGGGTTGTTTTTTATTTTTTTTTCTTGTGGAACAGATTTTAGATTGTGAAATAGATCACCAAAAATAGCTAAAGTATTGGAAAGAGGGAGCAATGAGTAGGGGGTTGGGGTACAGAAAAGGAGAAGATCCAGGACTGTGTCTGCACCAAATGCTGCATGTAGGTGGCTGGTTTTTTTTTTTTCCCCAGCTGTTTTTGCTGGTTTTTCCCTCTAAGAACATACAGATCTATTTTACTTTATTTCTACAGCTTTTTTAGACACTGACAAGTCAGTAGTTACAGCTGGACTCACTCTCCCTTTGAGAGTTCCACTAAGGTTTGATCTCCTTTGCCCAGGTTTTCATATTGATTCATTCCCTAATTTCATTAGAATTGGCGATGTGTAAGAGGTGTATTTGTGAGCAGAGCTTGACCTACTTTTTCCACTTCCTCTGCCAAGTGTTTTATGCAGGGATTTAGCCAACACTGGGCTGGGGGTAGTGGGACTCTCAGCTGGGTGACCTTTCAAGCCTGTCCAGTTCTGCAATCTCCACACACCTCCACAGAGAATCCCAGCTTCAAGTGAAAAAAGACCAGTATGCTTTAATGAGTCCCAAGGAATTAAAACAACTTAAAGTTCTTGGGCTACTCTGTTTATAATTTTGCCATGTTGCAGTTTAAGCTAAAAAAGGTATAAAAACTGGTCTTCTAAAACAGTTTCTATGCACAGAGATACTTCTATACTCTAGAAATACCTTAAAATGTGTACCGTATTTACAAAGAAAGGCCTAGAAGAAAGCTGAGTGACAATGACCCTATGCTAGCAGGTAGTTAAAAAAAAAATCCAAACTAAAGAACAAAGCCCACACTGGCTTTGTCTTCCTGTCTCCCTTGGCAGCCCCAAGGTGCTTCAGAAATCAGCAAAGCTGTGCCAAGGCACAAGCTTGTGTCTGCTGAGATTTATGGTCAATCTCCTACCACCACCAATGGGCCCAGAATGTCAGGATGGGTTTCTGTTGTTGTGTTTACAGATAGAAAATTGAGACATTTCCAGCCCAAATGAGAAAGAACCACAATTTGCAGCAAAGTATCTGACGACCAGGGGCTTGGCTACAAGTTTTGTCACATCCACTGGAATCTTTCCCCCAATATGAAGGAAATATCACTTCTACTGAGGGATTTTGTTATTGCTGAGGGGGTTTTGTTAATTTCAGCCTTTGGTCTCAAAAAAATTTTCATGTCCTAACGTGATTTCCTCTCCCACTCCAAGGCCATGTCAGTAAGCCTCTGTGGGGGGGTTGTTTGTAAACACAGGAGGAAAGCACTCTGCTCTGCTTTTAATTTCTGTCAGCACATCCCAATTTACTCTTTTTCTTTTTTTCTCACTTCTCAGTATTGATAATTACTTCTGGAAAACACTCTTGGCCTCAAACTTGTCCAGACTGGTTTATAGAACCAATTAACATTCAAAACCGGCCCCGCTGATTGGCCAGTGGCTGGGAAAAGCATCAGTTCCCCAGTTGGCTAAGCTCAATCAGCTGGGATGTGGTTTAGGAGAGCACAAAACCACCACTAAATGGCAATCAAAAGCAGCTGCTGCCAGTGCTGGGCTGACAGGGGAGGTTCCAAAGAAGCAGGAGCAGCCCTATATGCACGCCTGCATTGTGGCCAAATTCATCTCCATCTCTGTCACATTGTTCTGTGCCCTCACGCCCCTGCCATTGAAAGCTCTTGGCTTTCAGAGACATGGGTTTAGCAGTAAGCAGTTTATGGAGTCCTTTTACAGCTTGATTTACCAAGCATCCTACTGGAACAATGAAGGAATGCTGTGGCGTGTGCTGTCTGTCCTGTGGTCAGCAGGAGAGAAAATCTTCTCTAATTTTTTCATGCATTTTGAACTCCCCTCCTTCTTCCACTCCACAACCAGCTAACCAGTTACAAGGCAAGCCTCACACACAGGAAAGCTAAATGCAGAGAAGGACAGGAACACAGAAATGCGAACAAAGAAAAGCCAAAACTGCGTAAAATATAATTTTCTGGGTGTTGTTTGTTTGGGTTTTTTTAGTTCATTATCCCAAAGGATCTATACTTGAGTTCTGCCAGAAGCTTAGGTAGATGAGCAATTTGTCAGGGAGAAAAAGCATCATGCCGCCATTGCTGTGTTCAGAGGGAGATGCTAGCAGGGCTGACTCTTCAGCCCACACCAGTGTCTGGTTTTGCTTGGACTGGATTTTGAATTTCACTTTTATTACCTTTGAGTCTGAAATTTTTCAAGGAAGCCCTCCAAGATCTTTGAAACTTTGCTCTCATTTGAAGGCTGGGAAAGTTTTACCCTCAATTTAAGTGAATACCAGATTCAAGAGAGCCCAAGGCAGTTTGGACACATGTAGCAGAGGTGTCCTGTGATCTCTGCCACAGAATGGGGCTGCAATTCCCAGACAGCTCAGTTAATCTGAGGCTTAACTTGTCACTGTTCAGAGTATGGAGCTCCTTAGCTGAAAGCATCTAGAAAAGTGCCAATAGCTTTTGCCTTAACAAAGTACCAGTTCTGTCAGAAGTAAAGAAAGGTGGAGATTGCTTTCCAGAGAACAGATTTAAACATGAGTACCCCAAAGCTGCAGGGTTACCATGGTCTCAACTGTGGTTTTGAGCTCCTCTGGGACCTGATTCATCCAAAGACACAACAGCAACCAGGAAAAGGGACAATCACCCCCATCAAGACCTGAGGCAGAGCTCTGCCTTTTCAAATCATAACTGAGATTCCTCAGACCTAGCAAACAGCCCTTCTCAAGGTGATGTGATGAGCTAGCTCAGCCCTAGCACCTGAGAAGCAGCAACAGCATCCAAATGCATGAGGTCTTTAGGCACCCACAGCTGCAGCCACCCAGGCTCTGATGCCTTTCCCTGCCCTGGGAGGGGATGTGGTGCCATTCAGTTTCTCTGCTCACAGCACATGGCTCAGATCAGCTCAGGTAACTCCTGAATCATGTTTCCCTCTTAAACCATTTCAGCAAGTGTGTTGCTCTCCACAGCTTTATCTCTGGATTTTAGCACCAAGAAAGTCTGGAACCCACTACACATACGCAGCCTCTCACAGCCCATCCAGCTGTACCACTTCTGTCTGGCTCCTTCAATGCTCTCAGAGACAAGCACTTGCTTAGCACCCTCCTGGGTGGGGCCACTGGCACCCCAGAGCTGGACAGAACCCCCAGCCCACCTCCTTAGCTGGGCTGGGCTGGGACAGTATCTAGCTGACATTAAGAGGGTTGCCTCAGGTTTTGCCAGCTGCAGATCTTGCCCACAGCTGTTGTATGTGACCTTTCCTCCTGACACCATCTGAATTTTCTAGGCTTTGAGAAAGCATGTACTCACATAAACAAAACCAGATACAGGAGGAGAGGAACCTGTTTAAGATTTGAGATGACAATTCTGCCCTCAGTTACACTTTCTTGAACAAGAGCAGATTTGGTTAGTAACAAGATACAGACCTAATTCTGATTATTTTTACACCAGCAATGCAAATGTCTCTGAGAGAATGAGGAGTGCTTTACGCTGGCACTGGTGCAATACCCACCACTGCTGCTGTCTAGTGCCCTGGACATTTTCGCTACAACATGGTTTCAAACGTTTGTGAGAGCTGAAAACAAAGAAATTAAATACCAGCCTCATGCAGACGTTAGGAATGAAAAATAAAATGTCCAGGAAATCCCTGCAAGATTTTGGAGTGAACAGGAAGATACACTACAGAACTTTTCAACTTTTTTTTTCTTTTTAACTTTCAAGCAGCAGAACGCCAAAATGCTAACAGGCAGGGCAAATTGAGCAAAAATAAAATATTCTGTGGACTGGGTTATAAATTAAGGCAGTGTTTATTTTTTTATGCTTTACACTTTGGCCAGCATTTATCCTGAATGAAGGCAGCAAATGTTATTAGATTTCATGGAATGTAAATAAACAGTTATTGGTAAATACATTTTGGTGGTCTGCTTGTTACACTGCATGTCAGGAAAACTATAGGGAACTGGCAGGAGTTCAGACGTCTTCAAGGAACACAGAAAACAGACATATTTTACTAATTATAGCTAACAAAAACACTCTGAGATTACAGTTAAATTACATTAAAACATAACTTGTTGGCAAAGGCTGCGAGCATAATGCTTTGCTATATCTTTCTGTATAATGTTTCATCGGAACAGAGCAGTAACATTGGGAAACCTTAGCACAGACCAAGGCACTGCAGCCCTTTGTGGCTGGTCCAGCTGGTCACTTTGTTTCCTGCAATAGTGTTTGTAGGACCAATGTAGTTTCTGAAAAGACCAAGCCCTGGGTTTGCCTGCAGCAGATTCCACAGAGGGGTGACCTGATCTCTTTGCGCCTGCGCAGATGGGATGGGGAAAGATGCACCTGCTAAATGCAAGGGGCTGTAGAGTTCTGGGGAGGGCTGAGACGGCAAAAGCAGTGGGAACTGGAGGGCTGGAGCTCCCAGCAGGAGCTTTTAAATCCACACCACCTTACCTGGATGGTGGGAGCCACCTCCAGTTGTGTCCTCACCGAGCTGTGAGCTGGTTTCATTGCAGAAGTGCTCTGCTGCACCTTTGGCTTCTGGCTACTGGCTCTTCTCTGCAATACACATATGGGACAAGAGGAGAAAGACATGATGGCTCTACTCTGGAGCCTTCAGTGAGGTTCAAAGCCCTGTTTCAGCTGTTTCAGTATGCAGGGACTTCACACAGCTAAAATCAGAACTATACTTCGAACCAAGCCAAGGGTTTCTGTGTGCAATTCCACTAACCTACTTAAAACCTCCTTACAGGAATGGGACTGGACAGATGTGCAAGATGCCCAGGCAGTGTTTGTGGCACATCTGCTAAGGTCTCTGCCAGCCATATTAACCCCCTGGGTGATTCTCTGGTTGTGAACCCCGTCACCATTCCCAAACTCCCCTCCCACCACCAGACCTGGGCCATGGCACCTACCCCACCCTTTCTGCTGCAGCAGACCCTTCCTAGCCACAAGAGGCAAATGAGGCCTTTCAGCAGAAATGGTTTTGGTCTGACAATGCCCAGAGATCTCACAACAAATGAGCTGTAGTGAACACTGTGCACCAGTCCACTACACATACCTGCAGCGAACAGCCCACTGTGTGGGGCATGTGTGAAAATTAAGTGGACTATGCTTGTGCTATGCTCAATTTGATTACCAACAATTAACTTCATTTTAAGTGCAGGTCACATGAAATAAATCAAAGACTTTATAACACACTCCGGTACCTGAAGGGGGTCCAGGAAAGCTGAAGGACTTTTTATAAGGGCATGGACTAATAGGACAAGGGAAAATGTTCTTAAGCTGCAAGAGGGGAGGACTGAGGTGAGATCTTAATAAGAAATTCTTTGCTGTGAGGGTAGTGAGACACTGGAACAGGTTGCTCAGAGAAGCTGTGGCTGCCCCATCCCTGGCAGTGTTCAAAGCCAGGCTGGATGGGGCTTCAAGAAACCTGGTCTGGTGGCAGGTGTCCTTGTCCCTGGCAGTGGGGTTGGAACTGGATGTTCTTTAAGATCTCTTCCAACCCAAGCCAGTCTGGGATTCCTTGATAAAGAAAGATGCATGTGAGCAGCATTCAGGTCACAGAAAAACAGGTGCAACGTGTGATTCTCTTCTTCCACAGATATACATCAGGAGATGATAATATTATTACTTTACAGAAAGTCTCTAACCTGGAACAGTTTCCTTCCTTCTGTTGATGGGATATTAAAAGTGAGTGGTCAGGGTGAGGCAGCTGGGCTGTTAGCTCTGCTGTGCAGTTTTGATCATTCATTTTAAAGCCAGGTAAATAAAGGCAGTGATTTAGTCTGATCATCTAACCTGACCACAGTTTAGACTACATGAAAGGCACTTTATCATTTGGTCTACCAAGGAAATGAAAGGGTAATATACAGGCTCATTTCCCCAGAACATTAACAGCACTCCAGCCACTGCTCCCCACTTGAGAAATAGGCAGTTCTTGGATTATTCTTTCATCCATGTAAAGAAATCCTCTAATGAAATCATGCTTCACCATTACTGCATAGTAATCTCTTCCCTTGGACTGTCTTTGTCTCACATGTATGGCCCATTCTTTGCTGGGAAGATTTTTACAGGGGATCTGAAGTTTAAAAGAAGACAGATGACAAGCTGTGATCGCAAGGAGGAGAGGCTCACCATATGGAAATAGAAAGCCCTGGCTCCCTCCTCTATCCCTCCTCCCCCCTCCCCTGCCGAGTTTCTCTACTTCACATGGTGCTGTTGGGATTTGAAGATCAGAATACAAATTAAATTATTAAATGAGGAACAAAAAACCCCAAACAAAACAACAAAAAACTCAGGCCTTTCCTCTCCATCCTCCCATGTGATCAGTAATTATAAATCAAAGTGTGGAAAACAACCCCGTTGGAAGCTGGCATTTGGGAAATAGCCCAGTTGCCTACAGAAGGATATAATGCTCTGGTGCATTATAGCTTTGCGTGCTATGGCATTCATGTATAAACTGATCCTATAGCTAAAAAATTATATTAATGGCAGAGATGTACTCATGGGGTACATTTATGATATTATTTTTATTTACTTACTGGGAAGAGCAGAAGCACCACTCATCAATCCACTGCATTTGTCCAACACCAGCATTCCAGTCACCCCAAACCACACCATGTTCTCCAAAAAACAGCCCATCCCAGCTGATGCTCTTCAGCCATAAAGCACTACAGCTGTAATGTGGGTCACCAGTCCCTTACAGCCCAGGCATTCAAAGAGAAAGGAAATAATGCAGTTCATCCAGGTAAAACTTGAGGTGTACTTTGACATTTATTTTTGGAGTGGCTGAGCTGTGTCCCTGGGCAAGGAAAGTGCTGTGAGCCCTGAGAGGACTCACTGCTAATGGTCCAGGTGTCAGCCCTCACACCTGTACTCTGTGGAAGCTGCAGGGGATTTTGCATTTAAAAAAACAAACAAAAAACCCCAAAACACTGCAGGTCCTGGGTTTTGAAAAATGTGGCCCCTTCTTTAGTATTGGCCTTGTGAGGCTTGGGCTCAGCTGCTGACCTCAGTAGCCGGACTTAGACAATAAGCACTTAGTACCCTTAGTGCAGCTTTGGGCTACGGACATCCCATTAAGGCACACAGGTTTGAACACCAGCTCCTTGCAGCCAAAATAAATAGCTGAATCAATGCTACACAGAGTTTAATCTAAACACGTAATAGAGCCTAACTCAGCTATACACTGTATTCCATCGACAGGTCCTGGAGATGGCAAACTGAAGCCTGCTTTTATAGTGTGCCAGCTCAGGGACCTGTTCCCAATTTGCAGAGTTGGCCTGTTGCATTCTAAAAAGATGTTTAATATACTCGATGCCTGTTTGTGTTAATGTTTACCATTGAAGTTTTCATTATTTGATGTTATATTTGGCCACAGCATTAAAATTCCATTGGACTGACTGAAATCTAGTGTCAAATCCAAGCCAAAGAAGCATCTTTGTGATAGACCTTCAGCTCCCATGCAACTATATTAAGAAAAAAAAAATCTATTGTAGGTGTTTACTTCATAGTTTTTCTTTCTTTTGCCAAAGAAATAGCAAACACTTTATTTATTAGCTGTTGGTTTTATACACACAGCTCTGGGAGTGTTGAGCCCAAAGCCATGGACTAGCAGGGAGGCACAGGCCCATCCTGTGCCAGGGTCAAGTGGATGGCTGCCACCTTCCTCCAAGCCTCATAATTTGGGATAACCAGGATAACCTACAGTGCTTCTTACGACCAGATGCTCCCTGGGGACAGCCAATGGGCTACACCAGTTCTTCTGCTGTGTCTTGGCTCATAATCAACCTTTGAAACCCAAGCAAAACCTGATGTCCCACTGTCCTGCAAAGCCTAAAGCCTTGATTCACAAAACGGCCCAAGCACACGCTTAAAATGTGATAGTTGCACTAGGACAGGCTTAAAATGAAGCCCTTGCATTAAGTCTGCACCTAATGGGAACTTGCCTGATCTGGGGGTCTGGCTCTCAGTCCTGTCCCCCACCTTTCTCAGCCTGCCCGCCTCACCTCGCAGGCTGAGGGAAGGATTTTCTCATGGAAATCCAGTGACACAGGATCAGGAGTCGATCCCCAAGTGCCGTGGGGAATCACAAGCTCTGGGGGGGTGATGAGGAATCACTCCCAGACTCAGAGCCTGCAAATCACGCACACGCTCACAAAAACCTTGGCATGGCTCAGCAAGTCCAGAGTGAAAATAAATGAAGGAGGTTTGCCTAAGTCCAGATGTGCCTGAATTCAAAGAGAACTGGAAAATATGATGGCCTGGATGAAAAACTGGGAAACAGCACTTAAACATAAAGCCATGAGGGTAGTTCTGCAGAACAGTCAACAGATACTCTCTCAGCTAGTTAAAAAGGGGAACGTTGCAAAAAACCCATTTTTCAGTCCTCCAAAGAACTGTCAAAAGAGACATTTCACACTGTGTCCCCTACCCAGAATATTTTCTCCAACTTTCTCATCAAAATTAAGATCAGATATTTTATATTTCAGTGAACTTTATTGTTGTTCTCGGATTTTGGGGGGATTTTTTGTTTGTTTGTTTGTGGGTTTTTTTAGGATATTTTTCTTTATTTTAAAGATTATAAATTAAATTATGTAAATGTCGTCTCAGTACATAAAGAATTATTTTGACAGTATTATAATGGCATTTAATGGCATTAAAATGACAGTATTAAAATGGCATCAGCCCCTAATTCTTCACTGTTTCTTCTAAAATATACTGTTCAAACGGATGAACTGTCTAAGCTTTGCTTTGTGACTTCCTGCTGGCTATGAGGTGCAAACAATATGTTAGTATCTGAATGTCTGGTAAATTTTTCCCTTTAGAAAAAAAATGCCTTCAATGCTGTCCTTGATGAAGTGGCCGAGCTGCTAACGCTGGGGCATCTTATCACCACTGTCAGCTCCTCCTCTCACCAGGTACCTCATGGAGGTACCTGCACCCTTGCTTCTGGAGTCACCTCCTGGCTTTGAACACTATTCCCTGGCTACCCTGGTGACTGCCAGCAGCTGGGGCAGTTTGGAAGTGCAGAAGCTGAACACCATTTTTCTCTCAGGCTTTACCTGGCATTGTTTTCATGAAAAGACAACTTGCCTGCTACAGGACAGCCTGAAATAAGACCAAACACTTCACATAAGACTTGGAAAAAATATAGTGATGGGAAGCAATGAGCTGTCTTTATACTCTGCTGACATTCTGTAAACACACAGGCTGCATGGGTTGGGGACAGAAGGCTTCTGCAGTCATAGCAAAGAGCCTTGGCCACCAATCAAGGACCTTCCATCCCCTTGAGCTAAAAAGCTCACCTATCATTTAGACCCCAAAGAGGTTGTTCCTTGATTGATGCAGGCAAAGAAGGATTCTTGCTTCTTTACATGTAGCAGGCATTGTTTTCCTCTTCTAGTAAAATACAAGGGGCTTGAAGAATCTCCTAGATTAAGCCAACAGAAGGACCTACGGATTTGGATCTGCCCATTAGGCAGCAGCAGCACAATAGCTGGGCCTGGCTCTTATGTGTAAATTCGATGACTCCATGAAGCAAACCCAGTTTTATCAGCAGAGGATCTAGTCCACATTGTATCTGAGCTTGCTGCAGTTATCCTGTGATGAATCAGCTATGAACCTGGCCTCTAGACAGAGTTGTCACATATGCCACTTCCAAATAAAATGTGCTTGTAGTATCAATGAAATAGCATCAGAGAAAGCCTATAGCAAACGTAGTATGTTAGACACTAACCACAATGCTCACAGTCCTAGAAAGGTCTGATAAGTCACGATTAAACTTAATTATGGATTATTTTATATTACCTACCTCCAAGCACTGTGGAAAATTGCTTCCTTTTAACTGCCTTGGCTGGTTTTCTCTGACCACACACATACTGGGGGATATTTTCCCATGATTGATGTATTTGTTTACCAAGCTCCTTGCTCAGATACAGGCCAACTCTCCCTTTAATCAGAGGTGTGAATACCTTAATAGTTGTCAGAGCCCACATTAACCTCTTGATTAAAAGACATCCTCACACCATTAAAGACACACATGGAACAAAGCAAGTTCATAATCTCAGTATAGAACTCACAATGGGCAAATACTTATGTTAGTGCACTTGGCCCTTTGACATTTCACTGAATTGTATCTTACAGCAGAAGTATTTACAGAAGTGATTTTTTTTCCCTCTTACCAGTGAGTAGATGGAAAGGGTTTGGTGGGTTGTGGTTTGGATTTTGGGGAGGGAGTATTGTGTTTTGTTTTGGGGTTTTTTTGTTGTTTTTTTTGGGGGGGGTGTTGGTTTTTTTTTTTGCCTAAGGGAAACAAGTTCCACAAACATCAGTTTTGAGTCAACTTCCTTTGACTGCTTACCTACACTGGCTGTTACACTCTTTCACTACAGCAATATTGCCAATAAAATCAACATGTCAAAATTCAGAAGCACAAACAAGTTCATCTGTGACACTAATTTTGCCTGGCAAATAATTCTCCTTGTTTCTGCAAGGGCTTCAATTTCTTGTGGATTCAAAGCAAATTCATCTTTAATTTGATGCCTCAGTCTTATTTTTCTTTCCCAATCTCATTAGAGTAAAAATAGCAAGGATATCCATATGATTAAAGACTTCATGTGCAAGAAAGCAATCTGGTCATAGTGCTCCTTAGCTTTATGTACTTCTTTCTATTTGACAACATTAACTTGCCATCTGTCAGCTCAGTTACATAGTTTACTTGCTGCTTGCTTGGCATTCACCTCCCCCTTTTTTGCTGTCAGCTGCTTTTAATAGTTGGGCCCCCTTGAGTGGGCCACTTATGCAGATTTGAAACAGGAGAAATCCTAAAAACTGACCATATGGGAACCCACTTTGTACTCCCCAGGCTGACATAGTCATGCACAGACCACCTCCCCCTCCCGTGCACCCCTAGCACTTAAAAAGAAATCAAATTTTTCCCTTCTTCTGTAGCACCTTCCACCTGGGGAACTCCAGAACATCACACGGCAGATACCAGCAGCCAAATGTTGCTCTCCTGGGCAGGTCTGCTGAGGTCAGGTTCCCTGGGAGCCTTAAACACACTATGAAATAAATGGAAGAGATTGTTAAGACCATGCAAGGAAGGTGGCCAGTACAAAACAGGGATGACCAGAAACTCTTGACACAGAATTTTTAAACATTTTTTATGATAACTGTCTGTATTCCTCAAAATATTCCTCTCTCAACCAGGAGCCTTAATTCTAGGGAGGCAAAAAAAAACCCAACCCAAACCAACAAACTAAATGGGAGAAGGTAAAGGGAACTGGGAGGTTATGTTTTACTGCCAAAACATGTAGTGTTTTGGAGAGAAAAGGAGGCATCTAGTTCCCAACACCCAACTCCTACCAGGCACCCAGTGGAGCAGAAGTAGAAACTCAGGCTGGAAACCTGTTTCGTTAGTAATTCGCCCCCAAACTCAAAAATTTCCAGTACCTTCTGTCAGTGCTACTACTTCATCGTGATTATTGTGCACTTAGGATGTGTTGTCTCTGAAAACACTTCCTTTGTGTAATATTTTAAAAGTGATATTGCAAATACTTAAGCTAGTCTATAAAAGTTTTGTTGTTATAATTAAGACATTCTGTCTTCCAGAATCCACTGCAGAAAGCAAAGCCGACTGGGCAGAGGCTCAGGTTTTGTGTGAACAATCATCTTTCACAGGCTGAAAAGCTAAAAATCTGAACAATTTATCTCTTTCTTGGAAGTGCCCTGGGGCTTGGGGATAGACTTAGAGCAGCATCTCCAGAGCATCAGGGACAAGGACCTGAGGAGGAAAGTCACCCTGGATGTCAGATTGACAGGATTCCATCAACAGGGGCACTTTTTTTCAAGATCTCAGACATTTAACCCTCCAAAATTCTTACCTGATGCTAAGAATTATGTTTATAAAAGGACATACATCAGCTTATATGTCTCAAATCATACTAATTTATCTGAATACATAGCAAAACAATTTTTTTCCTGCATGATTTCTCTGTCATTTGATAGAGTTTGGATACTGAAATGAAAAGATGAGCTTTTCTCCTGAGCAGAAAGTCAATGCCAAGACTGATTATTGCTTAATTCATAGGGAAAATCCATCTGTGCACAACCAGGGCTCTGGCCAAGGTTGTCATAGTTCACCCGTGCAGTTGCTGCCTGGTGCAGGATGCCGTCACTGCCCTTTGCCATCAGACTGGGCCATGTTCTTCTGCTCTACCTAAACTGTGTGAGGTGAAATATGCATAAAAGGGTTTCCATTCTCAGGGGTAACTAAATTACCTGAAGATAAGTGAATTAAATGGTTTGTGTCTACATGAGAATTCATTCATTACATTCAGGGCTTCCCTTGCCTTATTTCAGAAAAAGTGACATCAGGACCATGACAAGCTTGCACTGGTGGTTTTTGTTTTTTGTTCTGTTTGTTGTTTGTTTTTTTTTCTGGTTGCCTTTTTAAAAACTCATTTCAAAATGATTAGAGAAAAATGTAAAAGCTTAAAATCTTTTAAAGAAAAAAGACAAGATCAGATGTAGAACAGTATCTCAAGTCTAGATTGTTTAAACATAAAGGACCCCCGATCCATCTTCACAGACATGCAGGGAGGGCACAAGGTTGCAAAGGGACACTGGTCTGGGTGGCCTCCAGCCACTTTGAATCTCTTTGCTAAGATCAGCCCATCAAGCCAGCACAAGGGCTGGACAACATCAGCAGAGAGGGTCTGAACTCAGATTGCATCTGGAGCTCATCTGAATGTGTTTTTGCTGGTTTTGATCCACTCTTGGCATAAAAAATAGCCAGCACTTGGACAGGTCCTTGACAAGGAATCCAGAATAGAACTGCTGGTGATGGGGAGGGTGATCCCAGTTTGGGCAGTGGGCTGATGATAGGCAAGAAGTCAGGCACAGACCATGACAACACTTGACATAACAGTTAGTATTTTCATAAAAGCAAGATGGAAATGACTTCCTGGCTCTAATGGCCCAAAACGGGTCTAAGCAGGCATCAGAAGATCACCCCACTAAAGGAAGGAAAGTCCAACTGTGAGACAGAGCCAAAAAAACCCCCCTCCAGCACTGCTCCCCCGATGGGACCCTGTCCAGATGTGTGCCTGCCTCTAGGGCAAGAGCACTCCTGTAATTTAGAACAGTCTCCAGGCTGCTCTCATTTATGCTAGGGGCCAATTCTTCAGACAGAGTTCAAAGGCTGCCCTGAGCTGCTCTGCACATGGGCTGGCCACTGGCTGGCACCCAGGTCAGAAGTCTGCACCATCCACTTACCAGATCCAGCTTTCCATCCCAGGCTGGGTTACCTCCTACAAATGGGGTTGTTGACCATCTGGTTGCTCTAATGGGCTACCAAACAGTCTCTCACGTCTCTTCCAGATACCCTGAACATCCCCTCTCTGTAATGCATAGATACACCCGGGATCAGGCAGTGGAGCAATAGTACAATCCTGCAAAGATATCCAAATCTGTCTGTACGATGTCAAAGCTCATCCCATCACTGTGTAGCAAAGATACTAAACTTAAACCTGGTACCAAAGGCAGAGTTTCATAATTCTGAAATATAACCACTGCTCCAAACATTTCCCAGTGTCAGCATGTGTTGGATTCAAATATCCAAATATTTAAGAAGTAATATTTACCTTTTAGGGCTGTAAGCTCTGGCCAAACCCTGCCTTGCATAGGCACCATGCTGGTTGCCTATGCAGATGAGAGAAGCCATAATGGCAAAACAAATGCATCAACACTTTGACCAAAGCAGAAATAATGGAAAAAAAGAACATCAATATGATGCTTTTGGCAAAACTTGACAGAAATTTTCTGTTTTAAAAGCTGAATCATTCACATTTACAATAAGGTCTGACAGCTTTTGGGACATTTTGTCTTTACAGAGGCTGGATTCATTAGAGAAGCTTATTCTTTTGCACGGGGGTTTAGTGAGCCACCCAGTCCTCCTCCTTTTCCTCTCTGGGAAGACTCAGTAGCTACAGGAAAACTCAGTGTGAATGGGAGGTATGTGGGGGGATTACTGGCAATTACACAGGCACCTTAGAAATAAATCACAAGCTTACTGTTGATATGATTGCAAACCTGGAATGAATCCTCATTTTAGCCTTGGAGAAGGTCTTTAGCAACACTCTATAAAGTAAAAAGAAAATGAAATTGACTTTAAGAACATTTTAATAATACTGACGTGCTGACAAAACTGTCAGAGAGCAAAGGATCTCCATCACCTGAGATGGACCCACTGCCTGGGAAGTAGCTCCTGGCATCTGCTTTGGGCATTGTCAGGGCCAAAGTCTGGTTAACTCAGTGACTACTGCTATCATCATGTGCCTGGAGAGAAAACTGTGGTGGAAAACAGGCTGCAGGGATATATAAGCTGGTAGTGGCTCTCACATCAACTTGCTCCAAATGCTGCTCTTCAGCAGGAGAAATGGCAGAGGCAGGACCATCCTCACCTAAACAAAATCTGCAGACCCGTGGTGTTTCACAGCACCATGAGATGTGAACTGGGGGGGTCAGAGTTATTGTATTTCCTAATGGGGAGTTCCAAAGGGAATTGGGCTGTGTGCAATTAGCCACAAGTGCCTGGGCTGGAAACATGAGTGAAAACAGCAAATCTGCTGTCTGGCACCCAGACTGAGAGTCTGTAACACCCAAGATGCACTGGCCTTGAGATGCACACACTGCACTGTTCAGTGTGTGCCTGCACACATTTACCCTGGAAACACAGAAGCCAGGCTTCCAGTTACACCATGCATCCCAAGATATACTCAGAGTCCCCGTCTGGCTTTCAGCAGGGACACCTGACATCCAGATGTCCCTACAGATGCAGTGAAGTGGCAGTGCTGACAGGAACATGGTGATGCTGGAGGAAAGGATGGACCTGTGAAACTCTGGTTACCCCAGAAAAATTCAGATCTGGGAGGTTAAAGATGCTCTTCTGAGAGCCTGGTTACATTAATCCAGTGCCCAAAGAACACCTGAGCTAGCCCCAGTTGTAGGAGTCATGGCTTCTTGAAAACCTCAGTTATTTCTAGGGCTTTGTTCTCTTCCCCTCAAATTGGGATAAGTTTTAAGTGCCTGTTCAGCAGTGACTATCTCCTGCACTGGAGATGTACAGTGACTCAGTCAGCAGATCTGTAACCTTCAAAGAAGCCAGGCTTGGTCCTGCTTTAGATGATGGTGCAGAGTGCTCGCACTGATACTCTGCTCTCTGAAGCAACGCATGCTGTTAGATCCAAAACCACAAGGGAGAGGCACTGGAATCCTGAAATGAAAACCTGTGTAATGCAATTTTTAAAAAAGCCACAGAAAAACTTAGGAGAACACAGCTGCCCAGCCTCCCAGCTGATGCACCCTTCTACCTCTTGGCTGGTTTTGATAAAACTATGCTGTTCCCAGCCAGCTAAGAGTCTCTCCCTGGTCCCTGGATCAGGTGGAGGTTTTAGAGGCACACAGTAACCCCAGTCATTTCATAAAGAAGAGCTGAGCACTCTAAGCAGAGAGAACAGGCAGCGATGGCTCCAGGTAGCCACCTCACCATTTGTCATGTCAGCCATGCTTAGCTGGCTCAAAGGAATTAGTTTTCTATTTAATTTGGGAAGTTTTCCCAGAAATTCTCTACTCCTGAATAGAAAAAATGTGTTGCTTAGAAAATACTCTTTGCACTTGGCTACCTTTTGGAACAACAAGGAGCTAGATGAGCAGCTCCTGGACAGACCAGTCTGGTTCATTGCTGCTGCCACCACTTTTCTGAAATTATCCACAGCAGCCAAGAGCTCAGCCTGTGAGGAGCCAACAAGGCTAGAGATCTTTTGCAGGTGCCTGCTAGCTAGTATTATGTTTCCTAACCTCAACACATTTTCCTTGAGCCAGACTCTTTGAATGTAGAATATCAGGTATTTTATGATTTACAAACAGTATTAGTACCATTCAAGGAAGGAATCACTTTGGAGACAACTCTTACACCTCATTGCCTCTCGTCTTGATCCTGAAACCCTAGGGCAGCTCATCCACAAGGGCAGCTCACCCACAAGGGCAGTATTGACTTTCTAATTAGCAGAAATGTGACTTCAAGTCTTGCAGTATCAGATCATAATCCAGCAGCTGAGGTAATGTTTAAATCCAGTCTCTAGATTCACTGGATATGCAGTGGAATATGACCAAGCCATAAAGCCATTATGTAATTTATTTGTTGCAGATAAAACAGGCTGTGGAATGGATATATGGTATTAATAATGAAGAACATTATGTGGATGATGAATATGTAGTTTCTGTTGCAACCTCTGCTGTTTGTAGCTATACAGGTTTATGGCAACTAAATGCACTAATCCTTTCAATACCTGATACATAGTCCAGGAAAATGCATCATCAATGCTCCACACATGCATATCCTACATAATACCACAAGTGCCTCTGGTGACCTCTCTCCAGCTATGACCCACCACCAGGGCACAGTAAATCCCTCTAGTTGCTGCCCTCCCCACTTTGGTAACCTTCACAGCACCAGGACTGGCTTTATTTTAACCAGAGGGACACGGGACCAGCCCTTACACATATTGTGACTATTTCAAGCTGCTAAAAGGGATTAAACCCCCTTAAACAACTGAGTTCTACAGATATCCCTGTCTGTCACATGTGCTGCCTTCCTGGGTCACCTGCAGAGCAAGGGCCAGGCTGGGGCTGCAGGAGAGATGGGTGTGAGGCAGGAAGCACAGCACAGCCCCATTCCCCTCCCCAGGTTTCCCTCTCAGCTTTGCTTTCCTTACAATCTTGGAAGTTCCTTCTGCATTGCGGTTGGTTTTCAGATGCACCATAAAAATCCCCAGGCTGGGAATACTGTGGTTAAGACATGGGAATGCAAACATTGTGGAAATAACTTGGGTTTTGTTTTTCTTTTCCTTCCCCTTTTTTCCAGTCTATAAACTAACTTTTCTACTTCTTCAGTATGTTGGCAATTAGAAGTTGTTTGGCCTGTTAATAGAAACAAGGACTGAAGGGGTCACAGAAATGATTTGGTTTGAAAGATGAGAAGAAGTCTGTGGTAAGCTCTCAGCCAGGACTGGAGTGGGGCATCTCAGATGTAAGGCCTTGCACACCTCAGCATTCAGCTGTTGGAAACTCAGGTGGCTGTGGCTCATGACCTTCCAGCCTAGGAGCATTCCCTCACCCATCCCTGACCCTCTCCTAAGGTTTTGCTGGCTCCAAGGGCCCTCTTCAAGCCATCCCATGTCATGTTCTTCTCCCAGCTCTCAGAAGATGTTCATGAGCTCTTACTGCTGTCCAGAATCTTACCCTTCAAGGTCCTCATTGTTACCTCCCTGCCTGCTTTTGTGTTTCTACAGCACATTGTGGCAACCATGGGCAGTCATAGCTGATGTGAATCTCTACACAGTTCAAAACACAGTATGGTATCATGACAGAGAGCCACAACCCATCCTACTCAATACTGAAGACTTACAGTAGAATCAGAAGGTTCACTGTACTGCTCCATGGTAGCTGGACACTCATTATCAGCATATGCTGTGCTCTCTGAAAAAAACCCCACACATATTTTAATGCCATTAGGTCTGGAGGGGGAAGGGGTCAGTGGTTCTTACAGATCTGCTCCACATCAGTTCACAGACCAATTTGTTTTTGAAAGAGCAAATTATTTGTATTGAATAACAAAATAGCAAAAACCCCATTTTCTTGGGAGTGCATTGTACCATCAATGGCCAACGAGGGACCTTTCAGGAGAGGACATGCTACTAAGGGCCAAGAAAAGTCCCCAGCCACTTGCTTTCTGCCAGACTCTCACTCTGCTTCCAAGGAAGTAGAACATTTCAGAAAGCAGAACTTTGCTTTTTATCTTTTTAGTAAAGAAAACATTCCTGTATTTATTCAAAAAAGACGTAAGTTGTAATATTGTTAATAAATAGATAATAAATTAATAAAATATATCTTACATTTTTTATGACCCTGACCTGTATCTCCTGAATGTTTCCCTTCAGCTGTACTATGTTGTCCTTCAGTTATTCACTCTTCATCAATGTCTGGGAGTCACCTGTGTACAGCCTGAAGAAGGCCATTGATGTCTGTTCCAAAACACCTTTTGAAAACAGAACAACACAAGGTTTGAGCTCCAAGTCTCTGGCTTGTCTACAAAGTGCCTGGTGAAGTGCTGTTGTAGGCAGATCATAATTAATAATTAGCATTATTTATAGTGAGGCCTGCAGAACAGAATTGAAAGTGTCATCAGATTTTGCATCCAAAATACTGTCTAAGTTAGTCCTTTCTAATTCCCAGGCACTGCTGTGGGAAGATACAATTGCACATGTAAATACTTTCCCATGCCTCCTCACCATGTGCATATTTCGCATGTGTAAAGCATATGGGAATGTATGTAGGGCCTCGTTGGAAATGTAGTGTGTGTGTAAATTGCTGCTTGTCTACATCTGTGTATCTAATTGCATGTGAAAATCAGTACTTTAGTTGCATCAATGAAATACAACTTTCTGAAAATACAGCTTGCATGTGTTTCTCATTCATTTTAGTGAGGCACAAGATGATCCAGTTGAAAAACAGTAGCTAAGACCAGATGTTCTTCTGTTCCTCCAGCGTGAGAGAAGCAGCTCAGCCTTAAGAAACTCAAAGCTGCTTAGCTTAGGATACTTGCAATATCATGGGAGAGAAAGATCATCTCCTTCAGTGGTCTCCCTTTCCAAGGACTCTGACCTACTCCTAAATGATGTACATGGCAGAAGTTCACCTTTCCTTCCAGTAATTTAGAATCAAGCACTAAGCCCTCTCCATGAGCAACACCTGGATACACTGCATTATGGTCATTTGGTGGGTTTGGTGACCAGGGGGACACTCCTGGCCAGCTAAGATTGGACTTATGACAGAGCTTTAATGTAACCTATGATGGGAAGGGTAGCTCACTCAGCATTGCCAAAACATCATTTTAAAGCTATGTGCCTAATTTCTCAACAATTGAGTTTAAAAGATTTTAATAACTCCTGATATTTTTTCCACAGCTCTGCTGTGGTTGTATTTCCAAATTCAATGTACTTCTTACTCCTCCACTTAAAACATTCACTTTTCATTTAAACCTGCAGGAAAAACAAAATCTGGATTACTTTCAAATTATTGGCCAAGCTCAAAGAGACATCTCAGCCCATTATGGGGTGCAGATAAAAGAGCTCACAGTCCCCTCTGTGCCAGGAAAAATGTTCATTTTCTGTAAAAACATTAAGAAATCAAATGAAGACCTTATTAAACTTGTAGATTCAAGAATTCGTGAACTGCACAACAATGCATGTATATGTCAGACCCTTGAGATGAGATGGTGCCTGTCATGAATTGCTTCTGAACACTTAAATAAGACTCACTGTGCTCTCCCCCAGCTGTAGCATGTTGAAGTAGGAGCTCGGGCTGAAAGCACTCTTTGTGAGGATCAACTCCAAAGATTTATGTGGAAGAACCTCTTCTTTATTTACCATCTTGCATAGACCGACAAAGTATTTGATAGCTTGCAGCCTCCAGCCTCAGAGCCTGGCTTGTAAGAGTATTTGTCAGTTATTGTACCTGCTATTTCTTTTTCAGGGCCCCAACAATCAACTGCCCTCTTGCCCTGTTGATAAAGGACCTTGAGTGAAAGCAATCTGCTCCACGGTCTCTTTCATTCCACATCATTCAGAAGTCTCAAAAAAAAAACCCCAGCACATTTGGGAGGCTTTATTCTAGGACATATGAACCTAATCCTCCATTTTTCAAGAAGCATTAGTTATTTTAATAGTTATCCTAAAGTATTAGCTATTCTTCAGAAGAGAGCTGTTTTAGTTGGCAGAGGTGCTCCCTGGCCTTTGCAGGTGTTGGAAGTGTAGTTGTACCCGAGGGAGTGATGACTGTTAAAAAGTGCTCCTTCTTACCCACCAGCTCTATATGGTTACTTTCACAAATAACTGTAGGTTATACAGGGAAGACAAGGCACGTCTCTCCTATCAACCCGATGGACCTTTATTACTGCTCCTAATAAATGCATGAGCAGCTTTGACTTGCAGAGCCCACTCTGAGTTAGCAGCTACAAAAAGCTTTTCACTTCTTTCTACTAAACTTATTGCATTTGATCTGTAAATACAGACAGATCAATGTCTCAATTTATAAATGTAAATATGTGAACTGGGCACATGCAAATAAGAGCATGCATGACCTCAGGTTTACATCCAGAGATGCAGCAGACATCTGCCAAATTACCCTGGGAGCTGGGTAACTGTAAGCAGTTTGTACTTTCTCCTTCTGTAGACAAATACCATATATGCATAATTAGAGGACCTCAAAAATGAATACCTGTTTGTAGGTCTTCCTAAATGACCACATTAACAAGAGATCTTGGCTAAAGCTTTGCGTGGCAGTTTGCGTTGTTTGTCTTCAAAGCTAAGTGCATGGGTAAGAAGCCTGGTTGACAACGTATCTTGGAATATGCTGCTTATGATCCTGCATGCTTTATTCTTCCTTTTTCGTAATAAGATAATATCCCACTTACTGATGAATTCAATTTTAAATGCAACTTACACAGAAAATTAAAAAGATTTTGAAACCTTATCAGCATTTCTGTACATATATTTTACTCCTGTTTTGGATTTCACTTAGAGTGTAGGCAGCCAGACTATGAAGAAAATGTTCAGATGTTTGAGTGAGATCACTGGGGATCTCAGATACTCCATTACTATCTGATCTGAACCCTAGAACATCACAAATAAGTCTGCTCCATTCACATCATACTCACCTGTCTGCAGATTTAGTCAGTCTCTTCGTAGCCTCTTTGGCCCTGCAGCATAACAGACTGCTCTTGGAGCTCCCTGGTGCAAGCTGCTGTCCTACTCACCTTGAATATTTCAATATTCCCATGCCATGCAGCCATGCTTTACAAGGTGACTGGATGTAAGATTCTCACCTTCGCTCAAGAACTTTCTTTCTGACACATTCCTCAAGCCCTGAACTCTGCAGCCTTCACATTTCATGCTGGGTTGGAGAGCATTGTCCCAGGGAAGCAAGGGTTTGGGCCATGGATCTGCCCAAAGCAGGCCTGGGTAAGTCTTCTTTGATATCACCATGAGATCTGCTCAGACACCTATAGACATCCTCTGATAGCACAGCAAAGATCTCAAAGCACCATGCATCCAAACTGCAGGCAACAGAATTTTAGGGTGACTCCTGGTTATTCTGCCTCATCTCCTTTGCAAGTAGAGTGATACCTGGATCCATCAGAAGACTCTGCATGAAGGATAGTGTCCATAAGAGTATTCACTCTTAAGCTTCCATGTTTCTGTGTCTCATCTATGTGTTTTGCCACAGATTTCTTTCCCCAGTTTTATGTGGCAGTTCACATCACCTAAAATTATCTTTAAAAAATGTCCTGGGACATTATCCATTTGCTGTGTGTGACTCAGCAATCCCATAAGGATGGCAAAACCCCCCACTTTAAAAGTCAAATTTCTCCAAATTGCCTACCTGGCTGACTCCATCTCTAGTGCTTCGAATGATGGAGTGTAAACCGGATGATTCCACGTCCCTTCAAACAGTCTGTTAATTTATTTCAGAGTGATTTGCTAAGACTCATCAGCCTTCAACCAAGAACCCAGTAGACTCTGACAGAGTGGTGGGGAGAGTCTCCCTCCACTCATTCAGAACATGTTATTGCTGGTGCAGGAAGCAAATGCAGCCGACCAGTAACTCCTGCTTCCAAAGAAAACACTCACTTTACTGTATCTGGTGTTTTGAAATGCACGAAAATAAATTATTTATTATCATGACTTTGGGGCTGAACCTGTTTATATGGGCTTGCATCTGTCTGATCCGAAGACTGAGTCACTAACTGACAAACACCCTCTTGGCTGATCCAGTGACTTACATTATGTCCATACTGTTCCAACAGCTTAAAAATAGCAAACTTGAAACTTCTCCTCTGTTGGCATTTCTTCATAGAGATGGGGTGTTGCTTAAAGAAACATCAAATCACTCTTAAGAAGGTCAGATCTGCAGGGTGAAATGGTAAAATTAATGGTGAGACTCTCTGGCTGCAGAATTCCAGCCCAGTTTCAGACGCCTCAGCAGCTGTGCTGGATGCCAAGAGAATGGGTGAGGAGGTTTAGACCACGGGTGAACTGCTTCAGAGCTTCCAGCAAAGTATCAGTCAATGAGGATTAAAAAACTATTGAAGCCCAAAACCTGCAGCCCTTCTGCCTCTCTGCTGGCCACTTCTACCTCTGGCAGCCAGGCAATCTCAAGACTAGTATTTCCACAGACACCAACTTAATTCTTTTTCCTCCGTTTTTGAACTTGGTAACCTGTCAGACCTGGTGAGGACCAAAGTGTGAGCTGCAGATGAACCTTTTGGAGAGATATCATGGTGGAGACGTGGGGGCATGATGGACATGCGGGACTGCAGCAAACTCTCCCACCCCTATGTCAAGGAGCTCCTGTTATATCACACAGAACTGCAGAAATGTGGCTCAGAATAGAAACATAATTTTCTTCACTATCTTATCCAGCAAGGTACAAATGGCTCATCTCTCAGTGCAGAAGGGGACTCAAGGCTGAATTTGAGTGGTTCCAGCCTTGCAGACATTTAAGGCTTTGTATCATCAGTGCAATTTTCTGATTTCCTGACTTTCCAGTAGTTTGTAACCTACAAGCCTATATTTCTTGCATTTATTTTTTATCTTATCATTACATTGGCCATGTTATTTGAGGTAATCTAACACCTATGCAGATCCTGAGGTGTGAATTAAAGAAAGGCCACCCGGATGGGCAGAGAAGTAAAAAGGCCTGAGGCAACAGGTAAACATATGCTTGATTAATTGGAATGAAAGTGGCTGACAGCACATGCTGCGTCCTGTGAACAAGTGGAAAGTCCTGGCACAACAGGCAGAGAGCAATCCCATGGGGCCTGGGCCCCAAAATGTTTTTTTCTGGTATATACTATAGCAAATAAATGTTGCAAAACTATGCAACAACTGGGCTGCAGCCAGGGAGCAGTGAGCAAGAAGAGCCTTGGGTAATTTGAAGGTCAGAGGCAATGCTGCCATTACAGTGCAGAGGTATGGGGTTAGAAGAGGCATCAGCCATTTCATTAGCCCCTCTCTAGAGACTTTAGTACACATGCTAACAATACAATCATAATGAAAGGATGGTCTTTGGGGTCTAGTGAACCTTCTACCTCTCTCAACATTGTGAAAATTAGCATTCCCTTACCTGGTGTGTGCTTTTGATTCCTACTTTACAATATCTTGAGACCGCAAAGAATTGACCTTTATATTTATGCTGCAATAGACACCTGAGTGTCTGTTTGCCAGGAACTGAGCAACAAAACAAAACAAAAAACCCACAACGTTACTATTATTAGCTTTAATTGTTCAGCATTTTCATTCAAAACACTCTGATCAGGCATAAGAATCCAAACATGTCAGATGGTGTACATTGAACATTGTGACTTGCATTTTATCTTAGAAGAACTCTTAATTCAGTGAGCACAGCCACAAGATCTACATGTGATCAGACAGGTTTTTTTTCCACCCTAGGGTGATACTCATTTCTATGTAACTGAAACAAGTCTCTGATCACAGTTTCTGCCTCTATTTCACAGCTTATTTTTAAAGAAGAGGAAGCACAATCATGACTTCTGTGACTGAAAAGAACATGCAAAGAAGAAGCTCTCCTGCTTTATACACATACCTTGGAGCAACAGCCAATATCTAAGTGAAGTATAATATTCTCCACTTGCTCTGCACTTGCAAGCATGGAAGACTATGAGTAGGATGTGTGTTTGTGGTTGAGGAGGTATGCAAGCTATGCTCTGTGTGGATGGAATATGCCTGGTGCTGAAAGCTGTGGGATGGAAGAATGAATGCAGTTGTATTGGGAGAAGGAGGAATGCTTTCAGTATTTTGTGTCCTCAAATGTGGATTAGCTTGGACAGGGATGTAAGGTGGGAAAGACATATCCTGAACACCTGTTTCTACATCTCTATTTTTTTTTACTCATTTGGAGACAGCACGCCTTGCTTCATATTCTCTGTCCTTATTCTGCACTCAGGTCTTTTCAACTTCACGCAAAAATAGTTTCTCCTCTCATAAAAGTTAGTGGTGTTTGGAAAGGAGAGAGGCTGGGAGAGGAGCTGTGCCATATGCACGTGTAAGGGCTGGAGGAGACTGGGCATACATCTGCCCACGGGAGCACAGAGAAGGACCCAAACCTGCTGCTGCACCGAGTGCCTCAGTGTCTGCTGGTTTCCTTCACACTGGTATTTGCTGCTGTTTTCCTTCCACAGCTCCAGCTGCCACCCAAGTCAGTGGGAACTGGGTCACGTCAAAGTATTCAGAATGGACTCTTTGGGGAATGCAATTAAGGCAGCCATAGTCTCAGCCCCATGCAGAACGTGCACGCAAGGAGTCAGCAAATAGTGCTGTTCTCACTTCTGTCAGCAAAAGGAGATTTAATTGATTTATCAAGAAGCTAAGGCTAAAAATCTCTCCAGGGGCAATGGAAATATATGGACTTTCACTGACCTCTGAAAATACATGATTTATGGGAATACCCATTTATTTACCTAAATTCCCACAAACTGACCAGAAAAAAATTAGCCCTTGATCTGTGATGGCAAGGGAGGTAAAGTCACTGAAGGAGAAAGAAGCAAAAACAAAATGAAAAGAAAAAGTATTATTTAAAACTAAAAAATACATTGAAGGGATAGAAAATAATTTGCACTTAGTAGTGTAACAGAATACTGCTTGGCGATGCAGTTAGGCTGTGGATGGACAGAGAGGCTTAGGGCTTCAAGCTAGTTTGGTTTGGCTGTTTGTAATTAGGAACCTGAAAGGAAATTTAAAAACATAGCAATAATAATTTCAACTCGGAAATACTACAGTTCCACAGACCTTTAGCCACACGCCTAACCTCTGTTCCCAGGGAACCTCCATGTGTACCCTCCACTTCAGAAATTAATTTTTTACAGGATGGCTACAACCCCGCAAGGCTGTGCTAGGTGTCTGGTTGCCAATACCTTATAAAGAATCACAGAATCATTTAGACTGCAAACTTTAGGACAATCCCCATGTTAAAAGCTCTTCGTTCTTGTGTGGTATTTCTACAAGGATTACAGGATCTTGATTCTCAGGATACGCCATTAAATATTTTCATGCACTGGGCTGGACAACATGTAGTCCCTCCATCTTAAAAAGATGAAAAGATTTGTTTATTCTGTTAGATTTGAACTTGAGATCCAGAGGGTGCAAATGAGATGCACGGGCCTGCCTACCAATTCTCATAGCAAATGCTAGTTCTTATTTACTTTCAAAAAAGGCTTGATGGAATTTAACCTTCTTCCTTGCAGTCCCAGCACAGCCAGCTCCACCCAATTCAGTGAAGAAATATGAAGAAAACGAGCTATTTGAGATGTCAGATCCAAAGTACATGCTGCTCTACATGTAAAGAAAGCACTGTGAAAATATGGTGGACCACCATCAGTTATGATGTGTAATGCTTGACTTCATCTAGGCTCTTGTATGGATGTGGGAACTGAGGAAATGAGAAGCAAAACCCCAGAAGTCATCAAAAGTATATCAGACCAAAATATGTAAATTTGCTTGTCTAGAGAGTGAAAAGATGGTTAGGCTTTACCCCATGATGGCTTTGAACCAGCGCTGAATTTTCTGTCATGTCTCAGAGATCTAATCTGCAGATACACTCTGATCTCCTCAGGGTGTTAAGAAGCCACAGAGTCCACCAGAATCAGACCATGGGAGCCTGAAGCCAGATTTGGATCTGGACTCTGTGGGTTTGGCTCATTTCTAGGCATAAGTGAAAACATGTCTGGTGGTCTGATTCAAGTCTCCAGCAAACAGGTGAGTTGGCTTTTTTCAAAACCACTGTATAATTCTGCATGATTGGCACCTTTCACTTAAAAGAAGTCTGAGCTGCATTAGGCAGCAAAGAATTAAACTGGCAAAGGCTTGGGGACATTTGTAAAGCAGTTGGCTCTGCTCAAGGCATAGATTTACTCATTTTCACAAACCTAAACCCACACTGGAATAGAAAGCAAAATAATAAACTACCTACCCAGCATCTGATAGCAAGAAGAATGCCATTTTAAAACAAACAACAAAAAATCCCCCTTAACGTGATAATCTTACAATAACTAATTATATCAATGAACCAATGACACCAAGACAAGACGTATCCTGGAGTCAGAGGCATGAACTTTTGGCTGGTAGGTCAGTGGTAACATATCTTGTTTGAACAAGTCTGACAAAGATCTGCTGAGCAATATCCATTGGGGCCAACAGTGCTTGGCTGTCTGCATTGTGGTGAGGAGATAGACTTGGATAAAAGCGTCACTAACTCCTTTGCTGACACCAGCCAAGCATAATGAAGCATGGCCAAAGCCTTCTTCAGCATGACAGCAAGAGTGAAATGATGAAAAGTCCTAAAAATTATTGATATGGATGAATTAGAATGAAATGGTTGCAGTGAGAATGAGCTGAGAAGGCATGTCCAGCTTTGAAGCCAACACAACCCTGTTCCAGCCTCTTCTTCCCTCTCTCATGGCCTTCATGCTGCATTTCCATGTATGCTGCAGAAAGTGATGCAAGTACATCCAGCCCACAGCAGCGTCCAGGGATGTTTACACCACAGGCTACAGTAGAACACGTAGGTATCTGGAGCAGCTGCAAATGAGCTAAGGGGAGTAGTTCTGGACATATAACTGCAGCTTCAGAATTTGCTCTTTCTTAGTTACTATTATTTTTAATGCTGATAACAGCATGTTGTTAAAAGAATTGAGGTGCCTAAGGCCAGGGATCTGTGGTGTAAACACAGAACACACCTGCCCCAAAAACTTCTGAAAAAAAGCAGTTCTAAAGAAAGAAGACACAGCAAGTGGATATGGAGAAAGAAACAGGCTGAGCACAGAAATCAGCTGAAGAGTTGCACTAGCTTGTTTCTCACAGGAAATCACTGTTGCTATGAAATCTAAGTTATTAACTGAAAATGAAGGTAAAGAGAGAAGGTAAAGGAGAATAGAAAATTATATCATGTTTTCTGTTTTGAAGTAGGATTTTGCCTGGCTCTCATCCTAAAACAAGGAATGAGACTTTTGCTGGATTCATCCTGTTTGTTCTAATCTTTACTAGAAACTAAGCTATGAAGAGGTGTTCTCCTGTGCATAAAAATCCAGCCTGAATTTTTTCAGAACGAAGTGTGTTTTTAGCCATTTCACAGACCTGGCCTACAGTGTGTGACTTTTTGGCAGTAAAAGACAGATGTGCAATACTATTTAGAGCACCTTCATCTGTTTTTAGAGAAAGGTCAGATCACCAGATCAGCAGCAAATTTCTGGGACTAGACTCTCTTCTAGACTGTATTCTTCTTGCATACCCATAATGACAAAGTTGTGTGAGGCAACAAACCATATTGGCTTTGGCTGATGTTTGTAGCCCAAGGGAAGGGGCAGCTCAGCTGTTGTTGAAATGGAAAACGTAGATTTAGTGCAAAGACTCTGGTGCACCCACATGCCATTAGATACCTTTTCAGCTAGTAAGAACATCATCTCCTCAGGCATGAGAAAGCACTTTAAAAAAAAAATGAAAAAAGGCAAAATGAGCTTGTTGCTTTTTTATGAGTAAATTGAGAAAATGTAGGACCAAAATCATCACATGCCAGGAGGATGTAATGACTGAGGATGACTTCCAAGAGAGAAAAGGAACAAGATATTGTGTAGCACAGCTCAGTGATGATAAAAAATTAGTGCACATTAACACACTGCTTAGTTCCTAGGTGTTGGTTTGGCACTATGAATAACCCAAGAAAGAAACCATAACATGTTATGCATGTGGAATGTACTCAGAAGCCACAAAAGAAAATAGACAGACACTTCTCTATTTTTAACACTAGCTGATGGCTCTTTCCAGTCCTTCTCTTTCTCCAATGAATCTAAGAAAATAACTTAAATTCACCAGATCTTGCACATACAGCACGGGTAATGTTCCAGCAAGTAGCCGTTTATTTTATAAGGGGATTTAAATATTGTAAAACTGAATAAAATGCAGGTGTTTGCATTACAGACAAGTGAACCTTGTGTAAACTCTACAAAGAAGTGACTTCCAGATTAAAAGGACTTTGCACCAGTTGTGCTGCCTCTGTGGTGAAAGTGGATTTTTGGTTCACCTAGTTCAGCATCTTCCTCAGCATTACGAGGTTCTGGATTCAAACCCCTGCTCTGCACACCAGGAAGAAGCATGTGGTAATTTGGCTGAAGGAGTTCAACTACCAGACTGCCCAAACACAGATAGTTGCCACCTACTGCCTGGAGCTGCCATGCTTTCTGAGAAGGATGGACTATGCACTATGCTGCTATTTAGATGGTCCAGGCTGTGACCGAGGGATGCTGGAATTAATCACAGCAGAAGCATAAATACATGTAAAAAACACACCTACTGATTGTCACACTGGATTTTGGTACCAAGGAAAGAATTACAGCTACCTCTTGAAAAGCTTCCCCAATGATCAAACCCAAACCTAGCCCACACAGAATATGTCTCCCCAAGAAGAGAGATTATCTGGAAAACCTTACAACAAGGCTTTAAGACAATGAAACTCTACCTGTGTCAGTCTGTTGACTACTATTTACACCACTAAAAGTGAACTGATAGCCAAAGTTACTAGTTAATTATTAAATATATAATCAGTGTAACCATGCCCTCTAGAGGACTAAGTTTACCTTCATAAAGTCAAAACCAGCCCTTGGGGCCGAACACTTCAAATTTTGGGGAGAGGCATTGTGGATGCTTATATTTGCTTTCCACATCTGATTCTAGACACGAATCATTATTTCCTCACTGGCACTATACCCTACAGTGGGCTGAACCAACCTCCTCAGATGGTCCTGATAGGTGAGTTTTAACTTTTGTAACCATCTAGTGCCTCTGCGAAACAATTAATTCAGCTTATCTCCACCCAGAGACCAAAGATCCAAGCTCTTATTCTCTACGAAAAGGAAGGTCACTTACCACTATGTGAGGCCTAACCCACATCAACATGTTGAGTATTTTGTTTGTTTTCTTCTCTCCTGCTTTCCACACCTTCCTTTCTTTTCTTTTTTTCTGCATTTGTCAGCCATTTCCCCAACTTTCCTTGCCCAGTGTAGTCTACGTTCCCAGTTGGCTTAAGCTATGAAGGTGAGAGAGAAATCAGTCTGTGTAGTTTGTTTGCCATGCCTGCAGCCTCCCAGGTTAGACAGGATGCTGGTGGCATCCTGAAATGTCCATCTTTTGAGACCAGGAGGCTATCAGTGTGAGCATGATCCACACACCACCAGCTGTGTGGACAGGTACTTTGAAAAACAAAATCTGGAAAATGAACAGGGAAGGGTCAAGAGTATGAAGTAATGGAAGGCAACAAAAAGGAAAATCTCCCTCATCGGTTCAGTAGGTTTCTGCTGGTCAAATCAGTCTATGCAGAACTCCAGATATTCCCTTGGAAGTCCTGCAGACAAGTGTAGGGAAACGGGGTTGGAATGGTGGCCCCTGTTCAGGCTCTTGAGGGACAAGCACACAACAAGAGGGACAACACCTTGCTCTCTACCAGAGGATATTTTGACATCTTTTCCATGGCACCTTAGCTGGTGTCCCACGTTAGGCTGCTCTCCAGTAATTTAAGGAACAAAAGTAATTAGATCACTACTATTTTTAGTGCAATTTTGAGTAAATCAAAAATAGCTCAGACACAGGATTTTCAGAGCCTGTACCATTAGCTTTATTTTTCTCTTTGAGTTGTTGGGATGTTAGACACTGCATATGCTGTGGCTGTAGAACAACCCCTTTCAAAGCCGCTCTGTGGATGCTTTCTTTTTAAACTCCACTTTACTGTATTCATTTTTTTTTTTCTGACTTTATTCCCAATACAAGAATACATGGGTTTTTTCCTTGGTTACTTCCACTCTGCTGACCTGGTTTCTTGACTTCCTCTGGAAATGTTTAGGTGTCTCAGCAATGGAGAGGATGAATCAGTGAACATACAGTGCGTCTGGAAAAAACCCCAGCAGAGAGGAGTGTGCAGGGACCACAGAGGATTGCAATCTTTGGAAAAAACGTGGCAACAAGGGGTGCTATCATTTTCCTTTTCCCTGCAAATTTTCATTAGCAGCCAGCACTGCTGCTCCAAGCAAGTGCTGCCCTCAGTCTTAGTTGAGGAAGACCTTTGTGCCCAGTTTAATGGACAGCACTCAAAACATTTCAAGTGGCAACTGAAATATACAAAACCTCCTGCTAATTTTCCGGCAGTAGGAAGGTTTTGGCAAGGATAATTTTTTGGGAAGGTGCAGATCTAAGCACGGGGGCACTTTCTGAGGTTTTAGTTGATTCTCAGAGACATCAGCTGCCTCATCTAGGGAACGTCTCCACAGTTCAGTGCTTGGTCACAGCCTACTGGAGATACAGCCATTGGGTTCATTAGTAACAAACACACCTGTGGGAAGGCAGAGATTTGCAGATAGTTCAGTAACAGAAAAAATAGGCTGCCTTTGTCAAGTAGATTATATGATAGAAAGGACATTGACAGTGTGAGACACAAGTATTGAATAAATACAGAACTATATAACATGATTTTCTAATTCTTGAATTTTTAAATGAAAATTAAGATGCAGACACTTGATCTATATTCTAATATATTTGTTATTCTTATTTTTAAAGAGTCTTCCAGATAAAATACTTAATGAACTTTAATTTAGGTGAAAAATGTTCCCCCAGTATTAAATGTCCTGTGTCTTGGCCCTGGGGCAGGGATGCACATAATTTTAAGTAATTTGAGTCATCTCACTGATTTCAGCCAGATTAGTCATATGCTCAGTCTAAGAACAGCGCTAAGTACCCTGTGTGACCAAAGTTTTTATTTCAAAAAAGCATAAATAGTTCACACTCAGCTTTACAGGAGCTCCCTCCATTAAACCATACACATGCCTGTAACCTGAGCATCTGAAAATTGTTTTCTAAAAATACACTTTGACTTATTACAAACAATTTTTTTTTTTTTTTTTTTTTTTTTTTTTTTTTTTTTTTGAAAAACAAGAGTGAGTTGCGTAAACTGATAATGCTACTATTAGGGCTGAGTAACATGTTAGACCTTTTTCTGGAAAGGGTAAATATTTTCTGAAATTTGAATGCTTGATACAGCTACAGTGACTGATTGACATTCTGGTTTACAGTGTGGCTAAATCAAATCATAAATGAAGTGGAAAGGCAGTCCAGGAAATAATTTTTAAGTCAAATGGGTGAAATGGGGCTTCACCATTTGAAAATGTCATTCTTTGATTTTGAACTGTCCCATAAAGGCTAATCTAAAAGAAAATTAAATTAATCTCATGCTCACCACCTCTAAACTGCAGAAGTGAAAATCTTTCACAACTTGCCAATTACTAAGGAAACTTCATAGCTGGATTATTCCCAAATTGCACACCCTTTCTTTTAACCACTAAAGGCAAACACATGGTTTTGATGGGTCATAAAAGAACAGGTTGCTTTTTCAGTACTGAAAGAAGCTGTAATTACTTCCCTTGTTTGGTGACTTCCTGATTTACTTAGGTTGTTATGGGTGATACTATTCTGCTGAGGTAATTGGAGCTGCCAGAGTGAAGCTGATGTCCTGAGGGAATGACCAGCGGCTTTTCAGTCTAGGTGACTTACACCTAATGAGTAGAGTTGTGCTCCCCAGGAAAAAAACTATAACTGCCTTAAATGCTTGGTATGTGTACTTCAAAGGCTTATGTGTTGCAGCCCAAGAAAATTATGTCTCTGTATGATATTCAGAAATCAAACAAAGTCAGGTCCGGATATTTTCCTCAGACAGAATTATGAAAAATAAAGCATCCCAGGAAGGTGAGCTTCAGTTGTTTCTCCTGACAATCAAATACCAACATACAGACACAAAGAATTAACCAACAGTTCCTGAAATCTGTTCCTGCCTGTAACATCATCTTTAATAAAACATTATTGCCATGAATGGCAATGGGTTAATTCCAGCATGAATTACACTACTTAATTCAAGAGTTAGAAATGAGACTACGGGAGTTTTCAAAGCCTAGCACAGTTTTAGGGAGGGCATCATCCATAAGCCATCCTTGAAGGAAAGAGAGAATTACATGTAGTGGGACTCTCGAGGATACTGGCCACCTCACCAGCAAAGGTTAAATCAACCAGCCCTGAGGCTAAAAGGCCTGTATCATGCATCATGCATGACTTTTCCATTCATGTCTCCTGTACAGCTGGTAGATCCATCCAAGTATGAAATCTTACAAGGGGTATGGTACATAGGGAAGTTATAGTGAGATAAACACAATTTGTGTAAATTCAATTTGCAACACCTTAGAGCTGTCTGTTACTCTAAGAACAAAACCTCATGTACTTTTACTTTAGAGGAAAAGCAAGCACAGGCAAAAACTGACGAGTAGCTGAGATGCTAAGTTAAACTCACAATAACTCAACTGTGTCCACAGAGTCACAGGTAACACATGAAGATGTAAGTGTGCAAAGGCAGTATAAAACCTAGGTCTCAGATACTCAGAATCCATGGACTCGTGCTACAGCACTGACCAGGAAAGAGTTTGGCTATGGCACATCTGCAAAGCAGACAGAATATGCTATCACTGAAACCACCCAACTCTTACAGCATCTTAACTTCTGAACCTATTTCAAGAGACATCTTGCGTCCTAATGAAATAGACTGCAGACAAGTACATTTACAGCTAAGATTCTTCAACACATACAGGTACCAAGAGAAAGTCTCACATACAGTATCCAGATGTCCTGCATGGCTGGAAAAGGCATAGAGAGCGCAGCAACCTCCAGAAGTGGCTGTGGAGGGCAGTCCTTGGAGAGGCAGGTGGCTGGTTAATCATTGCAAAGGCTCATTCCCCCATCTTTTCTTTCCCAAAATGCTACTGAAAACCTATTAAAAGTCATAGAAAACCTGGCCATTTTTTTGTAAAGTATCCTAGCTGATTAAGCCTTTCTTTGTGAAACAATCAAATTACATTTCCAGTAGCTGTCATAAAAATTGGTTGCCCTCATAGCAATATGTAGCACTTGAGTTGAACACCAGATAAAAATTAAGAGATTGAGAAGAGGGTCCATAATGAAGGGAGCTCCAGATGCCTCTGTTAAGATGATCAGTTGAATTAAATCAGTATCAAAGACTTCAAGATGATCTGAAGAACAAATTATTTTAATTTATACTGGATTCTGAAAGGTAACAAACATAACTATTACTGAAGATGCTGAAATAACATTTATGGAAGAGAAGGAGTTAAAGCTAGTAACCTGAGCATGAGCTTGGGAGGGCACCCTTGCCTCTGAACACATACAGCTGAGTGACATGGGAAATCTAGAAAGGTGATAATGCAGAGACAGATAATAAATTGCATTTTTTATCAGGCAAAAAAAAAAAAAAAAAAATCCTCTCTATTAATGGGATCAGATAAAATTTCTTTCCTGTGTGAAGTAAAAAGTCATGTCCAGATGCTCTGTCCACCTGGGACTATCAGCACTGCCAGGGTCAACACCGTACCCAAGCTACAGCATGTGTGGGCAAGTGGTGCTGAGTCAACGGGATAAGATGCCACCCATGTCTTCTAATTTTTAAAAGCAGTGCTCTCCACCATCCTACACTGGTTAAACTCTGAGATCATTGCCATCAAAACTCTCAGCCTGGCTGAGACCTAGGAAAGCTCCAGGATGGGCTATGGGGCAGCAGTGTTGAGTATCAGTCATTTCACCTAAAAACATCCCCACTTCTTCCTTTTCCAAGTCAAACAGCATTATGAAACAGCAATGTCCAAACAGAACCTGGTGAGGACTGAAACATCAGCCACACATGGATGAGTAACTAGTGACCTTAAAGGAGAAGTGGGGCACTTGTGGATTATGTTATACTGTTGCTGTAGAATTAACAGCTGAACTTATCAGCTCACGTGGTCCGCTCTGTCAAAAAGCTGCTGGAAAAATCACACTAGGTTTTGGAGTTACTTGAGATTCTTGTGGCCTTCAATGAGACAACCACCACCAGCCAAGCCAGCTAGGACTTAGGCTGTGCTCAGAAGCATGGCACTGGCCAGGGATAATGCAGTCTGAACCCTCAAGGACAGCTGTGCGATTGCAACCAGTTTCTCCTTTTCCCAAACCTCCCCGAAGGAAAAGGCACTGATCAGCATCATCCGTGGGCGAGTTCCCAAGTGAGGGAACAGATGCTCTCTGTTTCCCTGCCCACCTCCCCTCCCAAACAACCTGACATGGTCAGAAAGCAGAGTACAGGAGATTGTGATTAATGGCTTTTTTTTATTCTCTTCCAAGCTGCCATAACAAGCAAGGAGATAATGTTTGTTGAAATACAGATCTGTCACAAAAATAAGAAACAAAAAACCACAAGTAAAATAAAAGAGCCTTCACCTGGTAACTTTCTAGCTGTGAGTTTCTGAGTTCCCACTCGGGTTGTTATTATTACTACTATTACTGTAATTCCCAGTCATGGAGCAGAACTAACACAGGTATAGAAATGTAAAACTAGAGATAAGAGGTGACTGTAGTCAGCCAGAGGAGCAGCCAGGGTCTCCCCTGCTTTTCTCAATGTGCTGAGCACTCATAATGACCATGTCCATGGAGTCCATATCCATGAGCCTCAGCATCACAGCCAAGCTGGGGTTAGACCTCACCTGAGAGAGGGGATGACTCCAAATCCTTTTATAGTTATAGGTTATGAAAGTATCGGCCACAGTTGCTAGAAAGGAGGAGATTTAGGAGCAACCTCAAAGTTCTTAAAGAAGTGGCCCATTCCTCTATTGTATGACCTTCAAACATGGGTTTAAGCTCCAAGATTTGAACCAGGCTTGGCTGGTTTGGGACTCAACTTTCCCCTAAATCCTGGGTCACTTTGCATTGAGGTATTTGCCTTCTGTTTGTCAAGGAGAGAAGGGCTAGCTGCAGACTTTTGATCTAAATTCAACCCTTCCCAAACTTACATGGGAATGCTCTGACCCATCTCTATTTGTCTTGGGTAGGGGAGTTGCTGTGATGCTATCTGCAGTGGAACTTTCCATTAGCAACAACATGAGAGACAAAGAGCTCAGGCTCTGACCTTTATAAAACTATTCCTTAACAAAATCTACTCAAGTAAAAAATCCACAGTCCTCTTTGGTTTTACTCATTTAATTGATACAGACATAAAATATTTTGCGTTGTTTTAATAATAGTTTGGTTTTCTGCTATTAAAAAAAGTTCATTTCTCTGAACATATTTTTAGCAAAAATATTTTGCTTGAACTTTTTTCCTCTGCCTTCAAAGGTTGCTGCACAGTTCTGGGGTGCTAAATACTAAACTTACATTCTACCACTCCATCTCCTCCCATTTGGATGGTAATCACAGGATCTTGATGCCAAACTCTGGAAGATATTTTTTCCAGCAGCAGCATCTGGCTTCTTGGCAGCCCCCGCCAGCAGTTGTGTTGGCAGCGGTGGGAGCTGCTTGAGTCTGTCATGTGTTTAGGCTGCTACAGAGCTGTCTGAACTGCCTTGTTGCCTTAGACAGTGTGTTCTCTTGACTTCCACTTAATTCTGGTAAATCTGTGCTTTCTGTTGTCCGCCTGGTAATGCAACCCTGTCGATCCTGAAAGGATCTATATATAGTTTCTTTAATCAAGAATAATAAGGGATGTTTGCGGAGTGCTTTTCAGCCCAGCAGAACCCAGCTCCTGCTCAGCAGACAAGAACTGCTCCATGACCTCTGCAGAGGGATCGTTTTGCACACTGCTGAACTGCAGCCACCTCCAGAAGGGATAGTGGGAGCCATCCAACTCACAGGAGACCCTCGAGGTTCAGGCTCTCTCTCCACTGTCCTGCCACATGCCAGGAACACTCTGACTAATGCTTGTCACGGGAAGGCCAAGACTCCAGCCTGCAAACTGACTCATGCAGTTTGTCCAAGAAGCCCCTTTGTGCCTTCTGGGTACCTTAAATTTTGATTTCCAGTGAAGGAACTCCAACTTTACAGACCAGCAGTTGAATAACTTTGACCTTGACTTCCTTTCAGGCTAAATGAAGATAGGAGCAAAGAATGGATTTATTTCCTACAAAGCAAATACTTACACGTAATAACTGGTGCTGAAGAAAGATGCATATGAAAAAAAGAAAACTCTCTGCTTGGCTATATATTCCCTTGTTAAGCTTCAAGTTGTCTCTTGGCTTCATCCACTGAAAAACACACCAGGGTGCTCATACAGCTCTCTGGGCTGTGATTCAGTGCAAGACTTTGCCCTCCTGTTCCCATTGCTGGAAATCACTGCTTTAGAAGATGTATTTCCATAGATACATCATTTTCTTCCCAAGACACAAAATGTCCCTGAGGCTCCAAATGTCTTTGATTCAAAAGATCAGCATTTCATTGAAATAATTTGTTTTAACACTAATTCCAGGAGCTTACTAGCTGTCCTTGCTTAGCTCTAGGAAAACAAATGTCTCTCTGTGCTGCCAGGTAAGATCCTCTCATGGCCAAAGCACAAAGAGAACCTGCTAACACCTCTCCAGGGAGGAGAAGGTCTGTCCAGACTGGAAGGGTGGGGCTCTGTTTTACCTAAATATATGATATAATAATAATCGTAGTTTATTATGCCAGGTCTTGGACAACAGTATAGAAGTACCTGGGGAGTCCTTATCTCAGGGGATCTAGTGTGTCTGGGTTGTTGACTCCAGACTTCAGCATCCTTGGGAGGTACAAAAGAGGGACATGTAGAATGGCAGTGTACTTGGATTAGGTCTTACTGTTGCTGAGATATCCCTTCTGTACACCAGCAGCACACAGAGCACCCATCTATTGAGGGTTTCTCTCTCCCTCCCGCTTCCACTGCAATGTTGGATGAGCTTCTTCCCAACAAAATTCTTCTATAATATGACATGGACCATACAGGCCTCTCCTGGAGAAATGTTAGAGTGATATGGGAAGACCAAGACTACAGCCTTATATGTGAATTAAAACACGTGAAATAAAGATCCTTTTAGGAACCTTCTCAAAGAAGCACAAAGATGGATCCTACTGGGGACACTGAGCAACAGCTGCTCTTGAACCACAGAATCACAGAGATGAAAAGCAACTTCTTTAAACCAAGTAGTCTGTTTTCCTATGCAGCCATAAAATTGGTTAACTACAGGAATTAAGCTAAGGTTAGTTGTACTGAGAATTATTAATGTAGGGCACTGTGAGGTACCCCAAAGATTAATTTTTGTAACAAGATTTAGCTACACTGGACATAGCTTTGAGTTGCAGGACCCAATAGCTTGCCAAATCATGCAATATTTTTTCTTTGATTACACACATGGGCCACCCTACAACTCCATTACCATCAGGGGGATGGTGAGGGGACAGCATCACAAGCCATAAAAACATGCTACTCCAATCACAAAGCTGATTTCTCTACAGAGACATTTTGAAAGCTACTTGTGATTTGACAGTGTTTAAGAAGGAAAAAAAAAGTTTGGAAAGAACTTGCATTGTTTATTTATTAAGTCTGAATTAGGAACTAATTTTGTTTCCCTGCTTTTATATTCCCTTCTGCAGCTTTGGCATGGGTGAGAGATTTGTGTGACTACTTCCAAAAGATCACAATCATTTAAAATTTAGGAACAAGTTTGTTCTTGTTTATTTACCAGTTCAATTCACCATCCCTAATTTCTCAGCACTTGCTGAGATATGACTATATCCAGCCTTAAAAATCTGGATGTTTCAGAAGTATGTCTGAACGAGAGCCCTGACACAGGCTTAGTTCCAGGCAGTTTTGCTGACATACAGATTCAGAGAGACCTGATCTGGTTTCAGACTTTTTCAGTTCTTTTTCTAAGATCAACATACATTGCCAGACGTTTTGTGATTCACCCATCACTAATAAACAATCATTTTACTATTGCAAAACCTCATTCGACTGCAATTTCCAATCTGTATCAGAAATGCTGCTTTAATAAACTTAATTCATGTGTTTCATCTGAATTCACAGGAGTTACCCCAGGGGTGATTTTGGATCAATGTATTTAATCTCTTTTGTGGGACAGAGGAATATTCCTTCCTCATATATGTGGTTAATTTGTGTCAATGCATTTTGCAAAGGAGAATATAAGTCATTTAAAGGAACCAGCTTAGGAAATCTAAGGAACCACATTAAGAAATTAGAGAGATGGATTATTTGGAGGGGATCTTTTAAGCCCCAACAGAAGCTATTTTGTTGAAAACTTCATGAAGAACCAGCCCATGCAGCATCTCAGTGTATTCCCAGAAATTCCAGAAATATTTAATCAGATTTTTATAATTTCCAGCATTAACCAGAAGTGCTGCCAATGGAAAGTTGGACTTCTAGTACAAGACTTTTGTCTTATTAAGGCAGGTTTGTCTGTTGCTAAAAGGTGTTACTTCCCAGAATTTTCTTATGGAAGGGATAGAGAAGTAACAGCTCATGGCAGTTGTGGATTTTATAGGTAACAAGTAGTTATAAGCAAATCCCAAGAGGTACAGTTTGTTTTTACTTAACAATTGAAAAAGTGCAGAGGTAAGCTTCTAAAAGGAACTCAAGAGATGCATGTTATTCCCATTGAGTCCAGATAATACTGATACATGCTTCCCCAACTGGCTTTTGGAAAACCCAGTTTAAATCTCTGCATTTGAAATGCCTTCAGTGAAGAAACTGGGTCCAGTCAGATAGTTTTGCTAAGAGCCAAAAATTGCTGGATGCTTTCAATTGCCTTTTTTTCATTTGGGAAACAAGATCACTCCTTTTCAAGAGCTGCTTTAACACTCACAAGATTAGGTGAAAGAAACAGCTTTTGCAATATGGGTCTGGCCTGGAAAGGAGAAGGGGAAAGAACCTAAGTGGAATCCACTTCACTCCACTGACATTAATCAGTAACCTTCTGTACCTTCAACAGGACCAACATTCTGGGCATACATCTATGTATTTCAGAACCTCAGAAACCAACCAAGTGCCTTTTATACAGATGAAACAGATCCAAAGCTGAAGCTTTCTTGTTTAGCTGGGTTCACTTCTTCCTACTCAGTCAGTTCTTCAGATCACCATATATTCCTCAGAAGCAGAGAGAACAGTCTTTCTGGATTCTTCTAAGAACTCCATCTTGCTAAATGAGCCTGAATTGTTCTGGCAGTGCAACTTTCCATGTGTATGTACAGTCTTAGTGCAATAAATCAAACACAAATATGGGATAGAGAGGCATTTACCATCTATAAACCAAGCAATATATCTGATCTCTCTCTTTGCTATCTGTACTGTAACCAGGTGATACTACATCTTTTCTATGAAATTTACTCAGATGTAAAATAGATCATGGGTGAGAGATGGGACACAAAGCCAGGAGGATGCTGGAAAACAAAAAGGGCATAAGGAGACAAACAGAACTCTTTGGAAATGTAATCACCATCATCACATAGATTTTTTTTATATATATTGCTCTCTCCATTTGATGATCCCTGAGCACATTACATCCTCTCACAGCATAAATCACCATGGCTTCACAGAATTCATACTGACTCAGCTCAGAGACCTGACCCATGTCATTTTTCTCTTCTTCACCAGTCCTTAGTTTTGGCTCTCTCCCACCACCAAGAGACAGCATTGTCCAAGACCTCCACCACAGCTGAAAACATTTCTCCAGCTGAAGATCTACCCAAAGTCCTGGCACATCCATGTCCATCACAACAGGAGAGCAGAGGGTGGCTGTGATTCCCCTCTGGAGCCTGTCCCAGCTCCAATGACAGCCCTGAGCAGGCGCCCCTGGCAGCCAGCCCTGTGTGACCTGCCAAGTGACTGCAGCTATGGCTCAGAAAGAGCAAAAGTAGGTAGGAACAAGTGCTTTTTAGATATTAAAACACATCTCCAGGCCACCCTTGGTTAGCAGGGATATTTTCAGGCAGCAAAGTTTGGGTAAGAGCCCTCCAGGGAGACAAGGTGTGGAGGCAGTCTGTACCTGTGTCACAGGCTGGGGTGTGTATCCAGAACCTGGTGAGCTTGGAACGTCATCCCAGGAGTTTTGCCAGTGAGCTCCCTGCATAGGGCTGCTAGTTTGCTTCAGCCAGACAGTGTGAAAACCGCCTAAATTAAATTATCTCACTGGGAGAGAACTATGATTGTATAGCAGTCAAGTAACAACAGTTTTGGTGATCTCCTGACTGCAATTTTCATGCTGTCACAAGATATGAGGCAAAAGATACCTCTTGAAGGCCAGCCTGAAACTCTACATTCCCACCCACCTCACACTGCTTTCCCTCTGCAATATGGGTTGCCTGTCCTAGAGCACTTGGAAATCAAATCCTATAGGAATCAGTTCAAATAGATTACTCAGGCAGTTTCCACAGACTGTAATGAGGAAGTTCAGAGGCACCCTGTTATCTTTTTGTTAAGGAAAAGTATATTTTATCTGCTATGTTATAGGCTATGAACCTAAGCTGACATTTCTGTAAGTATGAATCTAGCCTTTTGTAAGCAAATTTTATCTGGTGTGGATCATCTGCCAAACAAGGTTTGTATCACTAAACCAATAGAGATCAACAGCCCCAGAATCAAACCAGCAAAAACATAGATTATTCAGATATAGAATAGAAAAGCTTACAAAATGTTTCTGTATTTTACTGACTAAACCTTCCACTGCTGATGGCTGAGGATTTTGTCAAGGGTTAGGCAGGAGCAGTTGAACTGCAAATAATTCTTTGATAAAATGGTGTGCTTTGAACCACCCGATTTCCTATTGTTAGCTATTATTTTTTCCTATCTTTTTTTAATTTATTGCTATGGTCAGTCCATTTATTCAGAAAGGTGCTTATAACATGATGCTTGTCTGCAAAGACTGTGCAGGAAGGTACAGAGTTAATTCATGTCTGTCCCAAATTACATAAGACATAAGAAGCTGTGTGATATAAGGTGTGAGGGATGGGGGACAAGATGCCTGCACCATGCACAAACAGGGCACAGTGACAAAGATGCATCGAAAGGTAACATATGGCAGAGACAGACTTGCTCACTCCCTGCAAGTGAAAGACCTGCAGCTTTTTTAGAAGGACATGGACATAGATATAGAGATTAAGACTTTGATTTATAAAATAATCTAGTTGAAAATAGAAAAAAATATTCTCTCACTAACCTGTTCACAGGCACTGGCTAATTTAGCATTAAATCACATACTCTCCCTGGCACCATTGCAGAGGAAGGTATTTCCTGAACAGCTCGTTTCAAGTTTCATTCATAGGTACTGTCTAAAATTAGATCCACCACTTTCATTCAGTTCCAAGTCCTTTGCCTAGTGTAACATTTCTTAGAAAAAGAAATTCAGTTAAATGTGCTCCATCATCTGCACTATTCCCCTGAGTTGGCTGGGGGCTGCAAGTCCCACCAAGTAAAGCATGAGAGCTGGCAGTGGAGGCTCATAAACGCCTAAATGCAAACTACCTATTTTTATGAGTGATTGACAACTCAAACCGAAAAGAAACAAATGCTCCTTTTGACTCCTGACAAAGCACATCCTGTGCCACAGAAACAAACGTTTAGTGGCAAAAGTCTCACCTGGGAGCCAGGGTCTGATGGTGGAGCCCTGAAATGTGGACAGATGTTAATCTTGCCTTGAGAACACGGAGCTGTGAGCTTCAGGAAGCATTTACTATGTGTCCCAAAATGTCCCAGTGCAGATGATCTTGTTTGCTTGACGAAGCAAAACAGCAAAATCCTTTAGAGGGAAGCTTGGATTTAGTTTAACCCCAGGTCGTTAACTTCATTCACAGCCTTCAAGCTTGTAAATGATTTTGTTTCAGAGCCTATCAGACGGGTGTGAATGGCAATGTCTTCCACCCCCTCTCCTCAGGTCGCTGCAGGTAACCCCGATGGTTGCAGGCAGCCCAGTGTAACTCACAGAGCTCAGCACAGCCTCTGGTCATAGTTTTCTCTATCCCAGGTGGTGTGTTCTGGTCAGACACACCACAGGAAGGAAAAACTAAAAACTGAGTCCTTCAAAGCTATGTTGGTACTCACAGAGAGTTAAGCTCCCAGGCCTCTTTGATGGCTTTGATGGCTCCTGCCCAGCCTGGGGCGGTGAAATCCAGGCACTGAAGGTGGGTGACACAACATAGCTATCACCCAGAATCTCAATAAATAAACTAGTGAAAAAAAAATAATAATAATAATTAAAAAAAAGACACTGGGGGGGTGGGTGGTGGTGTGTGTGTGTGTGTCCCAAGCCCCCGCCCAGGACAGCTGTGCCCTGAGGCGTGCAGCTGAGGGGGATACACACCCTAAAGGTGGAGGACAGGAACAAAATGCTGGCACAAGAGCAACAAACAGACACTTTGGCAAAATCTAAGAGAGAGAGCATGTTGCCTATTTTTAGCATGTATTGTTTTAAAACCCTCTGGCAAGAGGTACTAAATAATTTAGTGTTTTGACCCATAAGTAACATATTCCCTTGCTGACTCTGAGTGGCATGGCAGTGGGAAGCACAAGGATTTCTGTGAGGACACAGCAGCCACTCTGAGCTCCCCATGGGGTAGAGACCACACTGAAGGAAAGGTCCTCCCAGATGCCCAAAGCTGGATTCCCTCACCTGACACTTATCATCTAATAGTGAGGCAATTAGTCAAGCCAGCTGGTCCACAGGACATGGAGAGAGGTGCCTTCACTCGTGGGTTCATCCTACCTACTGTGAGGATGAGATACTTGCCCATAGATAATGTTTGCTTCATAGATAAGAGAGGGATACAAAATTATTAGTGCAGATCAGAAGTTTAAATTGTAGCTAGACAAAATCATCTGAGGATTTGGGCCCAAATATTAGGTCAAAAGCCTAAATATCAGCTCCAGAGCACACCCGAACAGGATGTTCCCAGGGAAACCCCAATGCCAGAATGGGTGGAGCACACAAGGGTAAGATGTAAGGCACTATTCCTCTATTCCTGTTTATACACTTGAGGTCTTCCAAACCACAGACTTGGGAAAGGTGTAGCCTGGAGCATGGCTGCCTCGGGAGCCTCCTGTGCATCACCCCAGGACTCCTGCCCTGGCTTTGTGTGGGTATTCATGCACCAATTGGACACAGTCAAGCATCTGCTTTTTGGGGAATGTGTTTCTCTCACATTTAACTTCAGATCTGAAAAGCATTTATCTCCCTCCTCCCTTCCTCCTGGAGGCTCATGAATCACAGAGCCGCCAGACTAATGAGTCACCCGGCCAGTTTTTGGTCAAGCATGCCAGTCTGGGAGGCTCTTCTATGATCAAATGGGAGCAGGGCTGGCTTTGTTGGTGACTGGCCATGTGTTGAGTCCTGTAAACTGCTCCTAGGGGTCATCCATAGTCTCTTTGTGAGTTGTCTCTGTCAGGTTGTAATTGCTCTTTTGTCAGGAAAACTTGTGAACGTAGGAAGGGAGGGAGGCAGGGAAGAGGGTGGGGGGTTTCTTAGGAAGGAGAGCTTCAGAGGGCTTCCCAGGATGGCAGCAGCAGCCAGAGGAATTGTTCTCCAAAGTCTCAGTTCATTGAGCTTGAACTTCCAAGCAAACCCAGGCATCCCTTGTGCCTGTGAACCAACCCTGAGGACTCGGCTCACGGATCCCACCTGACCCTGTCAAAGGCTTCGTCCGGTCCCCAGCAGCTCTCTGGGAGCAGCACACACTGCAGGTTCCCCCAGCCTGGAAAACTGAAATCAGGGGCTACCCAATAGCAATGGGTACACATTTTAATAACTGGAAATACAGCATGCTAAGAAACATTTATTTTGATTTATTTTTGAGTAGGAAACTTCAAATCTGCCACCAGCTTGTCAAAAATCTTTTTTAATTAAAAAAGAGAGAGAGAGAAAAAGCTGTGGTTCCAACCCTCCTATGTTAAAATGCATTGTGGGGTCCCTTTTGGGAATTCAAAATGAGTTTGATCTCCCTAGGAACCACCTATTTCATTATTACTAAATTAGACATGGACTGCACCCCTGGGAAGTTGGCTGTGCCCTCTCTCACACCGCCCAACTCTTCTGCTTCCTGTCACAACAGGCAGGTGACCCATCTGAGCAACTCGACTTTCATCTCTTTTTAATTTGGTTGCTCAGGTCTGCTTGTGGCAGACTGGGAAAGATGACAACTGCTGATTCATCTAGGCTGGAGAACTGGGTGAAGTGACGGAACACACGGTAACAGTTTGCTTTTTACAGGAGAGTGATACTGAGAGGGATCAACAAAATGGGGTGAATAGGCAAAGAGTCCTCATCAACTAGATGGGCAGCATGAGAGCTGCAGCCTCATAGCTCATGCTACAGAGAGTATCACTGTGTTTCTACTTTTGTGGTTCTGTGAAACCTGGCTATCCAGAGAGGTTTCAATGGGACAGAGTCAATGTCCCAGCAGCTTTAGCAAAAAGCCACTTGCAGACAAATTTTCAAAAGTTACCAGCAATTCAAGCTATATCCTCCAACATTTTGAGATATGTGAAAATGTGGCTCTGAAGGATCCACCCCCTCTAAGCATCAGTTCCAGCTTTTCAGTAAACCTAGCACAGCTCCTGCCCAGAATCTCCAGCATTATTCTTGTCCTGTGCTTTTAGGGAAACAAGAATAGTGTGGATTTTTTTAGTATTACCTAATTTCAGCCATGTGTCATTTCAAGTACTCACTTTGCTCGAGATGAAAATCAAGGAGAGTTTATTCCAGCAAGGGCAAAGATTGCATTCTTGATCAAAAACTTGAAAATACCTCTACAAAAGCAGAAATTAACTAAAGAACACTGCCTGAATGGATGCACTGAACTTCTCTCATTATCACTTGAGACCTTTCAGATAACAGTCAGTTACAGGAGCCAAGAATAGACTTATTTTCTTCTGCCATCCTGAAAGTGGCCATTTAGGTTATACCTCAAGGCTTAGTCTCCAGACAGGTTCCCCTGTCTGACTTCTCTCCTCATTGACCCTCACCCCCATGCAGAGCATTTTTATTTCCTTCTTGCCTGTTTCATTCAATACAGAGAGTTCCTCTTTTCATATTTACTTGATCCATGCTGCCATTCATGGGCTTCCTCTCTTCTCTGAGGGTCACCATGAGATTTTATTACTTAGCACATCCCTTCTAGCCCAAACAGTCATTCAATGCAGCATTTTAAAGAATTAAAAATCATATGTCCTAACAAACAATCCCTCTGCACACATTTTATCTAACCCACAATCTCTAATTTGCCCTTAGCACATCCCGGAGACTGCAGATAGTGCATTATTCATCCGGACAAGAGATTTGATACTCAGGAGTGTTTTGCCTAAATCATCTTGCTCTTTGTCCTTCCCTGATGTCTTTTGTTAGCTTTGTGATCTTTTCCTATTACCTAGCCCTGAAATAAGCTGGAGTGGATTTTCAAAACTGTTCAAATGCTTGTTATCCATGTTCATGCCTACTCAAAAAATGTGGGTAGTGACCCTGTATTTCCCAAAACCAAAACTACTCCTACCCTCCCACCTCTTCTTGATATACTGGATATGTTAGCTTACTCAAGGCTGAAATTAAATATAAATACTTATATAAATAAAGTTAGACAATATACCTTACAGTCTCGGGACGAAGCAGAACTGGTAAGGTGCACTGAATGTATTTTTCACAGGCACCCAAAAGAAAAAAGATGAAACATGTCCTGGCTCTCAAATATTGAATATTAATCCAGGAGCAGATAAGGTACATAAGAACCTGTAGATGTCTGGGTCTTATCTAAATCAGCTGTCACTGATAGCTGGACAAAATAGTTTGCATCATTTTCTGTCTGTAGCTCTCTCACCATATCTTGCATACATGACTGGTGCCTTTTGTGCTGCAAGAAGAAAAATTCAGAACAAAACACCACAAGCCATACTGTCTTATATGTAAATTCAAAATATAAAAGCAATCATTTCTTCTTATTCTAAGAGGAAAATGACAAAGGGAAAACCAAACCAAACCAAAAGAACCCAAACAAATTATTGGTGACTATCAAGTGGATCAAATATATATATATTTAAATTTTCCTACACATCTCAGACTCGGCAAAGCATCTCAGGCAGCTTTGGAAGTGAAAGCAAAGCAGGATGTTTTAGAGGAAGAAAAGATGGAAACTATGTAGCAATTCTCAACTGATTGCCTTATGGCAACTGTTGCACTAAAATTGTTAACACAGAGAGATATTAGTTACAAAGTTAAAGTACTACTGCTGACTGTGAGCTCCCTCTCTTCAGGGGGATAATAGAAGCACCTCCAGAACATTTTTCATCTATATTTAGGTCATAAGTTCTTGACTGCTTATCCAGCATTCAAGTCTTCTTCTTCCTTGTTCATTATTAAATTACCAAGATGAAAACATGCTCATTCATTTTTGAGTACATTTTTTTCCTCCTATGACCAAAACTTTATCCACATCCAGACTGTGCTCAAAAGTACATCTGACAGAAACTTCACCATCCAACAGATGCATGTGATTTTTAGTGGATCAATTTTCTACTCCTTGGTCTTTACCCTTCTTCTAAGTCTTCATCTGACTGTGAGACTTTGATGTTTTGGTGCTTAGACCTGAACTTCATAAAAATTCCTGGCAGAATTTTTAAAAATGTGCTGAATATGTCTTCCTTTGCAGTTCCTTTTCTGTTTTCATTTTTCAGAGTGGGAAAAAAAAGAAAAAAAAGAAAAAAGAAAAAAGAAAAAGAAAAAGGAAAAAAAAAAAAAAAGCTGGATAGCTTTTATTGGAATCTTCCTAGAATTAAATATTGCACGTGAGTGCAAGGTACAGGGTGAAACATCACTTCTGATGAAATGCCAATCAATGCGAAGCCTGGGATGCTCTTTGGAGCTGGTGAGGGCTCACCTCTGGATGGCATCTACCAAACAACCACAGCCCAGCAGCTTTTATGGGACTGGACATTTCCCCCCTGATATTTTCTTTGCCTGTGACAGTGATATCTCTGGCCTCACACCTCAGGAAACAGATGTGTAGCCCCTACAGCTCTGCTGATGGACACAGACATCAGCAAGTGGTGATTTAACTCACTTATCCTTAGACAAGCTGAATCACCTCCTGAAGGTGCCAGTTCTGGAGGGAAACCAAACAACTAGCTCAGACAAGTTTCTTAACTTTCACGTTTCTGAAGTGAGGGGAGGTGAATACCACCCTTTTTATTTTTCTGCACTGAAAACTGGAAATGGATACAAATAAAACATGCTCTGGGAGGGAGGGGTGTGAGTGAAGAGCTGGCTTGGAAGGCACAACACCTGGAGTTTGTTTCTGGCTCTGCCACCACCTCCTTTCAACAAGCTGCTTCCTTGTGGTGCCTAAACATTGTGTAAATGGAATAAGGAGAATTGTCTCTTTGGATTATAAGGTCTTCACTGTAAAACACCTTGGAAGTCCAGAGTCTTAACATAAGAAAAAGAAAAAAAAAAACACCTAAGAAAAAGATTTTGTGACTGTGGGAAACACAAGGCGAGTGCAAATAAGGAACAAAAAGTCCTTAATGAAAAGTGACGAAGTTTTGTTCTTGTTGGAGCAGGTCCATAAGAAGCCACAAAAATGGTCAGTGGGCTGATACAGCTCTCCTAACGAGGAAAGGTTGAGAGAGTTTGGGTTGTTCAGCCTGGAGAAGGCTCTGGGGAGACCTTATTGTGCTCTTTCAATACTCTAAAGGGGCCTACAGAAAAGATGGTGAGAGACTTGTTTGTAGGGCTGGTAGCAGTAGGTCAAGGAGTAATGATTTTAAACACAAAGAAGGGAGACTTAAGCTAGATATAAGGAAGAAATTTCTTACAATGAGGTTGGTGAAACCCTGGCCCAGGCTGCCCAGACAGATGGTAACTTCCCCATCCCTGGAAACAACCAAGGTCAGGTTGGACAGGGCTCTGAGCAATGGGATCTAGCTGAGGATGTCCCTTATTATCACTGCAGGGCTATTGGACTAAATAATCTTTAAAGGTCCTTTTGAACCCAAACCATTCTGTGATTCTGTGATTCAAAATCAGCAGCTCACAACAAACTGGCAAAAGGAAAAGAAATTAAGCACATCGACCATTGCACTGTTCACCCAGATAAACTCTGTACACAGCCTGAAATTTGCTGGATATACCCTCACAGAGCTCTTTCAAGTTCACAGTCCCGTTTGTAGTTAATAATTCAGTTCTTTGCTGTTTTGAGCTTCTCTGTTTCTGAAAAGAAACTATGAGCAAAAAGTAAATGAGAAAAGTATGTGTGAAAAGAGAAAGAACAAGACACTTGACTCTGGCAGAACTGAGACAACCAGCTGACCCATGGATGCACTACGGACAGCAACAGGCCATGTGTCTGCTGCACACATCCTTCCAGCAGGTAACCATGATTTAAGGAGTCTTGTGAAACCAGAGATTTCTGCTGTAAAAGCAGTTGTAATGGGCAACTGGTTTAAATTAAAGAGTCAGCCAAGCCAAATTTCTATTTGAGAAAAAGGAAAGGGAGGCAGCCCAGTGATCTGAGCAGCATTTGGGATTGCTGGACTCTAAACAAAGCACTTGCAGGTGCCTGAATGAAGGATATTATGCACTGTGCTGACTTATCAGACCGCATAAAATACAGGGATGTGGCTCAGACACTTCTTGAGCCATCTCAAGTTTAACCGGGCTGGGCCCATGCCTTTTATCTTCTGAACAAACTCTATCTTGGAGTTTATTCCTTACTAGACATGACTTACACCCTGTGGAAAAAAAAAGAAAAAAGGATGTATCCTGTCTGTTCCATTCAAACTTGGTCATAACTGGAATTTTAGTCAACCAGATGCCTCTGGCTCTGCCGGGACAGAGCCTGCTTCTGGAAACAGGTGTGGGAAGGGAGGACTATGAGTTAAAAAAGGGATTTGATATACAGCAAGAGAGGAGGATTCAAGGCAGAAGTTCATCCTCCATGAATCATGGCATGGGGAAAGGGAGGACACACACGCTCCCTAAAAAAAACAACCAAACAAAAAACCACAAAATAAACAAACAAAAAAATCAACAACAAAAAACCCAAAAGACCAAACCAAACCAAAACTGGTTTGGTAGAAATGACCTAAGATTTCAATAACATAGTAATATTTGGCTATTTTCTTAGGATCAGGGTTTCCCAAACAAATTTTATTACTTCTGAAAACATGCCTTTTTTTCAACACCAGCCAAATGGGTAGTGGTGGTGACTGCTGTGCAGCTCCTCTCAGATACCCGGCAGCACTGAATGTTTTCTATCTGTTATTGTCTCAGCTGCTGCAGACCAAATTGTCCAGTTGATAATGACATATATGTTTTTTTTCTAACTCCTTATGTTCCCAGCCCAGCCTGGGATCTCTATGCCAGGATGTTTGTTTGTTATTCTCCCCTACTCTCAAGTAAGCCCTATCCAAGGTAGCCCACTCCTTGATGTTTGGGTTTAGGCTCTTGATTCTAACTGAGGTTTTGGTACTGCACAGCTGAGAGAAGCATTTTAATTTGTAAGTTTTATTGCAGCTGAAGGGATAAAAGGAAAAACAGCAAACACCCACTTCTTTCGACAGCTTCACTGGTAGGAAAAGCACTACAGAAAAACCACAGTGAAGCTGAGGGAACTCCTGTTCTCCCTTGTCATTCTGCTGACTGTAACTATACTTCAAACAAACACTGAGTGGGGCAACACAAAGATAATCCAACTTTCCACTTTTCTCCTATTCCTTTGGCCTGCACCCATATTCATGAATAAATCACTGTACTGTCCACATTTTACTTGTCTTGATTTCCACACTGCTACTGAACCGATGTCTGATGACCTCTGGTTACCCTCCACTGAGTCATCACCGTGTTCTCTGGGCTGCTCAGAAACTGGGTGGGATATTGTTTAAGTTGGAACTAAATTACACAAACATTATGTATAGAGAAACTGGGCTACATCCATTTCTGCTTCTTTACTGGATTTTCACAGGACCTCAATAGTTAATGTTTATAGCTTGCACAAATTTGTCCCTGGGTTTCCAAGGCCCAGGGAACCAATGATTCCTTGTCCTCTCTCTATGTGTGATATGTAGAACACAAAGATTTACCACTGCCGATTGCTGGACAACCTCACTTTTTAGTTTTAACTTCCCAGGTCTGCTCTTCAGAAAGTCAGTCCAAAAGCCAACCTGCGTGGGAGTTTGCACTGAATTCAAAGCACAGGGGCCTCAGAGGTTTGGAGTTACCAGTAACCAGTGGGAACAAGCCAATGCTAGTATAAGAGTCGTGATCATAGAATCATAGAATTGGCTGGGTTGGAAGGGACCTCAGAGATCATCAAGTCCAACCCTTTATCCACTACCACTGTAGTTACTAGACCATGGCACTGAGTGCCACATCCAGTCTCTTTTTAAATATCTCCAGGGATGGAGAATCCACTACTTCCCTGGGCAGCCCATTCCAATGCCTGATCACCCTCTCAGTGAAGAAATTCTTTCTAATATCCAACCTAAACCTCCCCTGGCACAACTTGAGACCATGTCCTCTTGTCTTGTTGGTAGTTGCCTGGGAAAAGAGACCAACCCCCCCCCTGGCTACAACCTCCTTTCAGGGAGTTGTAGAGAGTGATGAGGTCTCCCCTGAGCCTCCTCTTCTCCAGGCTGAACAGCCCCAGCTCCCTCAGCCTCTCCTCATAGGATCTGTGCTCGAGTCCCTTCACCAGCCTGGTTGCCCTCCTTTGGACCTGCTCCAGCACCTCAATCTCCTTCCTGAACTGAGGAGCCCAGAACTGGACACAGGACTCGAGGTGTGGCCTCACCAGGGCTGAGTACAGGGGCAGAATCACCTCCCTGGACCTGCTGGCCACGCTGTTCCTGATACAGGCCAGGATGCCATTGGCCTTCTTGGCCACCTGGGCACACTGCTGGCTCATGTTCAGCTTCTTGTCAATCCAAACACCCAGGTCCCTCTCTGTCTGGCTGCTCTCCAGCCACTCTGTGCCCAGCCTGTGATCTAGCCTGCTACTTCATGGATTACATATTTGTTTTCTTGAGTTATTTTATTAAAGAGGAAAAATATTTTGGATGCAATTTTGTGTTTGTCAGTGATAGTATTCTCATCATCAAGCCCTTTTTCCATGCTGCTGCTATTTTAAAACAGTGAAGGAGAATGGTTCTTTCCAGGGAAAATGAAAACCAGGGACCATGTCCCTGACATGTTTGATGTATTTCCTTGTTAGAGATGAAGTTTCTATTTTGTTTTGTCTTCATCAAACCTGGAGCTGAAACCCATGGCTTTAACACAGTCTATCTTTCAAAGGTGATATCTCTGCTGGTGAACTGGCAGTGCTAAGACAGATCCTTGGCCAGAGCCACAATGCTGAGCTGCTACCTGAGACAAAGTGCTCTGGTTCTCCTGGTCAAGAGGAGCCAGGGTGCATTGAGAAGAGAGTCAGTGTGAGCAAACCATTAACAAAAAGATGAATGCTTAAAAATCTGTTTCACTTTTCTCCTCTGACATTAAGGAAGCCCCCTACAAGATTTTAAAAGCTGTTGCTACAAGTTTCATGGGTTTTCTAAAGGATAATAATGAAGATGTGGGTGGAGATTGCCAGCAGCTTATACCAAGTCTAAAACATTTTGAAATCAAACTGGGTACCACTAGCAAAGACTAAAACACAAAAAAGTGGAATTGTCTGAGTTAAAGCACCTGGGACCAGCAAGTGCAGCATGATGCTCACCTTTGCAATGGCTTTGCTCTCTTGTGAAGAGCAGGACTTTTGTCAAGAAGGACTTTCAAGATTTGTTTCACAGACAGTGAAATGAACTTCCAGACTGAAATTATCATCATCACACAGGTAGAATAATGTGACTTGCATTGCTCAGTTATTTTTAGATTTTAAAAAGTGCTGTTTTCCTTCTTTGATCTTAGTAAAGTCACTGAGAAATTCTGCTTTTCCTGTGGGCTACATTTTCATGAAAGCCTTATAGTATAACTAAATTTTCTTGTTATCTCTGTAACTTCATGAAGCCAAGATTTCACCCAGCAGTTCTGCAGACTGTCTAGGTGGGACAGTGCTTTCTTTCTGCAGACTAGAATATTTAAATAATCTCTTTTTTTTACCTCCCAGAGGATGAAGAAGCCAACGATTAAATAAGTAAATCTGATAAATATTTTTCCAAATGTTTTTAATGCTGCTGTTGAAAAAGGGAGGGTGTTGGGCATGTTTAGCAACAGTAAGAAAAGAAACAAACCTTTGCCTCAAAGAATAATTTTATGTACTGTGACCAACTGGAATGACATGGTAATATGGGGAAAGAAGCCTCAAAATCCTCAGCCCTGTCTATGGAATCCAAACAGTAGCTGAGCACAGTTGCTCCTAGAGGCACAACAACACTTCCACCCCAGACAGTGTTCATCTGTTGAGCCTCTCTGCTAGAAATTTATCACAATATTTAGACTGGATTCTAAACCACAATTGAAATTCTCACAAAATACTGTATTACCTAGAATAACACTCCCTGTTCCAGTCAAAAAATAGCGGTATATTATAAATACGTATTCTTCAGATCACCTAGCAGCTCTGTGGGGAGCATCATGAGTGAAACCAAAGTTATATTCTGCTTCAGGAGGATCCATCTGTTGCAAGTATCCTGAGGTGTTTGGTGTTTTGTTTTTTCTTTTATCTCAGTGTTTTTCCACACATTATTTCCTTCTCTTTGAATGAAACCAAGTTGACAAATTGGCCTGCTCCTATCCAAACCACATGCTGCTTGACTTCATGGCACTTGTGGTTTTAGGGGATTCATTGTTTGCAAAGAGAATATCTTTTGCCGGGAAGATCAGACTTCTGATGCAATCCCATGAAACCCACAAACCACCTCCCTGTTCAAAACTACAGAGTTGGGGTATTTTTCCTCTTTCTGCTGAATTCTTGGCAAAGATTTCAGATCACAGGCCATGATTAGAATTCTGAAGAAATCTGAAAAATTTGTTCAGCAAAACCTCTGGAGATTGCTCTGCTTAATCTTGCAGAATGCTTGTTTCAGATCCTTTGCTACTGTGGAAAGTGGCTTTCCTCTTAATTGATGTCCCCACCCCTCTCACCGTGGATATGTTTATGAGGAATGAAAATAGATGTGTGTCTGGAATATCTGAGGACTCCAAGAATAATTCTTACCACCTGTATCAAGTACATTCCTCTTCAGATCATTTAAAAGTCAAAGAGGCACCTAATTCCCTTTCCAACATGCCAAACTGGGATTAACATTCAACAAGTTTTAAATTCTCCAGCAGTGCTGGTTGCAGCTGCTCAGGAATGATCAAGCTCCACCTTGATGTATGTGGGCTGAGATCCCATGCTTATTTACCTAGGCAATCAAAATGGTCTTTATGGCACAGTAACAGATACGGGACAACTTTAGATTCCAAAATTGTATTCCATACCCTACAGCATCCCTGCCCTTTGGGGGGTGACTAACTTCTGAATGTAAATTGGACATATAGAATAGAGTTTTGCTTTTCAATGGTGCCTTTAGTCAACATCCAGCAGCGTGCAGACAGACAAAAGCAGTGATATTTCAGACCATAGTCTGTGTCTTGTTCATGGATGTTTTGGGGCTGCAGATACTGATGAGAGCAGCCATGTAGGGACATTTCTTTATGCATGTGGTAATTCTCACTGCATAAAAAAGGTGGTTATATCTTGATTCCCTTTTGTAATTCTACTATTGAAGGAGCTCATTTCTCTAGTCAGGTAGAAGAAACAAATCAAATACTGTTTAACAAACCAGTCACGTGCAATAGATAACAAACAACAAATGCCAGGGTGCCTCCTTGATGAAGAACTGCTGGCATGAAGGGCTTCTGCATACACTCTGCTGATAAATGTCACTACAGCAAAAAAAATTAAAATCTGTTCACAAATTACTTGCTGCAGAGACACCAAATATTAAAAATTTGCATCTACAGCATTTTAAGAAATAACCTGACACTATATAAAACCTCACAAAGCCCTCTCAAAATTTTCATCTTCCAAGTGGCACCTGACATGTTCTGTAACAAATAGCACAGGAGTGTGGGCTGAGGGAATAAAACCTGAATAATGACATGTGAGAAAAAGCTCCTTCACAGCGTGGCATTGATCCAAAACTGCATATGGAAATTAATATCCTAATTAATAAGAGTTCATGAAGCACAAAATATTAAGGGCAGAAAGAAATAGCTGCAGTGCTTCTATGCCATGACACACTCAGATCACACAGCTCAGCAAAGAAGTCTTAGATGTACCAAAATATCTGGAGTTTTTTCCAGTCTTTCCAGCCCATTCCCCTGCTTGAGAATTATGTGGGCATGCCTCACAGCACTCAAAGTCCATTTACAACAACATGATAAACAGGCTACCAAATCCACTCTGTCTCTTCATCTCCAGTGCCTTTAGAGGCTTATGAAGCAAGAAACTAAAGGGAAGTATACAGATAAAGAGGCCAGAAAAAAATCTGAGGGTTCATAATTCAGATCTAGTGAAAAGATTCTTTTTCACCCCTGTTTTCTAGTTTCCACCAAGAGGTAAACACAAAACAGGTTTAAACAAATGCTGCCATTTCCCTGGGAATGCACCAAACATGTTATTGGAGCTTTCAGTTTCTTATGTACCCCCATTCCAACCAGTTTTTCTCTTAAAAGGAACAATGCTGATTTCTACTATGGAAAAAATTAGCCTGGACAATTAAAAAATTCCAGATAGAGTAAGATTATTTGGCGTTGAATTTATCATTGTATGATCATGAAAAAATGCTAATCCTGAAATATTTTGAGAAACTTCTAGTTATAACAAAGGAATCCTATGGCTGCTTCATGTTAAACCCAAGAACCAGAACTATCCTTCAACAGCAGCTCTGGTATCCACCCAATAAAAATCCTATCAGACAAGCCAAAATCATGACTAACAAGTAGCTGAATTCACAAACATGCCATGTATACAAATGGCACAACCTGCCTTCAAATAAAGATGTGCTTTGACAAAGCCCTGAAGGGCAGAAAAGGCTTTTGAGAAGTTGCCCGTCTAAGCTTTCCACCCAGCACTTTGACCACTGCAAAGACAACGTTATGACCACAAGTGGGGAAAGTGAGAGCAGGAAATGTCAGGTACAAGGATCACAAGACATTTTTAAAAAATTCTTTGAGGGAAGAAAAGCCATGAGTAACACAACCACATTAACCACTAGTAAGGCAAGGGCTGTTATGAATAGTCAGCACCACAACTGAAGGAAGGAAGGTCCTTAGAGAAGATGGGCAGGAAAGCTGGAGTCAGACCCATGGAGCTCTGTGCCCTGCCGTCACTGACTCTCTCTGAGCTGGAGCACAAAATGTTGAGCACAGAAGACACAAAAAATCTCTTCCTGAAGGATTTTAAGGCCTTTTATAGATAGCTCCAGGTGACAGAACCTACTCAGCCTGGACTTCCCTTCCCCGGGGCACAGCTTCTGCAATCCTGGCAGACCTTTTAGGACACTGATCTACAGGCTTCTTATATGGAGAAAAGTTCTTGTTGATTTTTGGATTTGTTTCGGGATTTTTTCTTTTTTTTTTTGTTTTTGTTTTTGTTTGTTTGTTTGTTTGGGGGCACTCTGTAAACCTGCCAGAGGAGGCATAGAAAGAAGCTAGAGAGGAAGAAAGAAAGAAACCCTGGCAGGGTGGACATTGTGCAAGAGAATCTATAGTTGTGAGATGGTTTGTAGCACAGACACCAAGCACTCTGTAAAATGTTTCAGATCTCCTGAGCACAGCTCCAATAGGCTTTGAAGCACTGACATCACATAAAATAAAATGCATCACAGTCCAAATTATCGCATTGTGTTTTCCCCCTCTCCTCACTTTGATGGCTTTTACAAAGCATTTTATACAGTTGAATAAATTTGAGTAATTCTTTACAAGTAAATCAAACCAAAATGTTTTTTTGGAAAATAAAAAATATATAGACTGGATGCTTGCTACTAGGCTCCTTTGAAAAAATAAAGTGTGTTTCCAAATACACTACATACAAGATGGTGTGATGCAGCCTGATTGGTAAACAGCAATGGAGATGAATACGTCTCAAAAGGACTGTGATTTTTCATCCGTAGATAATCCCTACTTCCCAAATTAATGACCAATTTGTTGATTAATTGACAGCCTCTATCTAAAAATCAATTGTCTTTTCTCTTGCTTACATTCTGCTTTTTTGTGCAAGTGTCTACATGAGGTTTGCAAAACATAAAATTTGCAAATAAAGATTAATTTATTACGGGCTCCTTGGCCAGATCTCCCTCTATGTTGCAGCAGATGGACTTTGGTGTGAAATATTTTTCCTTAGTTGCTATAGAAACATGCCAACATATTTCTGCTTAAGTGATTTGCTGGAGAGCTGTTTGTTGTGTTGCCCAGTGGTGACAGGAGTGAATCATTTTTAGTCTTCAGTCAAGGCTGATTAAAACCTGGTCTCTGGGTGTCTTACCACTGCTAACTGCTACTTACAGGAGGCACACACTGTTAAAGTCATTATGTCTGGGACATTCGAAGCACGCCTTGAAGTAAACCAGGCAGGTGGAAGGCTGAAGTTACAAACATTACTAAAAGCTGAAAAAAACCCAAGGCTTACACAAAACTGTATACAAAGAAAAGACAGGAAAGTTACGCTGACCTTTAAAACAAGGATTTATAAGGTAATTGGTTCTAGAAGCCAATTATGGTGGAAACAACCCCCAGATGGTATTTCTGATGCAAAAGGAGAGCCCACAGGCTTTTTCAAAAGGCATCGTTTGAAGGGGTGAACTATGCTCATCCATGTCAGGCACTGGCAAGGACCAAACAGCAGCAGGTCTGGTCCCACACAACTTCCAGATCGCAAACCCACAGCTCAGGGGAATCCCATGGGTGACATATTTTTTAGGGGATCTGTGTCAAAAGCCTTTGCTGTTCAGACCACACCAAACGTACCCTAAACAGTGTCAGTCTGAAGATGCTGGAGGCAGATGGCAGGGGCCATCTGTGCCTACCCTGCTTGGAGGTTCAGAGGAAGACCCTCACCATCCACCAGTTTCCCTGCCCAAAGAACTGGTCCCAGCCACTGGGAGAGCAGCTGGAGTTGTGCCAGGTGTGGCACAAGTCTGTCCCAAGCCCTAGAAGCTGGGAAGCTGAGGGAGATTCAACATGGAGGCAATGGGAATGATCCAAGCATTTGACTTTCTATGAATCCATGTCCCAGGGTGAGATGTCAGGGTAAATACAGCCTCAGAAATTGAAATCACAACTTTAGGAATTTACAGATTTAAGCTCCCTTTGTCCAGGAGAAGAGGCAAGCTTTGGGATGTTTCACATGTGTTAAATCTGTTCTTCAGGTCCTTCTAAAATAGTAGCAGTTAAGAAATCAAAATTCCCTTCCAGCCATCATGTGATCTCTGTGGTTGTGGAGCATGAACTTTTCTGGAGGCTTAAATACTGGAAACTGTTATGCCTGTTAATATGGGCAGGTAGATAGTGTTATGGAATTCAGTTGGACATCTTGCAGATTGATGGGAAACACTGCACTGTGTTCTTCAGCACTGGGCAGGAGTTTAGAAGTATCTTTCAAGATTTACTTTTTTTTTTTTTTTCATTTAAATGGACGCCCTATTTGTGAAAGGAAATGAAGCTGCAAAAGCTCTTCCTCATCAAAGACTCCCTCCCTGTTATAGCTGGGGACTAGGAAGGCCCTTGAACTGACCCAGGGTGGAATTCTCATGCTACCTGTTAGGACCCACTCTGTGGGGAACAGCCCCAAGACTCCTCTGTAGAATGACATCAAGCCTCAGTAATTGCAGGTATGCTCTACTCAGGGGGTTCAGCCAGCTTCTTGGAAGCAGAACCAATAGTGAAATGCATGGAACAGAGTAAAAAGGTGTTTTAAAAATCGCTGCAGAGAAGAGATGATAGTGGTCCAGTGAGGATGGCCCAGGTACATCCCATTTGCCTGGGAAAAGAAAACCAAACCCTCATGTGCTGGGCTGGCAGCTCCTCACCATCCCTGCACACAGCCTGCAACAAGACAGAGCTGCACATTGGTGGCTTTGCAATCGAGCAGCATGTGGCACTTGGCCATGTCTCGCCAGCTCATTTTGATGTCTTCAGATGCGGGTTGCCACTATATTTCACATATGTCATCAAAACCAACATCTGACAATCATGGCAAGAACTGCAAATATTAGTCACTCCCTCCTCCCCCTCCTTTCTCCCAGTTTACAAATTCATTTTGATCGTATTTATGCTTCCATTTGGTTTACTTTTATATTTGCTCAAATGCTCATTAAAAGCATATTTTAGCTTCACATACTACTACTCAGATGAAAAATGCCATGAGACACAACACCAGGTTTCACAAAGCCTCTTGCCAGACTCTGACACAGAGACAAACAATCCAGACAGGGATTTACCCAGAGCTCTCCCAACAAGAGCTATGCACATGCATGCAATTACATTGTGTGAAACAAAAAATCCATAAAATTTGTTTTAAGCTTTGCTCCAGCCAACACACCTTACATTATTAGTCTCATTTTCCTGGATCCCTCTGGGGAAGGTAGCTCACTTCTTTCCCAGTGTCATCTTCCAGTTCTCTTGGTTACAAAAATTATGCTTTATCCTGCCTGGGAGCAATGAGCCATCATTTGCATTAATCACAGCTAACCAACATTTCATCAGCAGGTGGAATTCAAGCAGTTGCCCTCTCAGAAAAGTATTTCCCAATGAGAAATATAAAACATTATTTTATTCACCATTAACAGAACAGACCCCACCATGTTACAAAATAGATGATCAGCTCCAAATATTAGGTGTGCAGAGGAGGCAAACAGCATTGCTGTAGATTCTATAGGTGACCCCCTCTCTCCTGAACATGGACTGAGTAACTGGTCCCAGTATGACAAGAAGAGCCCACACTCTGTAATGTTGCACCTACACTTTTGCACAGAATTATCCTCCAATGAAGAATAATCTTGAGACAGACTAAAGTTTGCAAAGTGCTTGCATTTGCTTTAGGTCAGAAAGGTTTTCATTAATAAAAGCCATTAATTCAGTCTTAACACTACTAGAAAACAGTATTTTTCTGTCTTTCCATTTGCCTCTATTCTGTTTCTTTCTCTTCAGTGACATGCTGCCAAGAGATGAACATGAGCACTGAACATAGGTGCTCCATACGTTTTTGGTGTCTCAGCATACCCTGAGACAACACAACCCTATTGCAGGAACCAAATTTAAAAACATAGTGCAGCTTGACACTGTTGTCAGCTGGTGTGTACAAATACCCACTGAAGAACTCAGATGGAGATGAGGATAATTGTAATATGCTTAAGAAAAAAGTAAGTAAATTAAAAATACCACTTTTGGAAATAAATTGAGGAAGTTTACAGGGGTTCTCTCTCTAGAAAGAGAACAAAGATCATATAAAGGAGGATGGTGTCAGCTCCCTCACATCCCACAGACCTCAATTCCACCCTGAAAGAATGAGCTCCATGGATAAGACTGGCCTTTTCATGCTTAAGTGATAAAAAAATCTGGGGTTTTAAATTCTTTAATAGGTTGTGTTTATTAGGAGTCCCTGAACCCCTAACCTTCTACTAGTTTACAAAAAGCACTGAATTAAAGATAGTGATGATAGAAATATTCTTCCTTCAGTCTGGTCCTTAAATTCTTCACTCCATCCTTGGAAATCTTAAATGAATTATTATTTAGAGGTTGTGCACTAGGAACACAGCTTGGGTGTAATAAATTACTAACAGTGAGCTAACATTTTAATTTAATTTTTTTTTCCCAAACACAGAATCCACTCCCTCCTCTTAACTCTCTCATCTTGATGATTTTGTGGGAGAGGGCTGTCTGTAGGAGCATTCTCCTCCACCAGCCTCTTCTGGCTGCCAGCAGAAGATGCCAACATCTGTGAAGAGATGAGCCAGAGCCTCAGGGAAGCACCTCTCATAAGAATATTACAAAAACAACTTCATGGTGAGAGGGGTCATAAAGCAGCACGGGAGTAGGCAAGGGGGAAGAGGGGAGACGTTATCCCCGCTTGGAAAAAATTTTCATGCAGTGGCTCAATATATCTCTGAATCTGACATACAGACAAAATGCAGAGGTAACAAACACAGCTATGGAACAGATTTTGGTGGGCATGGTCAGCCTCGGTGCCCAAGAAGCTGGGGTTCCCGAAAGCAGCTCATACAAGGATCAGGTTATGCTGTAGGAACAAGTGGGATCCAACACTACCCTCCACCATCACCAAAGAAGCTGTGCCAGCTTATATTTTCTGGGGATCTGGATAGTGTTTCAAATATAATGTTAGTATTAAAAGTATTCTGCACTCAATACAATTAAGAAGTTTTTGTCTGAGAAGCAAAACCAGATTAAGGGCTATAATCAGCAATCTACTTAACACTGCAAAAAAATCCAGACTTCCCAAGCAATGTTCTCACTGAGGTCTTGGCACAAGATGACAACCAAAGATGATATCATCTGGCTCAGTATGACCACAGGAAGGACAATTCACCACAGTAAATGTTCACATCAAGGGCTACTGCCACCTCTGAACTCATTTTGACACTTACTTTTTTCCCTTTTGTAAACTATGTTTCTTTTTTTCTGAGGCTGAGCTTGTTTGTTTTCCCTAACTGAAAAGGGATCACTAAAAGCTGATATTTAGGGCTTTCATACTCTTTTAAAATTCTTTTAATAAGATTAGTATCCTATATGTATATAAACTATTAATCCATCTTAAAAAAAAAAAAAGGAAACTTTCCAAGCACAGACATATTTCATATTTCCTTCCTCCAATGTGGGTATGAAGGGGGATTTCATGGAAACTGGATGGGAACTGAAAGCTGAGCACATGTTCTGCACCCATGTAATTAAGAAAATGTAGGGCTGGAAAAGGACAAATCAGACATATGATGTTTACATGTTCTTGTAATAGAACCTTGTCCAGAGACTATTGAGTTGCACAGTTAAGTTCTCAAGAAGTAAGCTTAAATTCATTAAGCTTGTTAAAATGTTCCTGCGTGGAAGCTGTCCCGTAGTGCAGCTGTACTCCAAAATACAATTCTCCTCTTCCCTGCAACACTGAGAGACTCAGAGTAACAAACTTGCAATTGAATAATATGTAACTGGCATAACTTGTGGCATGAATAGAATCAGTTTCTGTCACTTGAATTATGCAGTTTTACTGTAGGAGAATGTATAAATGTACCAAGTGCATGACACTGAAGCAGTAGAGATGAGCTGTGGAAGCATCCACCCCCAGTGAGGCTGTTTCTGAATGTTGGACTGGTCCTGGTATGAGACTTGGGCGAGGAGAATTTAATCCTTTATGACACAACGTTTAACAAAATTACTTTTTCCTGCAGAGAAAAAGTACTTATTTAGGTGATCCCCTTCACTCAGACATTGTCACAACCCTGTTTCATCAGTGATGAGATCAAGTAACCATTTCTTGTAGGAGTAATTTGGTTAGCAGCCACAGGTGAAAACCAAAAAGACAGGAGTTCAGGAGTTACACAACTTCTTAAGCATAATTTGAAAATCAAACAAATATCCCCCCCACCCCCCAAAAAAATAAACACCAAACCAATCCCAAACATAAAAAGGAGAAGACTTCATTACTCATACACCCATGAGGTGAATGGAATCTGGAGGATTCAGCTTGGCAGTGAACCAAGCTCTCCATCAGAGTTGAAGAAATAGACTTGGAGTATCCCAAGGACAAGGAGACCCTACAAATAGAAGAGAAAGTCAGCAGAATGCCCTTTGGTTTTACCATGACTCCCTTTGCCCTTGAGTGCAGTGGTCAAGAACAGCCCCAGCCTAGAGGCAGAGAGTGCAACTGCCTCTCTCCAGGCAAGCTGCCTAGAAATGCTTCATCTCTGCCAAAGCACTTCCCCAGCATAATATATTCCTCCAAAGAGAGTTAACTGTCCACAGACACATAGATCTGTTTAGAAGCACTTCTTAAAAGAAACCTCCAGCACCTGATACTCTCCTGTATGGACAGGATTCCAATATCTCATCAAAGAAGGTTTCATCATCAATGGGAAAATCCTTGCTTAAATGGAATGGGTTTGCTCCAAGACACCAAGAGCTTTTCTGGAAACTGATTTTTTTTTTCCTTACATTAACAGGGAACTGTAAAAGCTCAGAGGACATTAAAAACCCTGAACCTGAAAAACCTCTCTGGATAGCATGGAGATGTCTCCAAGTGGTAGCTGTTGTTGGGGATGCACTCTGGGCTGATGCCAATCCTGGAGACAGGGTCTTCTATATAACCAACAAGAGACAGGCCGTGTGAGCAGCAGCAATTCCCATCTTCTGTAATATTCTTTCCTAACACTGCTTGCTCTTGCCCTGGTGACTCAGCAAAGCACGGAAATTAATTCAAACTATTTTTATTAGACTGCTTGTCTCTATACAACATGCCCACCCATTAGGAAGAGGAACATTTTAGTTACTCTTATCCTCTTCCAGAGATATTTCAAATAGGTGGAGGTTTAAATACCACAAGTGAAAGCTACAGACATAAATTCCATATTTGTTTGTGTGAATCTGCACATGGCCAACCCTACAGAAAGTAAACCAAACCCTAATAATGGGACCCAGATTGAAATGGAAACCAGCTCTCCACAATGAGATACAGATTCTCATGTCTGAAAAGTTTGCAGTCAGCTACAATAAAAATCAAGAGCTATAGCCCAGCCAGCTCCCAAGTCTCCGTAAATATCAATTTTCCCTTGTTTTATTGTTAGCAGAAGCAGCTTGGCCATGGCATGCTTCCACGCTATTAGTAAACACACGTTATTATAAACACAGAGATCAGAATAACCATCAAGAAAAAAAAGAAAGAAGAAATTACACAACCAGACAACTCCTAAGGAAACAATTTCAGGAATACAAGGCTGCTCTAACTGGGAATGCCACTGTGATACCCTGCACCTGAGGCTTTCTGCCACTCTCCTCTCTACTTGGATGCTGTTTGTGAAGCCAGAGAAGAAGCTGTGAAAATGATCTGGTGGGTTCCTGCATTCTCTGAAAATGACTTCAGATCCAGAGACAGTTTCTTAACTGCCAGACTGGCAGATGCTGTTAGGTTTACAAGAATCAGGCCATGACCTTCCTGCCTTTTAACTACCACAAATAATAACAGGATGCATTAATAGAATTAAAGTAAGACAGCACTTCTATGGGATCCATCTATGCAGGGGACCAGCAACTCTTGGCTACCCAAACACGAGAGAGCCTGATGCTTCCTTCACAATGGGATTTCACTTCAGGACTCCAGTGAAATCCTCCAAAATTTGTAAAGGTTCAGTCACTACATTCCTGATGCTGATGTGTTCTTCTACCCCTCAGGATGTCACTGCCACAAGAGGAAGCAGACAGCAGCAGCAGCACTGTCACTGTGGCTGGATCTCCTGCAAGCCCACCTCCTTTCTCTCCAGGTGTGTGGAGCATCAAGCACACACCCATCAGAGGGAACAATGAAGCACCCACGATACCACCTGTAATCCTGCACCCCATGGCTGTCCCCATCACAGGCAACAGCTGCACTGTTTGCCAACACCAAATGAACGGAGAGCTTCCAAGTCTTGGTTTGATTTATTTTAACAAGAACAACATGAAAATCACAGGCAAAAAGTGGGTAGAGATCAGAAAGTACAAGCAAACAGCATGAAAGGTACTACTCACTCCTACAGACGGTTGCACAGTGCAATGATAAATGTTTTTAGGGTGATGAAATGGAGCTCCTATTTCTGAGATGGGAAAGAAGCAGAAGAGACTTAAAGTGAGAGAAGTAAAGATACACCAGGGAGAAGGAGAGATGATACTGTGATTTTTGAAACATCTTTGAACATATCAGCAAGATGAGAAGAGAGGGCAAAAGAAACAAGTCAGAAGCACCCAAGAAATAGCTGTTTATGATGTGGACGGGAGACGTAGAAAGTCATAATTTGGAGTTTTCACTATGATAATTAGATATTCGATGATAATTAGATATTTAGAATAATTAGATGATAGTTAGATTGATGATAATTAGATAATAAGAATTTTTCTCGATCAATAAAAATAAGTCCTAAGGCACATATAGGTGGTAAAGCAACTTGCTCTCATTGGGCAGCTGACAAGCAAGCAAAACAAGTGTGCTTTATGTAGTGAGACAGGGCCAAATGGGAGTGCAACAGAATGAAGGGCACATGGTCAATACTTCTGGTGTCCTTTGGACAAGTTTATTTTTACCCATATGTTGCTAAGTCCTGTTGGACATGTTGAAAATAGATGTCCTTGCACAAATGCAAGTCGATGCCTGTCTTTATTTCTACAGAAAAAGAGCAGAAAATATGTCTGAAAATCCTCTCCACCCTCTCTGCCTGAGGAGGGTAAAATATTCCACAACTTGTTCAAGTTCTCAGTATTGGATGCAGATGAGCAAAAATTGCTCATCAGTTTTAGAAACATCCTTACAGAATGGGGAAAAATTATAAGAAGTGGTAGTTCACAGAAGGAACTGCTGGAAACAGCTTGTAAAGCCAGCATCTGCAGTTCAAAAAGAATATACCCATGACCCTCAGCTGGACTGTCCCAGCCTCACACCTTTGTCCTGCTGCTGGACCATGCCACCCATAGCAGTTTCCTCTGGAATGTCCACTCCAGGGGAAGGAACAACTGGTATGCCCATTTGGGGCTGGACAATAAGTGCATTTGTTGGACATCCTGTAGCAGGAGAGGTTGACACTAAGTCTTTAAGCAGTCACAAGTAGACTTTGAAGTTAACAGATGATTAAGTTGAAGGGGGGGGGAAATTCACACCTCTTGGTGCTATTGTTTTCTTTGGTCTCCAGACCCAGGAAGACAGCAGCGGGTTGATTTATATTAAGAAGCCTACAGTAACATTAACAACCAAGTGAGCTATGGAACTTAAAAAAGATGTAAAATACAGAAAATAGAGCACAATCTGGGGAAGAAAAAAAAAACAAAACCACAAACAAAAACAAACAAACAAAACAAAACAAAAAACAACAACAAAAACTAAATCCACAATCCATAACCTTTCCAGAATAGCAGAGCTGGATGTCAGTCTCTATTAAAACTAAAGACTAAACACACAGTTGTTCAATGCATGATGTGAAGTCAGAATAATGCACACAATAAAGTGGCTGCTGCCCTATCAAGAATAGGCTGATGTCATAAAGGCAGATGGCAACTGATTAGCAAACAGTTTTTACTACTTAACAAATGGTAAATACTTCTCTGACCAGCCCAAGAAAACTCAACATTTTTCTGTTTCGCATCATTGTCTTCTCTCATTCCCTTTGCTGACAAAAATACAGTCTGGGGAGCTGACACATTCACAGTGAAAAGTTTACTCAGAATTCTGATTAAAATCTCAGTCAGACCCTGAGCTTATAGAAATCAATGAATCACACTAACTGAGCCTCAATAAACTGGTATTTGTTCCATGATGCATTTATAATAGCTCTGAATCTTACATCAGCAGTGCAGTTGGATATTTAGCATTAATTCTGGGTTCAAAAATAATCTGAATTTAAAAATAATTCAAAAATAATCCAAAATTTCACATATATTTACCTATAACTGTTTGGAATGGACTCAGAGTGGAATTCAAGTGATGGTGTGAAGAGGGAACAAATTCAGACACTGTTAGTGGTAAGGATGGCCGCTGGTTACCAGCACACATGTCCAGCTGCCCCTGAAACACTTTGGACACAGGCCAGAAGAAGAACAGGTATGAAAACACTAGAGTAATTAAGGGTAAAGGAAATGGATTAGAGATTTTAAAAGAAAACATACTTGTCTTAAAAACTGTTTGTAGTGTCGCTGAGTCACCCAAAATAATTTACCCAAGACACCACCAGTGACAGGCAACATATGAAGATGATTTGAAGCTTTCTCAGCTTAGAGACAGTTAAATTGAACCTGTCTGCCTTAAATTAAATTAAGCAAATGTATCAATTTTCACAATAATTTTTTAATTTAAAATGTACATTCTGCACACACTTCCCATTTAGGAGAAATAATAATAAGAAAAAGCATCCCCATTGAATACCTTTGCCTATACTAAAAAACCTTTCCCAGTGTTTTCAAATTCTTCTGGCTACCACAAATAATGCTGAGAGCTGGAAAAAAGATTTCTAGAACATGAACATTCTGCCCTTTTTCAATAAAGTCCAGATTTCCCAAAGACAGACCTGTCACCAGCGAAGCCTCAGAGCTTGGGAATCAGGAGCCTGGTGGACATGGGCAGCTCCTGGCAGTTCTGGCAGCAGAGGAGGTGGTTAGAGCCTTGGGATAGCTAAGCCAAAAGAAAACCTGTCAGGCAGGAGAGCATAATTCCATTTCTGCTAGAGATGCTGTGTTAAGCTGAGCATAGGACCAATTAAAATTGCATGTTTTTATCTGGCCCTTTCCTCTCCTGACTTCCATTGACTGACACTTTTCTTTATACATTAGCCTTAATTTATTATTTACTTGCTCTAATATAGAGGTTATGATATTAGCAGAAACCTGCATTTCTCTCAAGAAAAAAGGAATCAAATGAGAGGATGCCTGTGAGTGTGGGGTTAAGCAGTGTCTGGCAGAGCAGACAGTGTCTCTAATGCCATAATGAAGATAAGCAGATGAAAAGGGCCGCTGCGGATTGCCACTGGCTTGCAGTTAAGTGTGGGTTTGTAAAATAATTCCTTCTGATTAATTTCCTGGTTACATTATGGTTCTACAGTCAATTATGTTACCACGTTGGGTATTAAACCAGATTCCTGAGTAAACAGCGAGCAGCAGACAATTAGTTGAAAAACCCAAGCAGTGCTCTTTATCAACAAGTTTTGATGATCATTATGGTTAATAGACAATCCCTCTGCTTCCTCCCAGTGTACTCATGTCCTTCAGGCTTACAAATGATTTGTGTGCACAGACCCCAGAGACTATTGTTTTGCAACGATTCCCAATATGTTCACAGCTGTAGAGCTTGCTAAATAAATAAATATGAAAAGGATTTTATTTTTTTCTGTGAAAATCAGGTAGACACACACAACTGCCAGCTTTGGTATTGGCAGAGCTGGATCAGCTTTTCTTGGGAAAAGCCAGTGAGACCCCTTGGGACTTGGGACGAGCTGGTTTTCCCCCCAGAGAAAGGGGATACATGGACCTGTACAGGTGCTTTTCCCCCTTGTGTCCATACCACCAACGCTCCTCATTTGTCTCTCTGTGAAGGAGCTTTTTCAGAAAGAGAACTGATCTCATTAGTGTAATTCACTCTGTTTGAAGAACTCTCTCTGCTGTAATTAGGATGTTTAACCTGCACTGTCTTGCCCTGTGCAGGCTCAATAACATGAACAAGCCAGAACTAAGGGTAAGACAAGGAATGCAGACTAAGGGAGGGATCTCAGCTGGTTATTGTTTATCCCCAGCACTGCCAAGAGAGAGCCTGGGCACCTGGGGATGTGCCAGCCCATTGTGCCTCCAAACCTTGAGCATCATCCCCACCCCTTTGGGGTTCAGACAGCTCCACCTTCTGTGGGACACCATGGTGCCCTGTCTTGGTTAAGGATGTCTCGGTGGACAAGGAATTTGCCCTCACAAGTCCTGTCCACAGAGGAAGAAAAGCAAATGTAAGGCAGCTCAGCCAGAGAACCCACGTAATGGGTTAGCAGCACCAGCAGTTTGAAACATTTGGCATTTGCACTCAAATATTCAAGGTTTGGTGTTGAAAAAAATGAAAGGTTTAGGCTTTCAGGGTGTTGTGTATGAAAAAAAGAAACAATAGAAGGCAGGCATGCTAAAGGAAATCTCCATATTACTAAACCTATCTACTGGTACAGGTCTACCTAGGAGATGCTGCTCCTCCTATCAAACACATTGCAAGAGCTATGAAGCCTAGGGTTCAAGCTCAGGAGTTTGTTCCCTGTGATTAGAGCTCTGAACTGAAGCCAGGCAAACAGGCATGCCCAAAACGTGTTCTCCTGGGGCATGAGCAACTCCCATGAACACTGCACACGCATCCTCCCAACACCATGGCACCCTGCACTGTGCAGCCCTTTGCCTCTCCAGGTACCAGGGCTGGCATCTATTATTATTTCATCTATTATTTCATCCTGTGCTCCCTAAGAAATTGCTTCAACACCACATCGGAATCTACTCTGAGTTTTTGAGATTATTTTTTTTTTCTGGATGTATTTTCCTTGTTCCTTCTAGGGGTTAATGTTTCATCCTTATTAAGAAACCTTTTAACATCTCATTCAGTACATTTTATTTACTAAGCAGGGTATGTTGATGCATACTTCTAGCCTTAACCTGGTGCTTAATTTCATTATTATTCAAGAGGGCACTGCCCTTTGGTGGGATGTAATTACTGGGATGAGATGATCTTTAAGGTCCCTTCCAATCCAGATCAGTCAATAATGATGATGACGACTCCATACCGTAGTCCAGAGACCATTGGCAAATTCTACTGCACCAGAAATCACTGCTGTGTATGGCTTTGCTTCTTCCTCATTTGCAGACAGTAGAACTAATTGCCCTTTCAGGTTCTGCAGAATGTAGCCCTAGAGTTTTCTCAATGGATTGTTTCTTGTTGAACTTATATGATACCAAATCCCTGCAGAGAGTGGCGTTACCCCTCCAGCCCTCCTCCAGACCCATGGGGCTCCCAGGGTTAAGCCCTGACACCCTGCACTGGTGCATCCTTAATTTTGGAAATGGGAGTTCTTCAGTTTTATTTCCTTGTGAAGGGCAGGACTGTGCTTTCAACACACCTGCTGTAAATTTCAGTCAGTGATGGACCTACAGGGTTATTTCACTTGCATTGCTGTGCTAGTGAGAGCGATGCTCTCCTCAGATTGGCTTTTTTCACTGGAAAAGCTGAAAGAATCAAAGCAGGATTTCACCAGTTTTAATGCAGCTTTTTCCTTTCCTTTCCTTTCCTTTCCTTTCCTTTCCTTTCCTTTCCTTTCCTTTCCTTTCCTTTCCTTTCCTTTCCTTTCTTCCTCTTCTCTTCTCTTCTCTTCTCTTCTCTTCTCTTTTTCTTTTTCTTTTTCTTTTTCTTTTTCTTTTTCTTTTTCTTTTTCTTTTTCTTTTTCTTTTTCTTTTTCTTTTTCTTTTTCTTTTTCTTTTTCTTTTTCTTTCGAGATTTGTTGTGAAATTTCTTGTTATATAGATAACAGAGGCAGTTTCTAGAATTACCAGCTGCTCAGTGGTTACAGTATCACCTGGCAGACCAGAGAACCTGTGCATCTGCTAGCTCTGCTGGTCTTCCACAACTGATACTCAGTGAACACATCTGAAAATACTGACATATATTTGACCCCTGAAACTAATGACCATTTTGTGCCAATGCAGACAAGTGAAGCCTTCCACCTCTGTCACTGTCCCAGGACCCTCCACACAACCACACTGGCATCAGAACCCAAGAAGAATTGCAGGGCAAGGCAGAAGGCACAGACAGAAGTACACAGATATTTGTGGAAGATGATCAACTGATCACCCAGACACAGTGATGTCAGGCTGGTCACACCGATTTGTTTAAATAATTACAGAAAGTTTAAGTCTGATTCCCTTTATATATTCCCTTTCCTAAGTGGGAAAGCAGGTTTCAAGTTAATAAATAATTAAACCACAAAAAATGGAGGATACTCTGTCCAAACAATCTTAAAGTTAGTAGTGGAAGAATCCATATTTTTCTGCAAAGAATTTTGGTTTCAACAGACATCAACAGCGCTCTGTGCTTTGCTGGTTTAGCACTGATGGACTCAGATATTTATTTGGGATCTGCAGGACAATTCACCAACTTGACATCACTGTAGAGAATAAAATCCTCAAAAGAGTAAAAAAAAGACTCCTTACTGCACCTTCAGAACGTTACCTACATCAGTGCATCTTCCTATATGTCAGGCAGCTCTGGCTCCCCTGAAAGAGTAATTTCCCTTCTTTGCAATCTCATTTACTTTTTTCTTTCATATCGACACCCTTACAAAAAATGGCTCCTAGCACCTATACCAGCACCCTTTGTGAAAACAAGAACTTTCTAGGATTCCCAGCTGTCCCCTACTGCATTCTCCCCATATTAAAGCCCCTATAAACACTGCCTGCACATTTTTCAAATTAATGAATAGTTTCCCACTCTTTTAAATATGTACTCTGGTAAATTTTCTATACAACAACACTTTAAACTCAGTATATTTAGGAGAAACATTGCGATAAAAATACTAATAAAATATTTTAGAAGGTTCGATGACAGCTTCAAAATACTTCTTTTTCCTGCACTTGTAACACTTTTTTGCCCCTGCAGATTCTTTCCTAGACTTCCTCCATCTTTTCACTACATGTTCAAAGTCTTCTGTTGACAAAATTTTTTCTGATGGCTGATGGTCTGTGATAGTCTATGAGTGAGGGCAGCAGCACAGGCAGATAGAGTGGGACTGACACTGAGGATTCTTTTTGTCCTTGTTCTGGCCAAATCAGGATTTTCTAGGTGGTTTTCAGCCCAGTCACGTCAAATCCCTTAAAGCTTCTTTCAGACAAGCAAATTCTAGGCAGCGTCATTATTAAATAAATGTTTTTCTTTCATTGTAGAGTCAATGTTCCTTTCTCAGCTTAAGATTTTGTGACTTGTCCATATTAGCCTTTTTACCAAGCCAAAGCATTTTATCCCCCTAAGGTTATAGCTGAATCCTCAGACAACATTCCAAGTAATGACATAAAGAAGGCAGGAACTGCAGAGTTCCTCTGTCATTACTAGTCTGGCAAAGTGACACTCAGAGACCATTAACCAGCCCAGCCTTGTGCCTAGAAACATAATCTAGCCACCTGGAATAATTTGGCATCCTTAGCTACACTATTCTGCACTAAAACATTCAGTGCAGAACTTGTCCTCATGAAAAGAATGTACCTGACAGAGAGACAATTTCAGCTGCAGAAGAGAAAGGGCGTGGTATACCAAGACAACCCAAATATCACTAAAATACCACAGTCACAGAGCTCAGGACAATTCTCAGTGTACAAATGGAGCACAAAAACGATGGTGTTTATCTCTTGTACCCACTCAAACACTTTGATTTTTTAAAAAAATTTTTTTTACAAGGGATGATTTAAAGCTAACAGGGAGAGGTGTGCTGTGATCATCAGATACCAGTGAGACATTTTAATTGCTATTGGCTTCCAATAGATCAGAGCTATTCATACCCACACAGTTTATTTTCCTATAGCCCATACTTTTCTGGCAAGCTGACTGATACTGAGGGTAGGCTGGGAGAGATGAGGCCAGGGATTCCTTGGCTTTGATGCACAAATGAAAGACGCTTTCAGTCAGCTGCAGCCTGGGTGCCAGGTTTTATTTTTTCAGTGTTCTCACTTTGGGGTGGAGAGGGCTGGCCCTCTCCTTCCTCATGCTTCCTTTACTCTCGCACAATCTTTGTGGAGAGGCAGAAAAGAATTTTCCTATAAATAAACAAAATATTGAGTTACACACCATGTAAGTGACGACAGAAGAGAGCCCCGAGTCATCTCCTTCGTTTCTATGCACAACACAATGTGCCAACTCTCAGATAAAAGATGCATGAAAGAAAATTACATTGATTCCAAGTCCACATAGTTTTGCACTAAAATCACCAGTCTGTCATCTTCCACATCCTCCTGCCCTCACTAAGGCTCAGGGTTCAGCCGCCCTCTGCCCATCAACCCCTGCACACTCCCCATGTGCTTTTCCTTCACTCCCACCATCCCACCAGCCTCACAGTGGGCTGAGGTTTCAGCATGCTCAGTAGCTTGCAGCTCCCTCATTTTAACTCTGCAGGTTAGTAGATTACTTTTTTTTTTTCTCCAGGTCAGAAGGCAAAGTGCTAACTTGAGACCTGGTGCAGGCAGCATCCCCATCCCACTGAACTCGCAGCTGCAACTTTCCTTCCCTTGCTGGAAATCAGAACTTGGCTCTAGAAACTTTAATTAGGGATTAATTGCTGCAAAGGTCTTTGTAAAGCCCTTTTGCACAGAGGTGGTTTCTTCAGATTCTACAACTAGGCTAGTCTTGAAAAGAATTTGATAGCAGAAACACTTCACTGAATAATTTTAAGGCTCACTGAAGATACACACAACAAAGGGATTCAAATATTGAAGACAGAAATATAAAAAGAACCTGGTGTGTTTAGTTTTCTGCATAGGCCTTGCTCCTTTGCTTCTGGGCTCTGATGGTATGGGATGTTCTCATATAGTTTAGCACTAAGCAACCCTCCTAAAATCAATAAAACCTTCACAAAACTTTGTGCTGAAAGGGGCTGACATAACCCTTGGTACAGCATTACCCCAGCACCCCCAGGATAACTCAAGCCCTGATCAAGAGGTGTGCTGGACCAGTAAGAAAGTCCCTACACTGGAATGTCAGCCAAAAGGCCCAGTATAAACAGGAAGAAAAATTAATAACCAGGAAATAATTTTCAAGTGTTTTCAGAGAGCCTTTGGAAAGGCCTCCATGGTGTCCTCTGGAGAGGACAAATCCGCAGCACCAGACACTCAAGGCTCTGATGCCCCAACACAGCTTCCTGGGCTTGTGAGCCAGACTGCAAAGAGCTTGTGACTGATGAAATATAGGAAAGGAAAAAGAATAAAATCCAATGGTTTTTATTATGATTTGTTCTAACGGTCTCTGAGCTTTCAAGAACTAATTATTTTTTTTAAAAACACTTTCATCTACAACAATGAAGAATGGGAATATAAAGCGAAAGAGAGAGAAATCTGCTATTAACCCAGGAATCCAAGATGTGGGGATTTAACTTGTGATTTTAATGAAATGGTGCTTACTGTACTTTGTGAAAATACTCCCTTTATTACTTGATATTACGGAAACAGCATAATGCACTCTTTTTCAAAGGATGCTTTACATAGTCAGCCAAGTACAAAAATGGGTTTAATGTAAATGAAGACCACTTCCTCTCTGTATTTTTTTGCCTGATCACTCCTGACAGATCCAGAGGAATCTTGGGGGCAGATTCACCAGAACAGATTAAAGAACAAAGGACATGGGCCAAAATGATGACTAAAGATCTGAGTTTAGTAAACTTGAGTAATTTCTGTTGCACAGCCACTCAAGGCAGAGGTGGAACTGTTTTGGATGGTTCAAGGAACTATATGCAGCAGTTATTGGACTCAATTGAGTATGAGTTTCCAGGAGGTCTATTAGACACTGAAATAATTTTTCCAAGTAAAAGTTAACAGAAGCACCAGGGCTTGAATTATTCAGAAGTAGGCAGGATCAGGCCGCAGTGAGAGCATGGCACTGGGAATAATTCTCTCAAGAGCCAGCAAAATGAATGACTTAATAGGTCTCTTTTCCACTTTGGATTCTCAGCACAGGAACCCAAATCCATGGCTTTTGCATTTCTAGTAATGTGACCATGGGCTTGAAGACCAAAAGAAAGCTGCCCATAAGGCTCTTTTACACTACAAGCATAGTTTAGGAATGGTCTCCATTACTGCAGCAATCCCACAGTCAACCGCACAGTCGTAGGTTATTATGATTTCTTTGTCTGGATTGTTTAATTGAGATCAAAGCCTCACTGTAGTCAGCACCATGCAACTGCATACTGAGATACTTCCTGCCCTGGGCACATGGTAGAGATAAAAGAAAAGAAAAATGACTTCTCATGCAGGGTATTAATTGGGGAGCCTGAGAGAGAACCAAAGTCTTGTGAGACTGTCTACCTCCTTCATCACTCCAGCAAGTAAACTCTCACTGCACCAGCATTTTTCTTTATAGAATTGTGGGGGTTTTTTCTGAACAATGGGCTCCAGGACATTTCTCAAGAGCTTTCCAATGGCTCTTTCTTCCAGATAAGCCACTATGACTTGGAATGCCACATGTGGTATATGTTCCCATCAGGACATTGTCAGCATGTGACACACACAGTCCCAGCAAGACAGGTTGCATATGGCAGCACAGCTGCCAGCACAACCCCTACTTTCAGTTTTCCAATGCCACAGGATCACCAGGAGCCCTAAAGGGCCTGGGCAGCCACCACCCAAGAGCACCCACCACCCTACTGCCATATAGAGCTGACCTTTGGGTACTGCTACATCCTGCTAAGCATCTGCATCCAAGGCTGTATACAGATGACTGCAAGATGTTCCAGTCTACAAATCAATGCCAACTACCTCCCCACTGGAGAACATTACTGAGAATAATTAAAATGAGCTTGCATTAAGTCTGTAAATTGTTCAAGTGTGAATTGTGGACATCACCCTTATCACTCTTGCCACGCCTCAGTCATAGCTGGGGAGATAACAGAGGTATTGAAGTCAAACTGACATTATTAAGGGTTTTTCAATATTCAGGGCAACCTTCCTGTTGTGTTTAACAAGGCAGACAAAGTTCTAGAAGCTGTTAGGTCTTTCAGCAGAACACAGGCAATTGTTGGGCAAAAAAACAATAGGCAAATTCTTACACTTAAAAGAAAGCTGAAAACAAGATTAAACATATAGAACATAGATACAACGTTTTTCCACCCACTCTCAGATGAAAGCTTAAAACTTTTCTAAAACTTCTTGCTGCACAGATACTCCATATATCAACAAATAGGCTTGCTGACATCAAAGTGCTGTAAAGATTTGAAACATTTCAGAACCCGTAGGTAATAATTACATACCAAAACATTCACCCACGTTTACAGATAGGAAAATTAAGATATATAGGGCCATACACTTCCTCATTTACTATATCAAATGAAATTACAGGAGCAATGAATCTGGCTGAGAGAAGTTCACATGAATTGCTTAAGGTCACAGAAGAGAGCCAAGGACAGAGCCAGAACAAGAACTCAGGAGTTTCCAGTCCTATTTGTAATCCACTTGATCATAGTGACTTTGTAATTTGTCAGAGGGATGAATGTTCAGTGCTTCTGGTAGCACTCAGAAAAACCTTCTGACAGCTATTTCCTTTAGAAGAGCTGATACTACCACAGACCAGAAACCAAGCTCAGAAGACTTGGGGTCCCATTTGGTACAGTCATTTTCATTCAGTGCTTGCAGTAAATAAAAACTCCCCATTCTCCCCTAAACTGACATTGTTCCTTGGAGTCTTCATCAAGTCTTGGTACTTTCTTGTCCAGAAATACACCTTCTCTAAAAATTACATACAAAGTAAGGTTATAGGTGCAAAATGGTTCAGAATTAACGGCCCGGCAAAGTGACACTCAGAGAACATTAACCAGCTCAGCCCCACGCCTAGAAAACCAATGTACCACCCTTGACAGCTGAATTCCATGTCTGATGATGCCCTCATTACAAATGATGAATATTCAACCACTTTTTCCTGGCAATAAAACCTTGACACAAGCTTAGGAAATCTACTGTACTTGCGAGAAAAGTGAGGTAAGAATATGTTTCCATTTACTCTCTGAAAGAAAACAAAAACAAATGACCTGCTACTGAATGTCCTTTTTATTCAGAAAAATAAATCAGCAGCAGTCGTTCTAATTTATGTTTCGCTAACTTTTCCTTGAGATTATTTATAAGAAAAAAAATGGCTGTTTCTATGGTTAGCTGGGACAACATGAAGGATTTTCTGGTCCTGTTTGTTCTTTTTAGGGGCCATAAACTTCTACTTCTTGCTGAGTTCCAGTCACTGCAAACCCTTCCAAATTTCACCGATATTTCATAAATTAAATTTAAAAAGAATATAGCACAGTCTCAGTGACAACTTCACAGTAGAAAAGAAGGCGCAGAGAGTTAGCTTCATCTGGGCTTCTGACTCCCACTAAGTCAATAGTCTTCAGTTTCCTTTTTCAATTAAGTCAATACCAGAACTAGTTTTCCTCTCTTTAAGAAAAAATTAAAAGGATACAGAAAACTGAAAGAGAATGTAGAGAAAAAGAAGAAAAAAACCCCAATGAAGTAATTTCTCAACCATTACGCAGAAAATACATCCTCAGAAACTCCTGCCTTTGGCTTCACATCCCAGAGCTCCCTCCATTGCTGTGTGATCCCACCTTTTGGGTTTTTTGTGTCACAAATGTGAACAGAATCACCTGCAGTTGCAATCAAATGTGGTGGGACTGAATTAGGCCACAGGTGACATTCCGCAGGGCTGACAAGAGAGCTGTTCACAAACATTTTATACAGGCACCAGAAACCTGTGTTCAATGCAACACACCACTATCCAGGCTAGTCAAGAGACAGCAGATGCTCTGAGAGGAAAAACAGCATCATATTGAAGAACACCTCCCAAGTGGCACGTACAACTGTATCTTAAATATTCAAATGTAATTTCTTTAAAATCTGAAAATGGTAATTTAATCACAGTGCAACATTTTCCTTCATAAAAAAACCATAACCTTAATGACTGAAAACAATGCTACTATTTTTGATGGTTTTTCATCTGGGAACAAAAAATTCCAGATCAGTGTATCAACTATATCCGAAGTTTATCAGCTGTCAGCACTCGGTGTGGAGCTGGACTAACAGCCCCTGGTCTAAGAGGGAACTCAGGCAGAGTGACAAGGTGCTTCAGGAAACCTGACTGCTTTGGCAGGAAAGATGGTTTCCCAGCCCATCTTCCCACCTCCCAGCCAGCCTCTGCTTCTCACACCCAGACTTGAGCCTTGCTCAGGCTTTCAGGAACAAGACTAAAACAAAGTAAAGCCACAGCCCCTAAAAGAGATGCCAGTTGGGCTATGACACAATCACTGGATAAAGAATTGTGGCCATCATTCTATGATATCATTCCAAACTGGTTTGACTTCAAAGGGGCTTTAAAGATCATTGAGTCCCAAACCTCTGCCATGAGCAGGGGCACTTCCCATCAGACCAGGTTTCTCCTAGTTCCATCCAACCTGGCCTCGAACACTTCCAGGGATGAGGCAGCCACAGCTTCTCTGGGCAACCTCTCACCACTCTCAGAGCAAAGAATTTCTTCCTTGTGTCTGACCTAAAACCTACCCCCAGGAACAGGCAGAGAAACAAGAGCCAGATGGTGGACAACCTAATCTCACCACACGTCTTGGCCATGCATCTGCAGCTGCTGCTGTCCCTTGAGCTCAGACAATGTCATGTTTCTGCTTTATACACGGTAAATCTTTCCAAGGAGGAACGAGGAACTTACTTTGCCACTAAGTACAGCCAAGTCTGGTGGTAAGTGCCCTCTCTTACAATGTGGATCCAAGTCCACGTAGACATCCTCAGTGGGCCAGATGGCCTTAGTTTCAATTAGCATAAAGTTGTGCAATGCCTTGTTACAGTAATGCATGTAAAAAAGTATAAAGAAAAACCAGGCCATCCAAATGAAGAGGATTCCCTGAGTTTTACATCCTTTGCTAAGTGCTGCTGAATTTTTAAATAAAATTTAAAATCTCCAATATCTTGACTTGGGCATTAATGACCACCAAGACAGCAAGTTCTAGAGCAGCAACACTTATTCTGCATTTCATCTGTCTACACCATGCCTCAGGGATGGAGAGAAGAGTCATGGGCTATGGGCTGTCACTTGCGGTTTCCCAGTCCTCCTAAAACCCTTCCTCCCACATTAGCCCTGGCTGATGTTGGGTGGCACAACCCTGTGCAGCACCCAACCCACAGACACCCGTGATCCAGATCCCACTCAGCCGAGTGTGCCCCAGGAGCCCTTGCTGTGGGATGTCAGCTGGCCACCTGCCCCACTGCTGGCTTCTTCCAGGGGAAAGCAGTGCAGGGAAATGGCAAAGTTGACCTCATATGTTTTTGTACAGATGATTTTTTGGGAAATGGTGGTTCAGAAATGCTTCAAACATTAATGAGCCCACCATGGTGATGTACAGCGTGAGATGCAGTCCCATGATTGCACACACAGTGCTGTTTATGATCTTATGGCATTTACCTCTCTTTTCTTTCTTCGCTTTTGTCTTCAGCCTATTTTGGAGCAGAAAGCAAAGGCACACCCCAGCCCCCAGGCCCCTGACCTTTAAATTGAGCTCTCAGCAGTATTCCCCCGTCCCAGCTCTGAGGAACGCTGCATTTCCGCTTTGAAGGGGGAGATTTGAAAAACAGAAAATATATTAAATGGAAAACACAACTGGTCAGAAAAGCCATTCTATAAATTATGAGCCTGGGCAACAGAGATATTTTTCTTTGGGAATCAGTCACTCGCTGTCTCCAGGCTACACTATGTGTAAGAAACAAAAATCACAATGAGAAAAAGTGCAAGATTTTTAAGCTGGCTCAGGAAAGGTATTTTTTACAGAATCAGGGTAAGGAAACTCAAAATGTAAGTGAAAGACCAAGAGCAATCAGGTACTGAGACACAGCCATAACAGTGAACAGCCCTTCACCTGTAGTGGACATGGGATGGGGGATCTCCTTTCCACTTTGCTGCTCTGGGAGAGACATAGAACCCAGCCAAATCTCCTCCTGAAACCACAGTTCTACTGATACTGATGTCACCTTCTTGCTGTGAAGGTGATAACCATCAGGTCTGATAGTATTATCTCTACCACGTCCACTTCGTGAAGCATGCAGCAGTGCCCTCCAAGCTACCTTGCACCCTTGTGCATGTATCACCATGCAGCTTCACAGAGATGCAAATTAGGTTTGCAATAATGCCAAAATGAACCTGCTCTGCCAACAGCAAAGCTGATCCTTTCCCATGTAATCCTGTGCTAATGCCGCCAGGCAGCTTCTGATAGGAGGGAACTCATGGAGAGCCCACTAGATGCCTCTATAAGCATGGTGCACACCATCTCATAAAAAACAATACTGGGATTTTCAAACTACTTAAATGTAGTCAGGCATTCAATTTCCATTATATTTTGGTGTTGTCAGGTTTCTCTGAATCTCTTAGCTTAGTGTTTGTCTCCTTGAGGCTACCCCATCATCTGAACCAACTGGAAGATGTTTCCCAGCATCTGGAAATTTCAAGATCTGGAAAAGAGATCTCATTGCTCGTCTCATTGCTCCTCAGCCTTTCTGCAGGAACATGCCCATGTCTTTTGAACTACAGTCATGGGTGCTGCTCAGCTGGGATTAAACTGACATAGGCCTGGAAATCCCATTTGGGTGCACATCAAATGGTCTTCATCCTGGGGCAGGCCTCAGGAGACCCAACCAGCTCTTGGTTCCACAGGCAGCCTTAAGCCACATGCTTTTCTTGAAGGAAGCCAGACTAACTCCAGCCTAAAACCAACACCCAAACACATGTAGTGGATGTTTAGGTGCCTGAACATCAACTGTTTTTATCTAGGCATCTGCTACACTTGCAGCAGATCACTTGCACACAGAGCCACTGCATCATCTCTGGTTACCACCCTCGATTACTACTGCCAATATATGAGATTTAACCTCAGCTCTGACTGGCAGCAGTCATTGGGCAATCAGTTTGGGAGTGCTGCTCAGCATCTGCCAGTAATTATACCCTCTGTAGTTGGAGTCCACCCTGCAGCTCTCAGCTGCAGTATCTAACCAGGCTCTTCTCCAGTCCTTTAAAAATGGTGCTCAGGGATTGTACTTTGAAAATGCTCAACAGCTTTACCCAAGTTTTCTGATAAATCCACATCAATTTGTTGCTATAAAACAGAATGTTCAGTGGAAGACAGTTTAGCCACAGGTCTGTGCACCGCAGCATCTTCTGCTTCCACCAAAATTGCAGTTTCTGGTGGACAGAAATGATTTATTCTAAATAATTCCTCAACCTTTTTTTTAAATGATTTTCAAGATTTATTTTTTTTTTCCATCGGGCTTCCCTAATATTGTGATTTCTAATTTCCTGGAAAACAAGATAACAAGGAGCTGAAGACAGACTTAACCCTATGTCTTGGTAGTCCTGGCTTTCCCTAGGAGACCAGTCCCCAGCAGCAGAGTGCTTTGCCGCAGAGCTGGGGATCCCAGCCAGCTGCAGGTAACCACTTCTTCCCTAATGCAGGAACCTCCAGGATCTGCACGCCTGAAGTCAGCTGAAAGCTGGACTATTGCTTTCACCCTTCCATCAATCAGCAGTGATATCAGTATGAGCACTCCCTGCTCACTACTGTATATATTTATAAATAGGACATAAAGAAAGAAGTAGATAGTAGGCACTTTTGATTGGGTTCTTCTTCCTGTGACAGACCAGCTCCTCCAAAATTAACACTGGCATGAAACTAGAGTAACACAGTAAGAAAGGGGATCCCTTGAGTTGTATTTAGTGTCAGTTACCCCCATGGAACCTCATTAACTTCACTGAAGCTGCAGCAAAATAACATATTGCAAAATTTGGCCTTATTTTATTTTTGCAAATGCATCTTTTGAAATTGAGCATCTGGAATTTAAGTTCTCTTCCAAATGTTGCGTGTGATTTGTTCTTGCCAGAGACGCACACCTGGGACTAAGAAGGGGGTTTAGATAAGTGCCTTTCCATATGGCCCACTGATAAATGATTCATTCTGCACAGCTTAACTTTGAAAATAAATTCAGTATCGTTAAGATATTAAGATACCAGCTTCATATTTCACATTATAATTGCACTTCACATATCACACACAGAGCTGCTCTGTTGTTTTCACTGCTGCTGTTTGCAGATGCAGCCTGCAGACCCGAAGTGGAGCTCCTGGGTACTGCATCACAGCCCCACTTGCTCTTTCCTCACATCCCAGCACACATTTTGCTCTTCTTCAGAGGGAAATTTTTATGTGGGTTAATACAAAAAAACCCAGCCATTTTCTTTTCATAAATTTGCAGATTCCATACCCTATAATATAAATTTTAGAATAATGCTTACTTAAATATGCTGATGTGATTAAAGATCACTTGGGATGAAAAAACGATCAACCAAAGTAAAATGCTCCATGTAGAAGCAAGGAGCTCCACAGTCCTCAGCCCAACCTTTTGGTACTCAAGGTAACAATGACAACCTCATAAACCTGGCCCTTTATTTCCTGTTTCATGCTTGATGGAGGGTTGTCATCTTCTTCTTAACAACTCTTTTGCCCACTAACGTTCAGAATCTGGCACACCATGAGCCTCTACTGGTAAGGTCAAATTTTTGCCAAACAAGATTTCCCCGTCAAAACCAGAACATCATCACATTTTCCATATGACCCCTAAACCACAGTTGCATTTCAGTCCTAAGCCTGTTAGAGCTGGTAACACAGTGGGTGATGTTCTTGCTTCCTTTTTAAGAGGAACCAGTAGACAAAGAGAGAGTCACTGGGGCAGGAACCTGCATTTCATCCTAGTCCATCACCTTAACCACCAGGAATTATCTACCCTGAGGATGGCACACAGTGCACTGAAGTCCACAAAAATTAAGACCTTATGAAAACTTCACATGTAGGTGACAGCAATCATTATGCTGCACCTCTGGACTGAACTTGAGCACTACCATAAGAAGCATGACATGTAAACAGGAGCATTACTTCAGATTCCAAAGCGCAGTTGGTCTATTGGCCTCAGACACCACCTAGGCCTTTCCAGGCAGCACTTACTCACCATTCACAGGTAAGGACCACCAACAGACTCTTGATACACAGAAAAGGGCCCCAGTGTAAATCAACACAGCCCAAGGGAAACCAGTGCATTCACAACAGTTCATGCCATGAAGATTCAGTTGTGCACAGAATGAGATGCAAGGACAAAGCCCAGGAGATGGGCTGAATCACTGCAGTGCAATTCAGACAAGAGGTTCGTGCTTTCTCATCAGATTAAGGAGCCAGATGAGAGGAATTCCCACACAGGAAGAAGAGCCAATCTCCAAGTCCTTCCAAGCCCTCATGGATAGCAATTTCTCCCAAGGTGTTTTTTCTTTTTTTTTTCTTATCTCCTTCAGTCATTAATTATTTTGAGAATCAGTGAAAATATTTCCTTTGGGCTGTAACACTTCTGCTTAAACACATGAAAACCACAGACAAAGCAAGTGAGCACAGCTAGGAGCAAAGAGGAGGGCCAACTCAGGCTGCACATCTGAAAAATATTCCTACTGGTAGGATCTACTGGAGCAGGGAAGGGGCTCCCCAGGGAGCAAGAGGCAACCCACTCTTGGCCATGGAGTAAACTGGCCAGAGCCCAGAAGAAGCTGTGGAAGGAGCAGGAGCTTTATGATATAGAAGGTACCATCTACAGGGATGCTGAGGGATTAGAAAACTGCCCATTGAATTTATCTTGGGGATGTGTACAGTTTCCCTGCTAAGAAGGATCATCTGAAGGAAGGCTGGGAAACAAAAAGTGGAGCTGCTACCTGCAGCCTGGCTCAGGGCATGGGAGGGATGGCTGCAGTGACAAATTCAGCAGGCAAAAATTGGTGCCATCCCAAGAAAGCTACTCTAGTGGCAACCACAACCTGTGTCTTTCTACTTGTCAGAAATAAGTGAGAACTGGCTATTTCATGCATATTCCAAGTGTTTATTGTGGGGGGGAAAAAAAAAAGCTATATATCAATTGCAAACAAAACCACAGGGAAATAAAATATGACAAGTCAAAGTTTGATCCTGACAGCTCCTTTCAGGGACAGACAACTAGGAAATCTGATTGGTGCAGAAATTCACTTTCAGGTGAAGTTTATAGACATTCAGGTACATGATATTTTTGTCTCTATAAAGCAGTCCCACATGACAGTTCATAGACAATATATCTAGAAAAAAGCAAAACAAAAAACTAAAAAAACACCTTGCTCTATGTTCCGAAAAGCTGTCCTCTTTCTTAGTTCTATCCATTTAAATTTATTGCTGCTTAAATTCACAGTGTTTGCCAAAATGTAAGGAAAGTTGAATGGAGTTGAGTGTTACCAGCACAACAGAGGAGTGTTCAGAGAAAAGAAACACGGGAAAGAAACATGGACAAGGACATATCTGTAATTTTCAGTGATCACAGCAGTTCTCAGAAAGGATGTATTTGAATTAACAGTAGTAGAAAGAAAAACAGAAGATGAACCCAGAAAACTCCTGCCACAGGAGAGCAGATCAGGCCAGTGGTCTGTAAAGCCATTATTTATTGCATCTGTAGAGGTGTCTCTGTCCAGAAAAACTTGCCCTCTATTTCAACAGGCATTAGTAAGGAAACTGAGAGGGAAAATGCAGTGGTGTAGGGATGCAACGCATGCAAAGACACTTTGTTCTAGAACTCACTACTGTGCCAGGCTACCAACAGTGGTCACAGCCCTGCTTGCCTTCCTGCTCCTGCTGCTCCATTCAGGGTCTTTGCTTTCTAACCTCTACCTGTGACCTGTTTTGATGAAACTGGAAGTTATCTCTACAAATTGTACTCTTTCCTCTAACTGGGCTGGAATCAGCAAAATGATCCAAAGGTCAACAGTAGAAGGGAAAAAAGGCTGAAGAGACTTCAAAATGGTCAATAATTTTCAAGAACAGAGTGCTCTGGTGAGCCTGCAGTTTTCATTTTCAAAGAAGTCCAGTTGAAAGAAATAAAAAATGTAGTAGTAGCAGTAATTCTTGTAAGATTTGAAGTACTTGAACCATAATAACATTAAAACCAGAGAAGACCCAAATGCTTTGCTCGAATCAGAAAATTTGCCCAAGGGATATTTTAGAAGAATCTTAAACCAACATTTTTCAGAATATGCCATGTTAGAATTGCCAACTTCACTGTACACTGAGGAATCATGTTACATGAAAAGCCACCTAGTAGGCAAGTAACAGGCAGAGATCATTCTGCAAAGCTGGATCACGACTGATACCCTTTATGAACTGTAGACTGAAAGCAGTGTCTCCATACACTTACTTCCACAGGCTCCTTTTGCATGGCTTTTCAACCACAGATTTGAGCATGAGCTCTGTAAAGTGCTATTTTCTGGATGCTGTAATTCCAGGAATAAATGGGCAACCAAACAGGTGAGGGAAAGGCAGTACAGCCAGAGGCCCCAGTTGAGTCCTTTAAGGAGGATGCGGTATCCATTTCTAGGAAAGCCACGCTCACAGGAAATGTGGGGGTTAGAAATAGCTCTTGTAGAGAGGTCTTCAGATTCTCAGACAGATGCATCTGTATTTTTCCATTACATTGAGAGCTTTGCCCGTATTTACTGCTTGGGGATTGTTTTTCTCACTGCTGTTGTCCTGCCAGCAATCTGTACTTAGGGCTGGAGCCTCTGCGGTCCATTGGCACGGCAGTTTGGACTTTGTAGTTGACCTCACCCTACTTCTGCACTGGGGCTTCTCTCTGTGCCTCACGTCATCTCCACTGCTGATGTGCAGGGCTGGCTGGGAATCGGGTGCCTGAGTACATAGGTCTGGGCTGACCTTGACACTTCCTTAAACACAGCTTAGTCAGGCATTTTGGTGGGAAGGGAAGAAGTCCCAAAAGCTCAGTGAGTTCTGTCCCTCAGGTGCTGCAGACCTCAACACAAGGTAGCATGAGGACATTGACTATTATGCTAGAGATCAGGTGCCCATTTTTTAATCCCTCTGCTCAAATAGCAGAGCAAAAGTCTGGCTGAAAGGTGGATCTCCAGGCTGCACAATGCAGGCTGGCCTGCTGGTCCTCACAGGACCTATAGGTCAGGTATCAGGATCAGACAGAGCTGCTCCAAGGTCATGCACCAAAGTCTTTTTCCATAGCTCTTCAAGGAATTCAAGAGATGATTTGCCTTAGCTGCAAACACAGTGGGATTTTCTCACAAAAAATTGTAAGAAATGTGCAGAAATTGATTCAACAGCATTAACAAGGGGCCAAGTTGTAAGGCCTCTGGTCCCTGATGGCCTTCAGATGTGTGAGTCAGTGAAAATAAGAAAAGTATTATAGCACTACAGCAAAAATTCATCAATAAAAGTGACAGAAAAAGCCCAGAACAAGGAATGTTTTGCACTTGGTAACTGATCAGACTGGGGAATGTCTCCCCCTGGAAAGCAGCATAGCTTTACTGCTTTAACTGGTTATAACTGGGCTTATTAATATCCTTAGAAGGACACTTCAGGAAAAGTTCCTCATTGGACAGGGAGGGACAAGATGACCTAACAGGTATCTTCCACCTCTCAATTCTGCGAGTCTTCTCTTTTTGCACCAAAGAATGAATGACTTAGCTCTGTGGCAAAGAGCAGAAAATTGAGCATTGCCTTTTGTCTGTTGAAATGTCAGCTGGAGGCTCAGCACAACTGGCCCCAAGTGAAATCTTTCTTAATGCAAGAATTTTGGAACCTGGCTCTGAGCACGACTAGTATTAATGTTTCTCAGTTTTTGATGAAATCTCTGTAAACACTTTCCCTTGACCAGACTGACAGAGCCATCCTCATGGGAGGAGTTGCTTCCTCACAACTGCACAGAGTCACCGGGAATAAGGTTTAGAGCATGAGGGTTCAGGGACCCAAATTTGGCCTACCTGTTCTCAAACAAACCACACTTTGCCCTTTGCATGGTGTCTACAAACTCTCACAAGCCTGTCTGGTGCTCTAACCTACTCCAATTCAGTTAGGTTTTGCCTCTTGATGAAAACCACACTACATCCTGGGGAGCTGGGGGAATGAGGACACTGCACAAAGTTAAATGGAGGAATTACTCAAGCAACTCTACAGAAGAGCTCTCCAGAGTTTTATATACAAAAGAGATGCTAGGCTAAGGCCACACATGTCCTCAGCAAAGACACAACTCATGGCCTGGCCTGAAGGAACCAGACACAATGTACCTCTGCAGGGATGACCTCAAGGCATCCAAGAGGAGCTGTGCTAGAAAGTGGTAATCCCACACACCATCTCCTGGCTGTTAACATTTTAAAGAATTATGTGAGCTACAAAACCTGGCACCAGGATTTCAGCATTAAGTGAAATACAACCAGCCCCAGGTGTCCTGGCAGAGCGGAATAAGATGCAGGCTTTCACCAGAAGCATGGTTGTCCACATGGTAGGACTGTGATGCTTTGCAGTCCGTTACACCATTGCCATGATTTTATGGGGCTGTAATGAATATGATGTATCACTGAACACAGAAAAAACTGGGTCTTTGTTACTGGTCACTATCTGCCTTCTGCAGAGTCCAAGGTCTATTCTGATAGGGGGGAAGACACTGCACATGGTGGGACACCAATATCTGCTATGAAAGGATCAGTGGAATCTTTTCAGATCGAAAGTCCCAGGGTCTCCAGAAAAGTGGGGTGGGCATTTCCAGCTAGGAAACTTCCTTTGGCCCAGCCATTTTAGAGAACTCAGCCAAGGTGATTTACAGCCCTGTGCACCTGTGAGTGCTTTATGTGGGGCTGGGCTTTTCTTTTAAGCTGTTGAATGTTTAAAAAGTGCAAACCCACTGGCACTTTTCCAGAGGTGCCACCAGCACTGCTGCTGGGGTCAGCTTTGCCCAAAGCTAGCTGGAAAAAAATAGACCCATACGACTCCAACATGGAGCAACCCTGATCCCTTTAAACAGAGAACAAACCCCCCTGCCCAGCCCTGGGTACCCCATGCTCTCCTCTCTCTGCCTGCAGGCTGGTTAAGCACCCCTAAGTGAGAAAATCTTCCTTTTAGCCAAGCAACTTTCATACCCTTTTGGAGAAATTATAAACTAACCAACAAAAAAAGCTGCAGCATTTCACCTGGATTATAAACAAATGAAATGTTATTTTAATGACAATAAAATGACTTGAATACACTTCCATGTGTTAAAAAGACCTATTAATAGTTCTCTTGTCTGAGTCACATGAAAATGTATTTCAGATGTATGCCTTTGGCAGCAGCATTCAATGGCCAAGAATTTTCATAGAACTGAAAGTTTTCCTGACCTTTCCTGCAGTGAGAAGTCACCGATTTCCTCCTGCTGTGCATTTGCTTAGGGAATACTTTAAAGCCACCAGTAGTCAAAGAAGAGTTTACTAGTTCTGTCCAGGACTGTATCCTCAACCAAGAGGTTAGTACTGCAAGAGTTTTTTCAGCCAGGCTCTATATAATGCCTGGTGGTTAAAGATGTGGTAGGAAAAGGACCTGTAGCATGCCAGACTTGGATGATGAAATCTCCCAATTATCTGCATCCTTCCACTGACTCCTTTCCATAAAGCCTGACTATGGATAATCCTTCTCTCCCATCCTGCAGTGCTACAAGTTTGAGATGCAAACAGCAGAGTTAGCACTCCTTGTTAACGCCTGTACCTGAGCGTTCTGCCCGTTGCTTTTTAACTTCCTAGAGTCAAGCTGTGGAACAGTAATTTGTTGCAGCTTTTGCCATTTCTAAACAGCCATTTGCATGTTTTGTCCATTATTACAGCCTCAGTGACAGTCACTTCTCATCACCTCTATACTAAACATTCAACAGCTTAAAAGAAAAGCCCAGCCCCACATGAAGCACTCACAGGTGCACAGGGCTGTAAATCACCTTGGCTGAGTTCTCCGAAATGGCTGGGCCAAAGGAAGTTTCCTAGCTGGAAATGCCCACCCCACTTTTCTGGAGATCCTGGGACTTTCAATAAACATGAGCAATTAGCACCTCTGCAGACATGATTTTCTTTCCCCCCTGGTGGAATATTGGATACCCAGAAGGAAACTGTGCCTTGGAGAGAGGTTTCAGGAAGGTTCTTCAGGATAGCACGAGATTATTAACACTGCTTCAACTTATTCAAGAAGTAATGTGCTAACACACTCCTCTCACCCACACCTCCCCTCCCCTTGAGAGTGACATGTGCTGTGACAAGCCCATTTCTGTCTGGTAGGAAGAAAAACAAACATTACAGTGGATAATCAAACAAATGTGGGTTTTTCAGTTCTTGGATGGGAACTCACTCTTAGCTAAAGTTATAAAACATGGGAAGAATGCCCTATAATTAAACCCTTCTCTGGAAATATTTGACTGGGTTTGGGATGAACTACAGGAACAAAACTGAAGTCAGCAGCAACAGCAAAGGTTGCATGAGATTGGAACTGAGGGATTTTCACCAAAATATATATGAGAGAGGCTGGAGATAAGATGCTATGAAGTTAAGCAGGGGAATTCAGTGAGGGATTATATACACAATCCCTTATTTCCTTCTGTTTACATCACTGCAACCACGCTGGGAGCTGTATCTGCAACGAGGAGCCAAGTTCCCATTATTACAGTCACACTATCACAGAGTTTTCATCTTTCGGATGCTGCCTTCCCACTATCTCATCTTTTCCTAGCCATGACAGTAGATGAGCTATTTTCAAGAAAACCACAGACTGGTTTAAGTGATGCAGTGACAGATTTACAGCACAGAAAACAAGCTCTGACGTATGATCTGCAGCAGCCATAACAGAAACCAAGGCTGGAGACTTACAGGTAAGAAGATGGACATTCACACTGTTAATGAAACCAAAAGAGCTGGCAAGAAGAGGGAGAAGTCTTGAATCCTAATGGGGAACAAAGTTACTGGAAGATGAGCCCAAGGGAAGTCCTGGGTTGTTCAGTTCTGGATCCCAGGAAGATCCGAGCAATGTCCCAGAAGCACAGGGAGCACAAACAGACATATTTTGAATTTCCACACCAGCCCAGTGTCTCATGTGGGTAGAGCTGCTTCTGCCTGTAGATATTGGATCTGGAGTGGGACCTTCCTTTCTCCCCTCACTGACCCATTACATATTTCTATGAAAAATCCTAGCCTGAAAATATATCTGTGTCATGTGTGTGCCTGTAATGCACAACCACAGTCGATAACTGCCTTTGAGAGATTTGGACAGAGAATGAATCCCAATCTCCTCCATAATGGTTGAGAGCTGCCTCCACCCTGTCACTCCAAGTGTTGTGTTTGCTTATCAGGAGCCAGTGAGAAAAATACATGGGGTGAAGCCTTGCAAGACAGGTGATTGCTCAGGACAGAAAAGGGGAGAAAGGCAATTCAGGGCTGTGCCCTTCACAGGGAGCAGCCAAGCTCCTGCATCCCTGCTCTCAGCAGCCAGCAGGCAGCAATACTGCTGGACCTGAGCTTGATATTTCACTGCAGAACCCTTCCCCAGACTCCTCATGCAGCCTCTGGTGCTGTCACACACCTCACTGTGACAAAAGCAGGGTCTGCAAATATACACACAGTGTGCCATAGGCAATGGAATATGCAATGCCAGGGCTGCTGATATGTGCAGTGCTTGGGATGTCAAGGTGTGCACACACTGCCTACAGTCAAAGGTAGGGTAAGTGCAACTTCTCTCCTGGCTACAACAGACTAAAGAGAAATTCCCTCCCACAAGATGCATGAAGTGACAGGAGCAGCAGCAGCAGTTTTGCCTTCAATAAGAGGTTCAGCCAAAGCCCCTGATGTAAATAATCCAAGACAGGGCCAGATTTCATACCAGCACAATTGCTAGAGGAGTCCTTCTCCTCTAGCAGTGATTTTCTCTACCACCCATTGGGCTTTACTTTGCTGTCAGTGTTGAATTTCATCTCAGAGATCTGAACTGCAGCTGCTGGCTGAGTTCAGCTCCTGATGTTCAGCTCTAGGAAACGTCAGAATGAAACACAAAACTGGGGAGTTTGGGGGCATTACCAGCGGCACTCTGGCATGACTTCTTGATCTTCATTAATGCCAGGACAGTTTCAAATGTCCTAGAGCTAGTTTTTTCTAGTGGATAGATGCAGAGAACGTATCATAGTTTATCTCCTTTTCTTACACATACAGAAACCTCAGATCACAAAACTGGGCTCACTGTACCTTTCCTTCACTGGTATAAATTGTAAATACTATCACAGAGGACACAGAGCCGTAAGTGTGTGAGGGGAAAGTTTAAGCCACAGGAGTTTGCAAGTGATTTTTAAATAGATGGGCTGTCTTTAGATAAAATAACCTCAAAAATTACCTCTGTGTTGTGTCCTGGGCTGCAAGTAGCACTGTCGCCTTCTTCCCATAGCACACTTTCCCTGTCCCAAAACTTGAGAGTTTCAAATTCCTCCAGTTTCCAAGTCTTTATTTCACCTCCCTTCTCTTAAATTGCCATCAGTATGGAGAGTGAACAGCAGAGTTGCCTTTTTTTTTCTTTTTTATTTTTTTCCTTGTTAGTAATTATTGGATTTAGTTGCCTGCCAGCATCAAGCCATGCAGAGAGAGGTAGAAGGAGTAAGTAAATATTCCCTATCTCCATTCCAGCACCTCAGTATTGTTTCATACTTTAGTAATCATATAGAAGTGAATTAGGTATTTAAAAGGCTGGGAATATTTATTCTATAATTTAATGGCTTGAGAATAGTACCAGGATGCTTGTTTGATGCTGCTTACTTCATTTCATGGTCTTTTGATGCCAAACGATGCTCTTCTGTTGCTGTCATGGTTAGCAAAAGGGAGCATGGGTGGCTTTTGAGGGGGGGCAGCCTCAGTAAAACACTCCTCAGGGCAGAGGCAGAAGAAGAAGAGAGAAGTTGGTTTCCAGAGCTCACCCAACTGTCAGCTACGCCACCAGGGACAGGCAGCTAGAACAAAAACTCCCAAAAGACTTCAAACCAACCACCTGCTAACATTGAAGAGCTTTTTTTAAAAAAAGAAAATTCCAAGAGTCCTTCCATGTACCTAAGAAAGCTGTCTAGAAGGAAAATTCAAATGCCATTTTATCTATATAATTTTTTTCTAAGAGTGAAAGATCTCTTTGGACCCAACGTTGTGGTTAATTTCATTTGCTGTCCACATTATTAAAAGAATATCAAAATGAATGAAGTGAGACTTCATTAACAAGTTTACAAAGCTAAGAACTGTATTTTAAAGGTGTAGTATTGCTTAGTAAAATGGTGTTTCAAAGTATGTACTTACAGAAAACTAACACAGGAGAGTTCAGCTGGCTGGCCCACATTTAGAAACAGTTATTCAGGAAGGGAAAAATATTGTAAAAGAATTATTATTAAAAGTATTTACAGGAATTTGGAAAATCTAAATATATAAAACAAATCCATTTCTTCGCACAGGAGCTTCATCTTGTCAAAGACTAGGGTCACTTCTCTTCCCTCTGCCTCCCCAGCAGCCTCATTGCTGCCCTGGAGTAGCCAGGGAAAGGTGGGACCTCAGCAAGAAGTCCTACAGCCACCAACTATCACCTGTCCTGAAAACCAGATCCACAAGCTCAGTAGAGTAAGACACTGTTTAACATATATGATTTATGTTTCTTGTACAAAATATGAAGTAAGATACACTGCACAGAGGTTAAATTCCACATTCCCACATTGATAGAACCACCCCAGGTGACAATGGTGAGTGCAGTCAGATGCTCTTTATTATCTGGCAGAAGAGCTAAAGCATCCAGACGTGGGGGACTCTGCAGCTTCAGAGGTGTGTTAGAGGATATCACAGCAGTCCATTAGGATGTAACTAATGACTGTGTTGTGTCATCTGAGCCATGAAAGGAAAACAGTGGCAGAAGGCCATGACCCTAAACCATAATGGAAAGACTGGGACTGTCCTACAAGATGAAGCCTGCACAGACCCAGGTACTGACACCGGGATGGACAGTGTTTGCTTGGACAAGAGCTCTTTGTTGGGCAGCCCACGGAGGGGTTTTAGTTTCAAGCCTAAATAGGTGTCTGATTACTCTCTCACTTGGAGATAAGGTACCTGAATTTCTTGTGCAAACACGGAGAGGCCAGAGGGAGAACAAAACTTTGTGGAAAGGGCTCCTGGTTGCATGCTGTCAAAAGGAAGAATGTTCTAGGAAAAAACCAAACAATTCCCTCTGACTTTTGTTAGTGCTGATGGAAAGTGGCAACATATAAAAATGAGCTTTATGGCTTGCCAGAATGTCACTGGGAGTGGAACAGATGGCCAATTCATCTCCACCAAACTTGGCACTTCTCACAAAAGAAACAATATGTGTTTTGCTACCCTAATTTTTCCCCCAGGTATCCCAGCAGGTGACTGGGATGTCTGATGACAAGAATGACTTGACTTGTGCTCCCCAAGAGCACAAGTTGCTTGTTTCTGTGGCCTTGCCATTGTTTTACCCAATTACCTACTCCTCTGCAGCACCCCTGAGAGGTTTCACCAGATTGAGAAGACAACAGCAAACCTGGATGACACACATGCCACCACCTACAGGGGACTCCTGTTCCCACATGGAGATTCATTTCAGTATCCTCTGGCCCAGTCTGAAAACATCTATTTTCTTGGACTGCAGTCTCACACATCCTGAAGATGCTTTACAGAGTGTAACTGGCTGTGAAAACTTCAAGACTAGACCAAAAGATCAAAAAAACAGTTGACTACTCCGGTGTGTTTTTACATCTAATACGAATTCCCAGGTATATTGATTTCAAGATTTATATGTTTCTGCACAGGCAGAAGTTGCTTTGTTTTCTCACCGAGAGAGTTTGTGAGCTCCACCAGAATGGCTTTCCCATCCAAAGGAAGGCACGGCGAGGGGACAGTCATCCTCACATTGATGCAGAAAGCATGGGACACACATAATATGCACCTGAAGGAGAGAGACGTGAGTAAAATGAACACAAAATGGACCGTGCCTCTGGAGAAATGCATCTTTCCCCACCTCCCACGCTACAGCTGAACAGTGGTGCAGGCTGAGACATACCCAAGAGCTTTAAAATTGGCAAACCTTGTGGAAATTAAAGGGACTGTGGATAACAGATGCCTCTGACATTCTCAGACAGACACTGTATTGCCTTCAGCTACCAGAATGACTCTGAGGCTAGAAAAAGTACTTGGAATATTTTTCTACCATTGCTTTTCTTTGTAACAATAGTAAATTACATTACCAACAGAGTCTAAAAGGCCTCAGAAGCTGCCTGCTTGTTCAGGCACTGTTCAGTGTGGGTGTCCATAGGATCTCTACAAGCTGAATGTTTTGGGAAACACAGGCCACAGCTCTATAAATAGTCCATGCTCTAACTATAACTCACCTGACTGCATGAATGATACTCCATGGCATGTTAATGAAGAAGTCAGATAATTTTATTGGGGTTTTTTATTATTTTTACATTTTACATTTTTTAACATTACATAATTACAATTATGTAAAAATCATGGATGATGATTCAAAACCATTCTTTGGAAAAGAATGGTTCTTCTTCTAAAGATATGGTAGTAGATCAAATGTAAATGATACCTGAAAGAAAGTGATTTTTGTTTCTATTAGTGATATGTTAAAAGAGCCTTTAATGGGTTAAATAAATATTTTATCCATAAGCTCTAATATTAGAAAATACAAGGTTACACTCCTCACAGAGAAAAAATGTTGTTTTGTCTTACTAGTATATATTGACTAAAAAACACTGATTAAATGAGTGTTACCATCCTGCTGACTCAACTGCAGTAGTGTTTGTTCCCTTGGAGAGCACAACATGCACTGGGTATATGTACAGGGACTCAATCACTAGATGTATGTTTAAGATACTACTTTTTCCACCCAAAAGTAGGAAGAAGATAGACTTTCAGTGAGAAATCAAGATCCAAGACAAGTTGTTAGACCAGCTTATCTTACAGGAAAGCACTGCCCTATCCTTGGGGTTTAAGGGATTAAAAAAAAAAAAATCTCATTGTTTTGTCTTCTCGTCTCATTATTTTGTTTTGTGGCTATTTATGGGGTAATGGAACAGCCTTGCAGTAAAAATACAAACTGGGGCTACAAATAATCTCCAGCTTGATTTTTAAAGATACTTAATAAAGATGCAGAACAGGGATATTCTGCCACCAGTTGCAAGGGAATTTAAACCTCATAACCTGTCTTGCTTAGGCCTTACAATAGTGAGTGGAACAAGGCCTAAATATCTTTAAAATGCTTGAGTTGGACAGATTTTCAACACAGCTCAGCTCAAATTTCCCCTGCTTCAGCAGGATCCCTGCACACCAAGGCGGTGCGATGGGCCCGGGTCTCACTGTTGTGCAGCACAGCTCTGAGAAAGCTGCTGAGGACTTTGGGGAATGTCCCTTTCTCATGTTCCCAGCTGAAAGATAAGCACCTTGAAAAATCCACCAATAAGGGTTGTGGCACACTGCTTATTCACATAGACTCGGGAAATCAAGAATTGTAAAGACCTCATGTTTAAATAGCATTTAAAAGATGAACACAGGGTCAGTCAGTTTCCTCTACACTTCCTATCCCACCAAGTCACCTTTTATAATCCTTATTTCACTCAGGCACAGACTTTGCTGCATTTTAACTTTCTGGCTTCTAGGACTAGGCAATTTAATTCACAATATGTACTGAGGGAGAAAAGCTGCAATAAGGGTTCAAGTGACAGGCTGGCAACAATCCAGCAGGTCTTTTTTTTTTCGCCCAACAGTAAACTATTTCAGATCATTGCAAAAACAGTGGGATCTAAACATCTTCAACTCCAAACCCAGCTTAGAACAGCATGGGGAATAAGAGTAAAATGTATTAAGACTGAATTTTTCCAGACAAAAATTTCCTAAATACTGTTAGTTCCCAGCAGGCTTCTGGGGAAGAAAGAAGCCCTGAAAACATATATTAACTAAGAATTATATTCTTGGTTCTGAAAAATTTTATGACCTTTAATGTTGAAGGTTGGCACGTGTGACAGACCATAACCAAACTTAAGAGGGGGGCACAGGTGGATTTTTACAAAAATGGATAGCCTGAAGGGTGACTCTATCAGCAAGGCTACCAGATGTGTAGCAAAAGATGAAATTCCAGAGTTATAACATCCAAAAGAAACAGTGTAGCAAGGCTGGGTGCTGCTCTAGAGCTGCCTGGTTGTGCTTTAGCAGGAACTTTGTTTAGAGTGGGATCCCCTAGACAATTCCTACGTATTCCACCGGGGACTTTTGGTGTTGCTTGCAGTGGGGTTCAGGGGGGTCAGCTCTGTGACCTGCTTTCAGTCCTTATCTTCCATGTCAGAGGGATCATCTGGTGCTTGAGAAGACAACAAGAGGCTCCAGGTGGGATGAAGATGGGCAGTGCAGAGCTCCTGCAGGCAGCCCAGTGCTCTACCCCTTTCACTGCATCTGCATCTCCTGAAGTTGCCAGCACAAGTCTCAAAGGCCATAAAAACTCTGCAGTGTGTTTTGTTAGAATGATTGTTCTGTCACAGCCCAGACCTTGTTGTTGTAAGTGCTACACGGGGTAACAAATAAAATTACATTAGACAGTGTCACACAATGAAACAGGCAATCCATGCTGGCAGCTCTCCCGGTCAGATTGTCCCCAAGCTCTTGAGATCTAGCATGTATTATTTCACTGAGGAAAATGCAACTCATCACATATGTGCCTGTCTGCTGTTTGTGCTAAGTGAGACCTAGCCAGGGACTTGACCCATCACCCAAGATCCACACTGTTCATCCAGATCCAAATCCATGTTCCGTTTCCTCCCCACTTCTGTGAGCACAAGGACTGTGCTAACCTCAGACCATTTCAAGTCCTTGTTAGCATGAGGAGCATCTGACCTTGAATCCAAGAGTGTCACGCAGCTGTGTGAAGCATCTTAGTAGACATTCAAGGGCCAGGTACCAACACCATATTCAAAAAGGTATTTGAAAAGAAATAATGGGGCCTGCAAAACACCAGAAGAGCTTCACAATGCTGTTTTATTTAATAATTTTAAAACATTCCATTATGCATTAAAAAAAAATAATCCAGCATTTCATGTGATCCAAGATATTTCCTGAATCTAGAAACTACAGAAACCCCTTTCAGTCCTGTCCTGCCCTGCCTCTGGTAAGTTCTAATGTTGAGCTGAGGCCCAAATGCCCTCCTGTTCCATGCAAAAAAATGCAGCTTCAGACTGCAGACTTGCCCTGGAACATCATCATGACCTTTTTTAACAAGAGCTGCAAGAGCCATCCAGCCCTTTGCCCGTGGGCCAGCAGACTACTCATCCATGACTTGTTCTGTGGCAACTGTGCCCCTGCTCAGAGCAGGGGCAATGAAAAATTGCAGGTTGGGTGCTGCTGGTTTAGCTGCTTTAAGTCAGTTTTTGCTGGACAGAGGGTTGGGTCTCTTACACTTTCAGAGGGCAGCTTTGCTCACTGCTCTGCTGCCATTGTTTAAAATATGATCAGCATTTTCCAATGAAACCTATTAATAACACTTCTCAGAGCACCTGAGCAATGCTCACTGCTCTGTCAGTCCCATGGTCATGCTACTTTGCAGTTGCCCAGATGTGTAGCTGTGGTGGCAGATCCTGAGTAGCTACTTGGGAACAAGAAAATCATTTCTATCACTTAAAGAGAGTGACAACAGACTAGCTTTTCATCCAGTACTACTGCCAAGACATGGAGACAGTTTAAGCTGCAAGACAGGGCCTGCTGGGGTGGCCACAGCTCCAGGCACAGCCCCCGTGCCAGCTGATGCCAAGCTCAGCTCACCCTGCTCAAACATGCTCATTACTGGCCTCATGCATAATTACAGGGGCCCTGGAAACATGAAGGAAGTGACATGCACAATCTTCTGTAAAATATGACTCAGGTGAAGCATGACACCATGGCCATAGATCATCCTGGGAATGACCTGGAATCCTGATCTTGATTCTCATTAAGCTTGAGCAGCAGAAGAAAAGGAGTCCTGCACCACAGGGTGGTATCTGCCAAGAATTTCATCTTGACTTGGGACACTGTCATGTCTCTCTAGAACTCATCTACAATAAAACCCAGAAGAGCATCTGCCCTCCAAGGATCCTGACATGTGTTGTGCCCATCAGTCTGCAAAACCTCAGGAGCAGCTTCTCAGATAGTTCATAGCTGCTAACACAGACACAGAATGGCTGACACTTGAAACTCTTGCCAACTTAGCCTTTCTGTATGCATACGATTTTTAAACAAATATTCTGCCTGGCAGGGTTTTCTCTTTCCATTTTTGCAACATATAAGCTTTATAAGAAACTATACGAATAAACCCACAATCAAGTATTAAGGGCAGCAAACACACAAAGGAAAGTAAATTACAAAAACTACTTTACTGCAGAACCAGGACAGAAAAAAATGCCATTTGACTAATTGCAGCTAAGCTATGCAACTTGAAAGTTTCCAAAATCAGACAGTAAGCCCCAAACTAAATTAAATACACCAAAAAATATCTAGTGTTTAAAAAAGCAAATTTTAGACCATGGAGATTTCCTGAGCTCAAGTGAGGTTAGAAAATACTGTAATGTCTTTGGAAGCAATGTAAAAATTACAATATCTTGTCATAATTTTGAAAAAATTAAAATATTTTGACATGTGAGAATATTAAGAAGGGGATCTAGAACTGTAGGACTGCTTGTCCATATCAAAATCATACCCACCATGGAGCTGACTCACCCGTTCTCACGCAGTTTCTTCTCTCTCTCTCTTCTGTACTTTCTCCTGTGCAATTTCACAGCCTACAAGCAGGATCCCAGATCTTCCCAGACCAGGGCTCTGGTGCCTGCACAGAAGGGGTAGGTGTACAACTCTTCACATCTGCACTGGGATTCATAAATCTGCATTTTGAGGTACTCAGTAACAGTTCTTTTGGATGAAACAGAAAACACTGTTTGCTCTACAAATAGTTTATCATTGGCAGCCTGACTTCCATGATTTTACCTCAAGATGGGACAATATGGGATCGAATGCCAGACCCCAGATACCTGCATCTTCTGGAGCAACACTAAGTCCTCACCCATTGCTCACCTCTGGGGCTTGCTCACCACAACCCACCCCAGCCATGCTGGTACTGAACTTCTTGACTTTCCCGAAACAACAGAAAATGAGACCCAGTTTTTTTGTAAGGTCCTCATCGCTTGCCCTACCTTGGAGGGACAGCATTTGGAATGGGATTTAGGAATGCAAGCTTAGGTTCTTCGTTAAGCAAGTTTGCTGTTCAAGGTAAAGCACCAGAACAGTTTGTAGGACACAAGAAGGATGAATGCAATATGAAAATTAGATAAAATTTTGAAATGTCACATGCCCAAAGAGGAATGAACATCTTTTTGTTTGAAAGGTGGGGTGTACATATCTGGCCTGACTCAGAAGCTGCTTGAAGGTCTTTTCCAAACCTGTCCCCCTCCCTGTAGCACCCGCAGCCTCGTGCTGCATTCCAGTCAATCAGCAGAAACCCCCTCCCCTCCAAGTACATTATCATTCCCAGAGGGCTGCACTCCTTCCAAGCTTCATGCACTCCAGTAGGCACTGACAGCCAGCAGTAGATGATGTAGAGGTGCAATCACATCAGACTATGGAGAGTACAAATCCATCCAGCATAATGAGACTTCTATTGCATATATCAGAGCTTTGAAACATTTTCTATTTAAATATATAGTCTGAAAACTTTCAGCATATATCATATCATCGAAACAACAGACTTCCATTGTTCAAATGGCATAAATCTATCATGCTCTCCTAACAGCTTATGATTTCCACCAGCTACAGCCCTATATATTGTCGCCCTAGCAGTGAAGGTTTTGTACATGGAAATCGACTTAGACTCTAAGAACAAATTTGGCATTGTTCTGTGCCTCAAACTCACACATTTTCATGATGACCAATGAACTATTACACAGATTGCTGGTGAGGGTAAATCACGCTGTATAATTGCCTGCGTTTTGCCCAGGGGGTCTTCTTGAGCAATATGCAGCTTGGGGCTATTGTAGCAACACCCCCCCCCCAACAGAGCAGCCCCATCTGCTCCACAAGGCAACAAACCACAACCATCCACCTCCACGTGAACTGCGGTGCTCCTGGGGATGCTCCTCTCCCACCATCCTCGCTGAGCAGCTGTCCTGCTTCTTACTATGGATGCCTGCCCCTAGAGAGCCTGAAGCTCAGCAACCCCAAAATGTACTCAGTGGTGTTCTCTCTCAACTCTGATGGTGATAGCAGGACACTTCCTTAGGGGAGGAAAGGATCATCTAACACTTATGGTGGTCCTGTGTCAGGATGACCAGCAAGCATAGGCATTTAGTGTCTTGCTGCTAAGTGGAAAATACCTGCTCTCTTGGAAAGTGTCCACATTTCCTCTTTGCTAGCTGGAGTTCCACAGCTGGATGGAGGACAGCAGATGAACTGAGGCCAAGAAAGTCTTAGTGTCAAGCCCTCTAAAAGAAGTGTCCCACTGCTGAGCAGTGGTCTCAACTAAGCAGCTAGCTGTTCTGCTAGTGTGTGCTCTTATCAAGGGTGTTCCAGAGCTGAATCTCTGTGTTTTCTGGCAAACAGATAATGAAATGCAAGTCCTTACTCCACAAAAACGGAAGTGCTTCTGCAACACAACAGGTTGCCTGGAGGTGGCTTCCTTTGCTATGTTGAACAGAAGTGTTCCTATCCTAAAACCAGCCATGTTCAGTCCCTCAGCCTTTTCCCCTGTCACACAGATATGCTTCCATTCCCATACCTATCTGTCCCTGGTCACTCATCCTTGCAGCTGTCTCACAATGTGATGTGACCACATAATGACAATCCACACCTCCTTCAGATGAAGACAGGCAAAATTTCCCTAGGGGTCTTGTGAAGGGTCACAAAAGCATGCAAGAGATATTGCTGCATATGTTAACTGTGCTGGGAATGTCTTGAATTCTCCCTTGCATGTGCTGCTGTGGAGGCACCCTCCTGGCTTGGGTGCTGCTGGGTGGCCTCTTGGGCAAGGAATCCATCTCCTTGTCTGGAGTACCATCAAGAGCAGGTCTTGCACATTGCAGGCAGAGGTGCCCAGTGGTCATTTTGGGGGCAGGATGCTCTCATATTCCCCTGAGGATGTAACAGATGGAATGCTGGGGACACGCTCTCTAGGGCACTCTTACAGCAAGACAGTGGAACCAGCTGAGGGATTCGGCCTCATATGTGTGGCCATGGACAAGGTACAGTTGTAAAGCCTGATTCCTAGAGAGAGAGAAAATTCATTGCAAAAATATGACCTTCCACAGGTACTTGAAGAAAGGATTAAAGTCTTTCTGCAGTTACCACTGAACCGTGTCCTTATATCTCAGTGACCATATGTAAGGAGTTTCCCATAATGCACAGAGTATAATTGTAAGGGACGGTAGGAAATGACTCACTTATTAGCTTGCTGTCAGAGGACTACATCATAAAATATTGGCTGTGGTCCCATCATACCACACAGGCAGGAGAATTCATATCAGCACACAGAGGCTATAGAATTACATTTTCTCCTCCAGCCCCAGACATATACCATAGATTACAGGCACTCCACAGCAACACGCTGGCTGAACCAGGCTTGCAAGGCAAATTCAGAAGAAGATTAGCTTGCAGCACACACATCTCGTGTTTTGCTGGCACTTCACTATAGTTTATGAAATTTGAAAACAAGAGGTCATGAACTACAGCACAAGCAGGAGCCAGAGTATAATCATCATCTTCCTGGCTTGCAAGCAGTGTGGGATAAGAAGTAAACTTTAAGTATATTGAACAACAACAGGAGGACTGCATGTGTGGGGCTATCACCAGTAGGTAAATGCAGTAGCATTAAGGCAGTGGATTCCACCTCTTGTCGTGCTTAGTGTCAGGACTGCTGTCTGGAAGCTGAAACTCAATTAGTGTGGACAAATTATTCTTTAGGCCCAATTGAACAGAATGCATTGACAGTTTTCACCCTGAGAACAGTCTACTGAAGATTTAGTTTAACAATACCAGCTTGGGACTCTGGGCTTTTTCAGTGCAAGATGTAGCAGCACAACCCCTGAGTAATCCCAGGCAAGCACTAGTACCCTCCTTACATCTGGATAAGATTATTTTTTTATTTTTAACCAGGAGACCCCATAATGCTTAAACTGGCCAGGACAAAATCTTTTCCTTTTAAAAACCTTTATGTAGTTAAATCACTTTCCTCTTTTGACCATTTCAAGCACAAAGCTGTTAATATTTTTGTTTAATAACATCAGTAAATATGTTGCACAAATTTGTAATTGCTGATTAAGTGTTTTAACTCATCTGAATTGTGTTTGCTTAATGAACAACTTTTGGATCTAGCTTGTGGTAGATTTAGATTGCAGTGAGTGTCCTCACTGAAAAACATGACATTTTTAATAGGGAAGGAAACAAATCCTGCACCTAACACAAACACAAGATGTTTCCAGATAGAGTCCTAAAGGAACATACAAGAGAGAGCCACTCTCAAGAAGGTTTTTGGTCTACATGAACAGGACAAAAGAGGACAGAGGAAGAAGCACTCAAAATTGGAAGACAGAAGTAAACTAGAAATACAATTTAGTTCATCCTCTGCATTAAAAAGCCTCAAGCTTGGTACACTAAAACCGCACCATTACAGTTTTTCTGTTGTGTCAGAATTTTTCACATGTGACAGTTTATATGGCCTGGCAGGAGTCACCACTGCTACCATCTAAACCACCTTTAGAGCTGTTCATCTACACCATTACCCATGCTGCAACAGGAATCTTCCACCAGGCTAGAAAATTTTGCCACAGTGATATTAAAAACTGCATTTTGTAACATGCTTGGCAACAAATTTTGTGGGTTATGGGAATGTTACCTGATTTACAGTTCTTTGATGTGTGTAACAAGGATATTAATACAATTTCAGCACACAAAAGGGCAGAGAGATTAAATTCACTATCTTTGAAAGTACATTCAGATCATTAGAAGAATGTACTAGAGATAAGAGGGGCAAAACATTATTACCCAGCAACTGTCATATGATAAGGTCACTATAATGAAATACAGACTTAATGTATCTTCAGGTGGATATGGAACAGGCAGAATCTCAAGTATTTTATTAGAATAATGCTAATTTGAGAATCAAGATGTAAGAGCTGATGGCCAGATCAAACAGTGGCTTTTTACGAGTTCAAGAGGGAGAATCTGTGCATATAACAGCTCCAAACACTGATATAACCACTGCTGGAACACCTGACAAGGCTCAGTCACCCTTTTTAAATTAGTAATAGCTACAAACAGGTTCAGAGGTAAGTATCTCACTATATTAAACATAGACCAGGACATCACTGCACAAATTTTCCACTCACACTGATTAGACTATTCCTCCAAAAGCACTAAGGAAAGCCAGGAGAATGTTTTTACCATTTCCAGAACAGATCCTAACTAATGCTGTGTCCATATTTGAATGAAAAATGGAATTTCATAAAAATTCAGATCTTTAATTCTAGAAGCAAATAACACTCTCAGTCATGGCTCACTAGAGAAAAAGTGTCTCTCATTTGGTGCATTTAAATTCTCATTCACTTTCTGTCTTGCTACTGACTCACCATTTATAACTGCTGTTCCCCCAGTATCTGTGTATCTGAACTTCACACTTGCAAGTGGGCAGCACACTGTTCCCCAGGGCTTTCCCAAGAACACTGTCACTTGGTATTCCTTGCTGCCAGGGGTTAAACAACTCTTAGACAGTCTCAGGCCATTCTTTTAATTTTGAGGTAGTTCCAAGGTATAGCTTAGGGAAAGAAAAACTGCCAATAGTTGAATATTTGTGTCTTCACAATTTTTTTTCCTCCCCTTGTTTCTGCTTATTCCTTGTACTTAATATTGTCCAACTGCTTTGCTCTGTCCTGGAAACTAGAGACATACATTTTCCTTCCTAATCTTGAAATCAGAGGTTCTTTTCCAGCATGCTTTCCCCCTGAACAAACATAACAACCAAAGAACAGTATTTGTATGCACACTACAAACCAAACACAACACACTTCCAGGCTTTTTTTTGACACTAATACAAGTGTCAGACTGCAAGACTATCTGCTATGTATATACTGTACAGTACCCCAATTCCCAAAGAGTTCATGTGCCCTAAGACTACAAGTCTCTCTTAATACATATATTTTTCTCTGCTGGTAGCTGGGGGGACTCACAAGATAGTGCAAGGCAATACAGAGACTGAGCTATTTCCATGAAATAGAAGAAATGAGGCCTAAAAACCTGAGCCAACAATTCCACGTCTACAAAATACTCGTTGAACCAACTCACCCACCTCTTACCTGAGTTGATAGAATATTTTTTTTTAAAAGAACATGAGACATTCAGATTAACTAACCTTTTGACAACAGCCTACCAAAGCCTGCTGTAGCAAACACGAAACATCTTCTTGAGCTAGTCTGTATTTTTAACTGTGATTCCAAAAACTCAAGAAATGGAACCTCTACTCTGAGAAAGGGGAAAATAACCCCTCTTTGGCCCACCCTTGTTAGACAGATCCTTCACAAGTTTCAGGTTGGCCACAAATCTTCAGCTGGAAGCATACCTTCCAGAAAAGCATCCATCAGCACCAGGACACAAACCTGCTGGATGCTCCAACTCTACCACAGGCAAGAACCACATCACTCACCACTGCAGCCACCATGCAGGGGTCCTCCCTCTGCCAGTCCCTGGCTGAGCCCCCATCCAGGCTTCTTATCATTTGCAGAAAGAGTCCATGCAGAACTCCAGAGTAAGTAATGAGATGCAAATGTATTCCTTCTGAGGCTGATCCAAAGCCCAGCAAAGTAATTTTTTCTTAATGTAATTAGTACTGTATAAGCAGTTCAAGACGTAATTCAGGTCTCCATGAAGCCAGGTTGTGGCCATGTGCAGAATAACATTAAAGGGGGGTTGCAGTCAAAAATGGGTGTGTGACACACAAAAAGAAAGAGAGGAAGGAGATGAAAGGTAATATAAAAAGAGAAGAAAATCTGCCACAGAAACCCAATCTTAATCCTGTGCTTTGTCTGTCAAACTGTGCAGCCTTCAGGAGGAATTTTCAATAAATGTTAAATCAACAACGTGTTCATTAAACAGTATTTCAAACCTTTATTTGGAAATAATTTTATCTCTCCTTATATTTTGATTCATTTCACCTTGCCTTTAGCAAACATTAGCACACTACTTATTCTGACAGCAGTGGCTATATATTCAGGGTCGTTCAAGCCAAGTCAGTGGAGTGACCCTGCAGTTACAAGCATGAATGAAGAGCTGAACAAATCCCACCATGAGATTCATTTTATTCTTCATCAGTAATTAAAAATGCCTGAGTCACACTGTGCCCTTTCCGCACTCCTACGCAGCCTCCTCCAAGGTAAGTGGTTTGCTGGAGTGTCACAGCCAGATGCTAATCCACAATCCCAATGCCGTGTGCTGGCACTGGCCCAAATTTTTTTCTTTATTCCTTTTTTTTTTTTTTTTTTCCCAGTCCAGAAGGGAGAGATTACATTTGCAGAGGGAGGGATTGAGGAGAAAGCAGTGAGAAAGGGAAAGCAGCTCGGCATACACAGAGGAGCTCCCCTGCACAACACCCTCTCCCCAAGCTCCTGGCTTCTGTGGCTGGTGCAGTGTGAGCACCCTCTGCTGCTCTCCTCTTTCCTGCCAACAAGCCCTTGGTATCTTTCAAACCCTACCCAAACACATGTGATAAGATACTCCCAGCACCCTAGCCCATGGGCCAGATCCTTGGGTCACAAGGAGATGCAAGGTGGGAATCATGCACACTTCCATTGCTTATCCTGCAAACCTTTTGGATTATCTGACAAATTAAAAACAAACAAACTCAAAAAAGGCAGAAAACGCACCTCACATAGTTCCATAACTCTAGTGTCCAGGTGTAACTGGAGATAGAGGTTGCATCAAAGCCATTGGTGATAACATGGGCTTTATCTTGAAATTCTTCTGTCACTGCTATTCGACCATGCAAGTGCAATTAGGATATTCCAACAGAGCATGGAGCATGTGGTAAAGGGAACATACAAGGCAACTTACGTCTGATAACCTCCCTTCCATGAGCCTGCAAGGTCGCTTGGATTTCTCCCAGAATCCAGTCATTCCCCACACCTTCCTGGGGCTCCTTGGGTAGGATAGCAAAGGGCAGATGAAGCCACTGGTGAGGATGGACAACTACCAAGTCACCCTGAAGTGGCAAGGTAGTCAGCCATGCTGAGGGAGGCATAGAAAAGCAGCAGTGGGAAGACCTTTTGTAGCTGGAAAAGGCAAGTCAACATGTAAATCCTAGTTAAAATATCTTTATTAGTAGCACTTTTTAATCACTTGCAAAATCTGGGTCAGGATCAAACCAAACATAAGGCAGCAGCTGTTGTAAACAGCCGTTGTTGAAATGGAAAAATGATTAGTGCTGAAGGAAGGATGTCAGGTGTAATGTGCCTGACTTGAATGCTGCTGGAGCTGAGCATCGGGCACTGCTGGACACTGCTGGGCATCCTGGCAACATCTGCACTGCCCTACAAAACTCTCCTGGGTGCCAAGGTTCCTGAGACCTCCAACCCCTCTGCTTGTCAGTATAATCATCCTTGGCCATATTTAAAGCATTAAAGTGCTTTTTAGCCTCTGCTTGGAGAAGTGAACAATTATGATGATGCAGATGCACCTCTCCTTCCACCACAAACTGGCCCATAACACTCAAAGCCATTTAAAGTACCTCAGAATTAGAGAACAGTAATTAACCACCAAAACTTGAACTGAATCCTAGATGTATTAGATGCATTTTGGCTCAGGCTATACTGCCTTCTCTTTCCCTCCTCCAAAAGAAACCATAATTCAGTGTGTCACCTGGAGAGACTTTTCTGTGTTCTGCTGACAATAAGGTCTACAAAATAAGTTTTACTTTAATTCACCCAAATTAACAAATATATTTTTTAATTACAGTAAACAAGAAGTAAAAAATGCATCACATCAACAACAAAAAAATTCCCCAAACTGGAAGAAATATTAAATGTATATATGAATTAAAGCAACTAAGTAAACAATGAATGGGAAAAGGGGATTCAAAACTGCAGGGGAAGTGTTCTGAAGGCCAGAGGTTTTAGTGTCCTCACAGCACAGAAAAGAGGTGGCAAACCTTAATTAAGTTCAAAAATGTTTCAATGTCATAAAACCATTTAATTAAAAAAGCAATTGAAAATCAGCTCTATTAGAAGTCACATACAAATGCTTTGTGCTCTTCCAGCTCTTTTCCCACCTTAAAATCTGGCAGTACTAATGGCTGAGCTGGTCTTTTGCTGGACCTCAGGATAACCAGGTCTCACATCAACCTATGGCATCACCTCCAGGCAGCTAAACCCAGCCAAACTGAACTCTGGCTGTCAGCCTTGGAATTTGATGGTTGGACTCAATGATCTTGAAAGGTCTTTTCCAGCCAGAGCAATCCTGTAATTTCTGAACTGGCCAGAAATGTACTTGCCTAATGGCAACTAGTGCATGCAGAAAGGTTTAAATGGCTTTGACTGGGCTCAGGTGAGCACCATGAACTGTTCCAGTTCTTGCTCTGGTGACCTCTCATCAGGCTGAGCTTCAGCAGTTTTCACTCTCTTGTCCAGGGCATTTCCTGTGGTGTTATGTGAGTTAATTCCTTACACTTTAGTAAGGACAATACATATGTTATTTATATACTTACTAAAGTTTATATACTTACTAGAAGTATTGTCTTTTAGTAAGACAATCCAAACAACAGGAATACTGATCCCAGGCACTGATCAGAGAACTGGTGCTCATTACAAACAAATCACTGTGACTATAAAGGAATGGGAAGCATGTATTTTGGTGAGTGTTTTTTATGGTGGGCATTAGGATCTCTTTTGATACTTGACAAGAAAAAGAGAGCTCAGGCAATGGGTGAGAAAGCCACAAGCCAATGCACACAGTCAGCATCAGTGTAGATTTTTTTTATTATTTTAATAGAAACCATTCAACGTGCTCTCACTGCACCTGCTGTAGCCATTAGGAAAGGGGCAAAACAAGCTTTTAACTTAATTTTCAATTTAAACTATAACATATATAACATAACTGCATTACCTAGAATACCTTTGGGTGACCCCAAGGAGAAGTTAAGATATAACTATTGCTCTTGAATATTAGTCTCAGCACTGTCCCTCCCACACCAGCAGTGCTTATCACCATGTTTTTGTTATGCAGTAAAGTGACCATACAAGAACACAAGAACACTGTTAATAGCTAAGGGTGAAATTCCACCATCAGGATCCAACTCAAAATAGCCATCATAGGATATTCTCAGAAACAGGTATAAAAACTATTCCAAACCCAACTTATTTGTACCCTATGACTTGATTTTTTCCTCATAAGAGGAGCAGAGCTGCAATTCTCACTGCACCAGCATAGTCCAAAGAGCCTCTCTCCCCTTGCTCGTCACCAGAACGTCTCAAGAAATTTCAGCTTTGAAAGCAGCTCAAATCATTTGGAGTATAAACACATACACACACCATCACTGTGTGTGTCATGGGGAGCATCAACAATTCCTTAAAACATCCGTGTTTTAAACATGGATTCTCAAAACTTTGCCGTAGGCTTCAGAAGTTGCTTTACACTGATCAGATGAGTCCTGTCCAACCCGGGAGACAAAAATCAACCACATTGTTTAGTATTTTTCATTTCCGTAAGGGGGAGCTTGTGCACAGAGGATTACTGTTGGTGACCCTCCAGCCTCTGAGACCTTACACAATTACAGAGAGCTACTTCTGTGTTAATTACCCTGTTCGGAGGAGCCTGTGCAAGATGAGTGGCCCCATGATCCACACTCCCACCTGCCCCCCACAGGAGCTGTGGCCCTGCAAGACTGAGGATGGAAAAGCTTTGTGCACCACCCACAATTATTTGACCCGCACTCAAGTGTGAGTTGTGTTTATATAATTATATTAGTGGAAGGTTAAGGTTTTATTTAGCTCATGTATAATGCATACCACCAACAATGCAAATTACACTTTGTGGTTTGGAGATTGACTCTACCTGGTAAATATTAAGTTTTGTGGGATGAAAAATAATTGTGAGGGTTATGTGTCAAGATCTGAGTCAGGGTAATGTGGGAAGAGGCTATCAGCTGCTGATAGTTGTGTTTGAAATGAAAGTTCTTGCTGTGATCAGACTTTAGGAAAACAGCTCATGGATGAAATAATGGATGGTTAAAATTCAGCCACCTCCCATTGAAGAGGTGGCAAAAACATCAGACACCAATTGCTAGGTGTTCCTGGTGAGTTTGCATATGCAAATCAGATATTAACCTACAAGCATACTGGATTTCCTACACACTTATAAGAACTTCTGTTGAATAATAAGTTTGGAATGAAAATCTAATTCGGAAAGTGAGGTAGAATTCTGGAGCTCTGCTTCAAGCAGCCTTGGGAAAGAATTGTTCTTCATGCTTAAACCTGTACTATTTTTATTGATAAGAGAGCAATGGCCACCATTCACACTGCAGAGAGCATCTGCTGAGTTTCACACCCTCACAATCTTCCAGGATTTCTAGGGTAAAACCAAACTCCCATACACATCTTAAGGCCTCCTGTTTAAATAATTTAAGCCAGCTCTGTGGTAGCCAGAGCTGCCTTTCCTTTCCAAAATTATCACTTAAAAATTCAACTTCAGTGACATGAGTGTAGACATGAGGTGACAGAAGTCAAAGAACACATTATATTAATTACTAAAATCACTGTGCAAAGGGGTGAATTTCATCTTCTGAAGCCTCTTTGTCTTACTATTCTCTGTTCTCTTCATATTCTCTATTCCAACAAGATTTATAGGTTAATGCGAGAATCAAAGAGAACCAATTTAGTATCCCTTAGCTTTTCACATCTTTGGACCTTGCATGAGTAAATGGGTTGCCATGAAATAAAGCCCCTTTTTCAACTTGAAGTAAAATACACCTACATCTACCATCTGAGGAGACAGATACTGAGGAGATACGCTATTAGATCACAGTCATGTTTCCTCTAGTACAAGACACAGGGAGACCAGGCCAAAGAAAACTACTTAGCAGATTGAAGCAGTCAAAAAAAAAAGTACATTTACTTGTTAATGTCTAATAGTCTCAGATGTCTATGGTACAAAGGAAAGTATTTGAACAGCTTTAAAGTTTTACGGTTAGAATAACATTCAATAAAAAATACATTTTTGCAGGACTGGTTAAGAAACCACAGGCAGGCAGGAATTCCAGGAAAGCCCAGGGGCAGCCACGTTCCTCAGGGAGGAGCTGGTGGGAAGAGGCCTCCCAGTGCTGCCCTGGTACATCAAGGAAAAAAGGAAAGGATGGTTGGGTTTTTTTCCTTTAAAATATTTTATCTTTCTTTGATCAGGCAGGTGGGCTCAGTCGCCAAGATACAGCTCTATGCTGAGCAAATCCCAAAGCCAGGTGCTATCTCTGCGATCTCCCCAGAAATCTGTCCCATGTGTCACTCACACCCCACGTTTCCACAAGCTTGTTTAGAAAAAAAAGTCATGAACTTTTGGAGCAACACTGACTCCGGACAGAGAGGTTCTGGGTCCAGCTTCAAAGACACCCACTCCATGATTTATAGATTTGTAGCAAAACCCCAACAGGGGATTTACTGTTTTTTGTGATTTAGAGAGCTGAAACCAGGTGAGATTCCGTGTTTTTTAATGAGTTTGACCTAAAATTTTAAAATGCCTTTGACTCTCAAACTCAAAGTGAAAGTCAGAGAAATGATCCCGCATGAACCAGACCCAAGCATGTACCTCCACAAAGCCCTGTGAAGTGAAAACACAGCTTTGCAACAGTTTTTGCTGACATCTTCCCTTGCAGCATTCTTCTAAAACAGCAACTTCTGACTGCCCAAATGCTAAATGTCCTCGGTGTGCTATTCTCAACTGGGCTTAAAAGAAAAATGAAAAATCTAGTTATAAATTACATGTACATTTAAAAATGCGCCATCTGGCACAAGCACCTCATTGGGTTTCCAGGAGCCACCTTCTTTTTCTGTTGGCATCAACTGATGTCAGTGGGAACTAAAGGAGTATTGAAGTGGAGAGGAGAGGGAAATGCAAAAAAACAATTGAATGAGGACACCTGTATAATATTTACCAGTGTTTTCCTGACAGGCACCTTCCCACACACAAGATGACCAAAACCACCAGCACAAGGTGCGCTGCACATATGAAGAATCCTATAAGCACGTGTGGCTACACACATCTGGATTGGGCAAGTACAAGCAGAACAGTGCTCTGGTGCACAGAGGCAAGGAGATTCAGGCACCACAAACTGCCCTCAACAGATCTGCACCCAGTAAGAGGAGAAATCTGAATTTCAGGTGTCTACATTTATTTCACCTACTACCTGGTCTCAAGAGACAGTGGTCACCATCCTTCTCTGTCAAATATGGCTGAAAGTCACAAAAGCTGCATGAAAGCATCCCTCCTCCACCCAGACAGCAGGATAGCATAACCATTTTTCCACTAGAAAAAAAAAAAACAACAAACCACTAAAACTTACTGTTTACGTCAAGATGTCACCTAAGAAGGCAGGAAGAAGTATGCAAGCTGTTGTATAGGCATCAGTATATAGTAAAAGAGTCTGCAAGCCTGTGAGTTTGCACCCCAGCTGACAAGACCGGTGAAGAACACAAGAAGAAAACAAAGTGTACAGAAATAAAAGCACAAAAGTCAGATGCAGGCTGAGAGAACCTGGCTCTCCAGTCCTGTCCTAGAGATGGTACAGCAATGTTTCTTAAAAGCCTTCTGAGAAATCCCTCTGGTGTGGGGCAACACCAGCTTACACCAATGGAAAGCCTATGTGGGATATTTGAAGAACTCACTTTACTTGAAAAAAAGAAGTACAGGCAATTTTTGTTTCTGAGAAATGATTTTCAAAATAGAAAGGTCATCGTATTACTCAGAACAATTCGTCACTTCAGTTTTTAACTCCAAAGTGCACATCTAAAAAAGCCTGGAAATTTTACTAGATTTTACTAATTTACTAATTTTGAATTAAGACAAGGGTTCAGAGATCATTCTTTCTGAGGCCTTTTTTCTCTGGAAACTGAGAAACACAACAGAAACAAGAAGCTCTTATTGCAAGTAACAGAACATCAGCCTTAAAGAAGGAGGCCTTGTCCTTGGTATTAAGGAGTATAAAACCACTCACTCCAATTAAGTTTTTTCCATCTATATGGGCATAGAATATGGTCTTTTGAAAGAAAAGTCAATGGGTTTCAGACAGCTGTCCTGACAGGGAGACACTACACGAAAACTGCTTTTATTCATGCTACCAAGACATTGATCCTAAGCTAAAGGCTATAGGTGCTGACAAGCTTCAGCAGAACAGATTAAACCAAGATCGGAAAAGTAATTAAGGGCCAAAAATAAACAAAGGAATATTTTACTTATCTTGGGGATGAAAGGTTCTTTTGACTGGTGTTATTGGTCTTCTAACAAAAGCCTTTAGCTTTGCTTGGAAGAATACTAAATTATTGATGGGAGGCCAGGTCATGAATCCATCAGAAAAATCTGTTTTTGAAAACTTTCTATCATACTACTAAAGGAAAAAGTTTTATTGACAAAAGTGCCCAGTGAGAATGACATAGCCTTTCCTTGTTCCTTGTTTTAAGACATGAAGGAAGTTGAGACTAAGGGGTTTATAAGCAAACCTTGTCCCTTTAATCTGAAATCTGTCTCGCTTTGCCCTTAGGTTGACATTTATTGTTTCAAAACCTTGAAAAAGTACTGAGGAATTGCCCATTCCCATCAGTTTAAGTATGAAATGTTTAAAGTGCACATATTTCATCTAGTGCCAGGTCCAGGATCGCAGCCAGGTCTTGTTTGACAACCAGATGACTAACACAAAGGGGTTCCCCTTATGAAAACGTTTTGATATGCGAGTTGGCACAGGGCAGTGGATCACAACATTCCCTGCCGGGAGCCAGGGCACACGGGCAGCCACATGAAATGCGCATTGCCCCGCCGAGCTGGGAGTGATTGTAGCAAATCATCAGGCAGGCCAACTCAAGGGTCATTTTCTATTGCACTGTAATTCATCGAGCTGCTTCAGGGCATTAAATGGAAACAATCTGAAGAGTGAAAATAAAAACTGACTGCACGGTGCCTGAAGGTTGAGTAATGCTGATGTGCGAACTTGAGATTCCTCAAGATGCACATGGTCCGTGCAACTTTCCCTATAAATCTCTGGGTATGAAACATAAAAAAAAAAAAAAAAAAGGAGGAGATGAGTCATATTTTTCCAGGCTCTTCCTTTTTCTAGTATTTCACCTAATCCTAAATTTTGTTTTCAACTTGAAAAAATTTGTTCCAATTAACCTTAAGCAGAAGTATTTTGATACTGGCAGAGTCTGTTAGATAAAGCACACTCTAGGGATCCAGCTCCTGTCCCTCCAGGTTATTACCAAAGAGAACTTGAGTACTCTGTAGACCACCCAGTGAGGGTGGCACTCCTCACAGCCAGGTCTCTACCTCCAGGCCTCACAGTCTGTCATATCTGGGAAAAGACGACATGGACTTTACAAATGACATAGCTGTGGCTTTTTGTGTTTATGGAGAAGTCTTTTGGGTTTATCTGAAGGCACTTACAAATTGCAAGTATTTTCCTAGGTGCAACAACCATTACAATTGTAAAACTTCTAGTGACTATAATGTACATCTATTTAACAATTTTTATTAACATGAGGCTCACCTTTTAAATTTTGAAGTTTAAAAAGGACTACAACTTCAGAACAGTTGCTAAAAAATGCTGTTACTGATCAAATCAGAGCCTACAAGAGCAACAGATGATACTGAATGTGTTTCAATTAGATGTGCTCAGCAGACTTTCAAGCACTGGTATTTTCAATTGAAATCAGAATTTTGACATTTAAGAACTAAAAAAGAGGGACGTTTTCAATGCGGAGGTTTTTAAATTCCAAAATCAAGGTACGCTGGGGAATAAAAAGGTAGAAAAATACGAATCAAACCAGTTCCTGAGCCAAAGGTGATGTGTTGACCATCTCACTGTCACTGAGACAACACAACAGTGTGCCCAAGGGCTGCCAGATAGCCAGCTCTTCTCTTGAAGTTATTGTAGAATGACCACACAGTCACGGTAAATTAAACTGCGGTATTTTGCTCTAACTCAGTAAATATTTTGCATGAAAAGAAGGTAACTTGATCGGAAGGAATTTCTTGGCATGGGCCACTCTCCCAATTAATATTTGCCAGTCATCTCCCTGTCATAGCACCACATTATTTCCAAAATCCTCACAGCTATGCACATATGGATCCCCAAGGATACATTTGAGTTAAGAAGAATCTTCTTTTGTAGAACTTATGAGGTCCAGCTGTGGGTGCTAATTGGACCTTTGACTCCCCCCTTTCACCACCACCTGCAGATAATGTGGGGCACTCGTGCAGTGATGCACGTAATGCAGGGCTCCAAAACACAAGATATTCTCAACAAAGCCACACATTAACCTACCTTCTGAGTTTCTGCCATTAATGTATTGCTAAAGCATTCTTTAGATTCTAACAGAAGAAAAAATACAAAATTCTAGGAAACCAAACTGATTCAAAAATCCTACCAAAACCTCTCCATCAAAGCAATCCCAACTTTGGAGCTAAGGGTGCATCAGCAGTCTTGGCTACAGCCTGACACATCAGACATTAAATATAGAATTTCTCAAGGAGAATCCTTGGCCATTGGAGCCTATTCTCATCATGACCAAGCAAGGCCATGCTTTTCATTGCCATATTCTTATGGAAACTAAATTTAAGTATTCCTTGAGCAATTAAGAATTAATCTGAAATTTTTCAATTACTGTGCAGGACACAAGTGAAAGCAAGATGCATGTTTCCTTGCAAGCTACTTCAATAAAACCTACTGCACACAAACTAGACACATTTGTTCTTGTGGAAACTGTCCTAAGTTGCATTTGCAGCTTACCACCCATATCTAGAGTGACAAAATCAGTGAGAAAACCCACTGCAGTCATTAGTCATTACACAGAAGCACCTTACAGCTAATTTACTGGTACTTGCTCTCTGCTCTTCAGCTATTTACTGTCCATACACACAAGTTCAAAGGGTTTATGATAGAAAAGGTCAACAACTAAACATTTTTGCCTCTCATGGGGAGAGCCTGTGCACTGTAGGTCTGTACTGCTCACTCTGGTGTTTTGTTGTTTGGGGGTTTTTTTGGTGTTGTTTTCTTTTTTTTACAACAGAGCAGATGGAGGTAAGCAGACCTGAGCCATCCCCTCTGCTACAGGGACAATAACATAATAACACACTATCCCTTCAAGGGCTGAGACCCTCAAGATGGGACTCCAGCAGCTTAAATGGTAGGTTAGGGTTTACTGTGGAATAACTACAAAATGCCCATGACATGGATGCACACCCAGGACAAACGACTTTGCATTGACTGAAAGGCCAGAGAGGGCTTCTGACAGCCTTCTCTTCCAACCAACCCCTCCATTGTAAAGCAGAGCCTCCTGAGGAGATCATCACAGGACAACAGAGGTTGGAAGGGACCTCAGGAGGTCTTGTCACTCTAACCTCCTGCTCAGAGCAGGTCAGCTAAGAGATCAGACCAGGTTGCTCAGAGCTTTAATCAGTCTGGTCTTGAAAACCTCCCAAAGGGGGAAGCTGAACAGCCTCTCTGGTCACTCTTGTTCCACTGTCATGTAGTGAATTGGCATAAACCCAAGGCTAAGTCAATGTGCACTCTCAGTGGCCCTAGCATCTGCCAATTGCTTATGAAATCCTTGGTTAAGACACATTTTCAAGAGCCTGTCTGACTGTCATCAGTTTCCACCATGGAGGAGTTACTGCCTCTCATCGTAGCAGAGGGATGGTGTTCAGAGCTGACAGTGATGTGTCTTTCTGCCTACACGTGAAAAACCACTTTTTGCTTCTGTTTCAGAATACCCCCCAGCTCTCTGCAGAGCTATTATGACACAAATCAACACTATTCTAACAGCTGACAGCAGCCAGTGACTTCTGGAGCTAAGGCTGCAAATGACCTTCAGATAGCTTTGCATTCTGGCAACTTTCTGAAGTTCCATGGGGACTGAGTTCTGATAAAACTGCTTCCAATGATAACAGCAAACATAGAGAACACATAACCAAGATTTAAACAATTTATGTACTTAGTTGAAGAAAATGGCAGGCTGTTTCAAAGGCTTACAAATCAAACGAGCAAACTCAGTGTTCAATACACTCACACAGCCCCTCCTTGTATTTAATGTAATTTCTTCTCTTTCATCATCATTCAGAACATGATTCTAAACTGAACACAACTGGGTCTGCTGCATCTGCTTCAATGATTTCAGCACTGAATCAATTTAACATGCAAAAATTGAATAAATCTAAATTTTTACTAGTCAAAATCTTGTGAATGAAGTAATCTCCACTTGCAAGAGCAGGGTGATCACTTCCCCTCCCAAACATAAAAGCACAAAAATATATAAATGCGTGTTGCCTTCTTGGACAGAGAAGGGGAAATTTAATTTCAGAGATGTATCAAAGCCACTGTAAATTAAATCCATAGTGATCATACCTCTGACTATACTCACAGCCATCCTTAGATGGTTTGTAGGACTATTATTAATCACTGCTGATTGCTGGGTTAGGGCTGTACAGATATTCTCAACTCGAGTCCCCCTCTGATCAGGGGCCACCTACACACGGTGAGATCTGCTCCTGGTTTATATCAGTTTGGGCTACAAATGAGTTGTTACCCCCTTATCTTCCTGTTAACATTGCAGAGCCAGTAGTTAACATCAGCATGATTTAGGTTCTCACAGGGTGGGAAATGCTGAACATGGAAAAAAGCAGGTTATCTTCCCTCAGCTCTGCACCATGCTGAGAAAAAGCTCCTTAAACATTCCTGTCTGAGATTCAGCATTTGACACTGGCAGAACAACTGGCAGTCTGGGGCCTGCATTTCTTACTGACATGAATATACACTAAGCCATCATCTTGCCTTCAAGCTGTGAATATGCATGCATCCTAATAAAAAAAAAAAAAAAAAAAAAGGTTGGAATAATAACAGTAGCATATTGCATGATCAACTTGTCACGGCAAAACTTGCAATTTGAGAATTTTACCATTTGGCAATGCTAGTCAGGTTTGACCCTGTCTTATACCACTACACCTGCTTAAAAGAATGCAATGAAGAGATGATGTGACAAAGGAGCTGGCTAAAAAGCATGATATTTCAATGAGGTACCCATGCTGACATCAGACCTGGGGGCAGGAAAGGAGATTTTTGCCCTATTTTGTGTCAGTCCTTCTTATTGCTGAGCTGGCTGTCAAATAAGATGAGCTTGTCAATTTTAAAGCATCAATTATCATTACATTATTGAAAACAGGAACGTGCCTGCAGTTACACCAGTGGGAAGATGCTCTCTGACCATACAGTTTCTTCCTATATGGAAATAAGTACATTAGGCCACAGCACCTTCACATTGATTTAAAACAGCTCATACTGTTGTAGTAACTGCATTGTCAAATCTGCAAGGACTGGGAGTTGGATGTTAAAGAAAGCATTTTTCTTTATTTTACAGTATAGCAAATATAACTTTGTTTCCAAATTCAAGTATTATCTTTATAGCAGCTGAGTATGAACAATGCACACATTACTTGATCATAGGACCCAAAAAAATGGCTTGTTTTATATAATGTTCACCATCCCAAAGGATCCAAGAGGACCTTTGCAAGTGCCTGAACAGAAGTCTGGCCAGCTCTGGGACAGAACACTTGCCATGCAGCCTCAGACACCAGTCCTTCATGCTGCCTTAATGTAGTCAATGTCCATGCTGTTTAAGGGGCTATATTCTCTCTACAAATCTTAGATAGCTACCATTGCATCTCAGCATTATTTTAGGCATCACACATTAATGTGTAAAAGTGTTCGGCGCAAGTCTGACTGACACGTATTTCCCATCTTTCTTGAAAACCTGGCTGCATTACAACAGATTTTAGATCCAACTATGGTCACGAGACAGGGAGAACTTAGTTTCTGCTTATTTTTCTGTAGTTAGGTCTCAAAACTTACACCCTGTCTCTGTGATTTTTTTGCTCCCAGCAAATTATATTTTACAGCACTTAGAGACTAAGTCTTACAGACATGTCTGAGAGGAAACTGGCATCCAACATGTTAAATGCCTGTGCAGCACTGCAGAGCACAGTTCATATTCACAGGAGGTTTCCACTAACTTGTTTGGACAAACTGAGTAAATGTCAGTGGGAATTCTGACCCTGCGCATTACATTAATCTTCATAACTACTCGTCCAGATGTGTACATGTTTCTAGGATGGAGATGGATTTTTTTTCAAGTTAACTTTTGCAGCCCATTGCTGTTTGGAACCAGAAACAGAGGCTTCTGGCATCCACAGCTACTTCTACTCCTTAGCTTTGAGGACAGAGCCACCTTGTCCACAATAACACCCACCTCTGAGGAAGACAAGGAGGGTACCCCAGCCCAAGCCAGGAACATATAACAAACAATCCACAGGGTTTAGACCAATTTCTGCACTGCCCAAGGCTCTTCTTTGTAGCTCCACAGATTTTGCTCTATAAGAATCACTGGATCTATGATTAGATTTTTCTTTCAGTCCATATGCCCTGCTTCCTGCTCCTCTCTCCTTCTCTCATCCCCTGCTGCAAACCTGTGGAAACAGGGCAAAACTGCCAGCCAGCAAGGAAGAGGCTGATAGGGATGCTCCTGGAAGTCCAGTGCCAGCCTAATTTAAAGAGGTGACATCTACCACATTCTAATTTCATACCAATCACATTCAGGTTTCTAACAGACACAACACAACAGATAAAGCCAAGGCTACGCAGCAAAATACATATGATATTATGCCCTGGCAGAGATAAGTATGAATAAAAATCACAATATGATCACAAAGCCACAGATACTTACCATCCACAAGCAAACCAGCTTTCCAAGACTCATGCTGGCAAACACAGAAGCCCATGCCACTGTGCTGTCCCTGCCATAGGTCCCCACCATCCCTCAATCCATGTGTCCTACAGAAGTTGTCATTATCCATACCACCTTCAGCACCGGCCACACCCCCACAAGTTTGATTGATTTACAGACATTTGCATCTATCCAACTGTCTTCTACACTATGTCTAAAAGCCAGGTGAGTGGGTGGAGGGATCTGTTGTGAATAATTGCTTTTTAAAACTAAGCACTGAGAGCTTCTGCTTTTATATGTTGCTTAGTTTGGTGAAGGAGTTGAACTGGAGGCATTGAGCATTCTGTAATTCCCCTGATCAATTAAACAGTGCACAGACATTGGGGACAGCTTTATTTCATTGGACCAATATGCTGAGGGTTTTTTGTTGCTGGTTTTTTGTGGTTTTTTTAACACCGAAGTTAAACCCCTACCAGAGAGTTCCTATGACAGATTGAAGGCACCAACATCAACCAATGTGCTGGATTATCTGGAACAAATTGCCTTGCCTTTCAACATGTGTCCTTCAAAAGGACAACAGGACACATTCAGTTTGCTGTTTCATAGAGAATATTATTTGTTGACACAACCAGCAGTTTACCAAACAGAAAATGCAATACTCTTCCTCTTCCCCTGAAGAATATGGGAAAAATGAATGGTTTCTGGGCAGACTTTTTACAGCTTTTTTTGCCAGCTGTTTTCAGTGGGCAATTCGTACAGGCTTTCTAAATGTGATGGACTCACAGAATTATTCACAGTCCATGAGAAGGTCTGGTCCTGGGAGGAAAAAATTGCAGGGGCAGGTTTTTTATTGGGTTGGTTTGAGGGAGGGGGATTGATTGGGTTTCCTTCCAGTACTGGCTGTGTTTACCTTCCCATCCATTTTGAGTACCTTCTTTTATAGACGGGCAAGTCACAGGTATTGTCCACACCCTTGAATGTCCCCATTTGATGAGGTAAGTCACTGGGACAGGCAAGCTTTTGCCAGCAGCTTTCATGCAAACTACTTGATAAAATAAAATTAACTATCTAACTAAAAATCACAGGATTTGAGTTTCTTTTGCCAGACTCAAAAAAATTACAGCTATATGCATTTACCAGCCCAATATTTTCAATGAAGTCATGAATCTACCTCTGGTCTCTGTTCTACAGAGGGATTCCTGGATTTTTCTGCTCCCTAGATTTCTGCTCATGCCCTCATCCTTGTGCCAGGACCAGCACTGAGGGAAACCTCTGCTGAGTCATTTCAAGACAACATTGCAGACAAAAAAAAACTTCATGTTTCTGTTGGACTAGTTTTCCACCAGCTAAATGTGACAAAACCACACAGCCCAAGTTCTGACCACTGAATCCATCAATGACAGCTCTGGCTCATCCTTCTGCCAGAGCCGGTCAGACTTGTAAGAAAGGTAACTGGAAAAAATATAGATAAGGATGTACTTAAGACACCACAATAAAATAAATGGAAATTACCTGACCTGACAAAATCAATAAAGACTCATTAAGTGCAGTGAAGATTAATGAGCTATGAGAAGAGTTGGGTATATGGCCATTAATCTTTCCCAGGACCTTCCATAAGTAATGAATGTTGTCACTTCTCTTGATTAGCAAATCCGTACTGTGCAAACTAAAGGAAGCTACGTGGGCAGGCTCAGCCTCGTTTTCCAGCTCCTCAGTTTCTCTTTGCTGCAGCAAGAATTCGTAACTGGAGCATTCAAGAGAATATCAGTGCTCCATAATCTCTCCAGACACCTATCTGCAAACCACTTGTACTCCTTGTTCCCCAGTCACAAAACCAAGTTAAGTCCATTTCACACAGCCAGGCTGCACATCTGGTTTTGTTACTGCAGTGACCACCATAGAAGCTCACAGCAAACCCAGGAATTAAACGCAAACCTTTTCCTTCTAATTTTTTGTCACTGCAGACTTAACCTTCAACAAAATTCCTGTGAGCTCCTGCCACAAGTATAAGTCAGTAGAGATTTGTGACCAGGTAATACTTCATACAGGCATGAGCACAAATACAAACCTCTTCAGCTCTGAGTCCTCCAATTGCTGCAAGCACTATAATCAAATGGAAATCAAAGTTGAGCTCAGCCTCCTGGCTATTAAGAGGAAGGAAGTCCTGCTGAAACAGGAATAACTTCCACTCTCAGGCTGGAATATTTTACTTTTTCTGTATTAATAACCAGTGAGAGCTATAGGATGCCTTCATGTGTAATGTGGCACAAGCCAGCAGTACCCTGAGGAGGAGGGAGATCCAAATTATATTGCCTGGAAGTAATTCCTAAACGTGCCAAAGCTTTTTTTTTTTTTTTTTTGAACAGGTAATTTCTCATCTTTAGCAATTCACTTCAGACCTTAAGTAGTGGGAAATTACTTCTCTCAGATGCCCACTGCCTTCACGAAGTTGTTTTAGCCACACCACCCTGCTCCTACTAGATGCCCAGCCACTTGATGGAGGGGTTACTTCCATGGGTGCCATCGAGATACTCATGCACAGATCTTCAATACTCAGCATTTGTACTTCCATGGTATTTGCAATTGGCTACAACATCTGATAAAACATAAAAAGGATGAATCACCACTCTCAGATACACTGAGTAAAACAAAAGGAGATCAAAAAATAGTAAGGTCAAACTCAGCCCAGCAAGGGAGAGGTACATGCTACACATCCTTATTAAACAGATAGGACCCAAGTATTGTTTTTGCCAAGACCATATCTCTGCATACATTCAAAGGTTGAAATAGATCTTATAAGTACCTAAACATGGAATGATATCATCCATAACACTCTATGAGAAGCTTTGTAGGCAGATTCACAGAGAAAATAATAAATCCTCTGCTGCCATGGCCAGTGGCCAAAGTGACGTTACCTGAATACCATCTCCACTGTGGCTATTGCAGCTGAATGGGGCATTCCCCAGAGGTGTGTTTGTGTTTGGGAAGAGCTGATGCTCCAGTGATACCCTCATCAGGGCTGGGCCCCCAGCCAGTGCCTGGCACCTAGCCCAGGGAGAGCAGATCCCTCCAGGGATGGCAGAGGGAAGCTGGAGGTTTGCCATGCTGCTCTGAGCAGGAGGGATAAATAGCACTGAGCTGGAATTACTCTTTCTTGAAGAGCTCATTGGGGGCATGAGGTAGAAAATGAACTATGCATAAACTGGAACCTGGGGGTTTAGTACTACTGATACTTCTGTTTAGTCCCTCCAGGTACATGGACAAAAGTTAACTGCAGGAGATTACTCTGCCAACAGGTGGTGTCTCCAGCACCTTCTGTGAAGGAGGCTGGACAAAGATGCTCTGTGATTTTATGCTAAGAAAATGTCTTCTGTGTCTATATTATGACAGTGCATCTTAAGGGATCCCTTGCACTGTAAAGGTTTGCTTTCATGCTCCCCAAAATTAACATTTTGGTTTGAATTACATTCAGTGTGCCAGAGCAAATAAAACTTTCCATGTCTATGATCTGAGGAGAACAAATGGATGCAGCTGCTTGGATAGCAGTGAAACCCTCTTCTTTCCTATTCATTCACAGAAGCCCACTATTATTTGGTAGCAGCATCAGTCCTCCATTAGTACAGCATTATTTGGTTTAATCACCTCCTTCCTCATTGCCTGCATGCCATGTGTCTCTGGTCCTAACTATTTATCTGTTTTCTGACTTGGTATTTGTATCTAGAGAAACCTGCATACAATATAATCCTCCCCACTCAGAAATGCTAATCCCATAGATTGTCTAGCATCTTTTAGGGATTTTTCCTCTTCTATGGCCTAAGCCACTTTCCCTGTACAGTTATAAACTTTCATTGCCAGAACACCACTTAACTAAAAACCCTGTCTCATCTGCAGGGCCCTGTGTTCTCCAGATTTCCCAGGGACTGACTCTGACTTGGTTATGTGAAGGTCAGGTGTGTTCCCCAAGGTTTTATTTCACAAAGTTCTTCATGTGCTGAAGTCAGGCTTCAGTGCACAGACATTTCTGCATGAATTGATCTGCCTGAAGTCAGACCTCAGTGCAGAAACCTCACGTGCAGAACTCTGGTTGGGTTGCGTTTGCCTCAGGGAAGCTGCCAGGCTGGATGTTATTATGAGAACTGGCTGTCAGCTTTGAAATCTCCATTTGAGGTCAGAAGACCCCTAATTCACTAATTACAGATCAAATTAGTTAAAAATTATCCAGCTGAGCATTTCTAGCTTGGTCAACAGCTACAACAACAGAAACACTCTGGTTCTGCTAACAATCATTTTGGTTATTAAAAATCCAAAATGCCCCAAAACAACTTTTGATGCTCAAGCCACTTCCACTAAAGATTTTTCCATTTTCTTTTCAACTGTATTTTCCCCTGTGTGCTAGTTTCCCTTGAAAAATCACTCTTTGTGTCAAGAAACAAGAAAAAAATTGGACAAGCCATTTAAGTTTCTTTAGAAACTGAAGAGATCTTTTTGAGAAAGTCATCCATTGGTTGCAAAGGCCTCAGCCACATCTTTGTACCTCAGCTCATTGCCTCTGAAACAGCAATGGAGAGTGCAGCCTTCTTTCTAGCTGCCTGGTTCAACACTTGGAGTAGGGATTGATTTTCAGTCTCTTCCCATGACAGTTTTCAATCCCCAGATGTTACTGCAGCACTCCTAAATAGAAAGTTAGTAAAGGACCATTTTCGGCAATAAACACATCACCCCATTGCAGTACCTACTATTTTTCTCACCAAAATGGTCCCTGAAAGCTCAGCTTGAATACCACTGTGCTGGAAGTGCAAATAAATGTTCTTTACCAGAGCTCTCCATTCATTTTCTGTCATGTTTCTCTGCTTTGAGTACAGGTAGCACCCAGCTACAGGTCTAGCAATAACCTACCTCACCTGTCATGGGAATTGCAACTTTGAAGGACACAAAGACAATCTGGCAGCTTTCAGATTCAAAGTGAGCTTTTCCATGGGAGAGGGAAGCACAGATTTGATGAGTTCATTTCTGTTCTCCATCTGCTTGCGGGGCAGTGTGAGCAGCAAGGATGTTGCTGCCTGTGCACCACTTCTCACCAGCCTCCTCCTGGGACCCCAGAATATCCCCTTCCCACCTCCCCAGGTGCTCTACAAGGTCATCACAGAAGCATCAATGGATTTCCTGAGTGCATAGGGGTTGGGTCATGAATCATCTGTACTCAGACAATCTGCACAGGACATTCCAGGATGTGTGTGTTGCTGAGCCAAGCGACATTGTACTACATTGCATGCAAAATAACTGTGGGAGCTTGTGCAGAGGAGATATATGTTCAGTTAAGAACACATGCAAAAAAGAAATTTAAAGGAGCACTACTGTATGAGTGCAAAGCAGGAAATGTTACACTGGCACAGAGAATTGATAGCTCTCCAAGAGAACACAGGATTTCCCTTGCTATGGGCTGGTCTGAGGATTGTATGGGTGCAAATTAGCAGTCCAACCCCTTGAAGGGATAGAAAGAATTATATATATATAATGTATACAAAATCCCACTGCTGAGAACATAGAAATTCTTCAACAATGTAATCTGTGAGCTGCAGCTATACCAGCACCTCAGAAAAAAAGATCTCAGGAATCTGAAGATAAAGGACATAGAAGGAGTCAAATGCTCCCCACTGCCCAGGCTGCTCTGAGAAGGCTCTGCTGTGCTGGAGGTGAAGCACACCAGCAACCACTCCAGTCCTTCTGCAGTTGGGCAAACAGCCATAACCCCACACTCAAGTTCAACCCTAGAAGCACTGGACACACACAGAAACTTCCTTAGTGTGAGGTGGAGGGACAGTGCAAAGATTACCTCTGCTTTCATCAGGATTTGTCCTGCTTCTCTGTCAAGCACTGGAAAAAGATGCATGAGCAAAATGATCACTACATGATCATTTTCAGATTAGCCCATGTGCATCCAACATATGTGCTCTTGTTATTTGTACCAGGATAGGAAAATACACTATTATATTAAAAAATCTATTGCAAAAAAACCCCCACAAACTTTCCAGCACACAAGTAATGTCTGAACTGTAAGGATTATTTTTGTTTGGTTTTGTCTTGGTCATCCTTTGTCTTTCTGTCTCAGAGACCTGTGAACTTCACTGCTTTTCTCACTTCACACCAGGATTTTTCAAGGGCTCTTCCAACCCCTTCCCCAGATGTTTTAAGCATCTGCATCTTTTCCCCAAAACAGCACTCACTTAACACACGATGGCACCGCTGACCATCTAAGGGGATGAATGCAAGGCCAGGTACACCAGACAGGTTTGAAATCTGTTGCACCCATTTCATGACTCCCAAACAAGTTCAACCTTCTCTTGGTGCTTCTCCTGCTTATTCCCAACTTTGCTCTGCTAAAGATGCTGTCTAACTTCCTGCTTCCTCTTTCAACAGATGCTTGGTCAAAACAATCTAGAATCTTCCACAGACCTAATTAAGCCTGGCAGTGCCTTGTTTAATATGAATAAAAGGAGTAATAAAAGATTAATAAGTATTACTCAGCATCTTAATACATCTCTACTCATTTGTAAGTGCAAGCAGCTTGCAGGTTTTGCCTCAGTAAGAGGCTGATACCCTGTCCTTAACCTGAGAACCATGTCTGGAACTGAAATTCCACTCTCTGCTAAGAGCTGCCAGCTTGGGTTGGACACTCAGTGCTCACCATCCCTGTCTGAGCCATCACACAAAATTCCTCTGACAAGACCCTTTTTCAGTCACTACCAATCTGGACCTGATTACTAAATGGAAAAAGCAAAAATAGGTTGACTTGATCTCAGTTCTTTTCTCGAGTCCCTGGGAAGCAGAAAGACTGGGGGAAGGGTGAATTCCTTCCCTATACAACAGAGAATTACATCTTTTCTCTGGAATGTTTAAACTAATTTGGCGAATTTAACAGATATTAATGTTCTTGCTGCAGAGACCTACACACCAGTCCACAGCTTGAGACGAATTACTTGTGAATCTTGTTCAATTTCCATAGTGCTCTCCTGAAACAAAGCAAGTTTTATAGCACTTTATACTTTTTTAAAAGTAGATTCCCAAGTCATTGCCCTTCAATGACATTCATGGCATTCTTTAAGCTGTTTTATACCTAGACAGAACCAAAATCTATTGCTCAAGGATACATTCTCATGGTTTCTCATTTCTTAGGCACACACAGGCAAATCTTGCCTTCTACATATTTGCCAGGTTCCCATTTTCCCTTGCCTTCCTCTCTTCTTAATGCTTTAAAGAAGTCCTGCAGAATTATTCCCCCCAAAGGCCAGAATTCCAGGGTTGTCACTATGTAACCCTCCAATTATAACTAAGCAAACTCCTTGGCTTTGATGGGTATAAATCCCACAATCAGCTGCAGAATAACTCCTTGGATTTCAGGGGAAGGAATTCAGATACCATCCAGCTTTGCTGTTACTTTCAGCATTACTGAAAAAGTGTGTTTGGCGAAGATCACCCAGGGCAGGACCAGGGGTTCAGCTGAGGTCTGAATCTCAGTCTGCATAAGAAGTTTCCTCCTTCTACAGTCATGCTGAGAATGCTCAGCAAAGAAGACTTGTGTACACAATAATCTGCTTATACCTGAAATATGCACATTTGTTTGTGTAATTTAGGTCTAAGTGGACCACTGTGTACATAAGTGCAACCATGTTCAGTCAGGAGGCTGAGCAGTCCCCAAAGGCTCACATTGAAAAATCAATGTCCACATGTAACATCAGTTCTCCACACAGGCCAAAAATCCACTCAAAATCATACAAATAGCTGTACCATGCAAACCCAATGATCCGTTTTGCTTTATTCTTTCCCTAAAGGTATCAATATTGCCTGCTTCATAGGATAAATAATTCCAGAGCTGGCCCTGGGGCTGCACAGCACAGCCCCGTACACCAAGGCATCTTGGGCATCTTTCCCTACTACAGGTGCCTTGATTCCAGTGGAACTGAAGGAATACAGATGCCTCCTGTAGAAACCAAACCACAGCCTTTGCTTTCTAACTTTGACACGTCTACCCACTTACAAGAGGTGCTACAACTCCCTGGGGATTTTACAGATCTGCTGTCACTATGAAGACAGAAAATCCAGGAGCTCTGATTACAGCCAACCAAACCCCAGCACACAGGAGTGAGCACTAGTCAGCACACTTGACCTTTGTTCCCTTAAGAGAAATAATCATTCCATTATGTAAATGTTCTTATTTTCTCCAATAAAATCCCCCTCAGTGAGTTTTTCTGTAGTTATTCCTAGTTCTTCTTAGACTTCCAACTTGTCTAAGTATAAATCCCTTTCTTTCCTATTTCTTTTGTTAATACTTTTACCAACTGATTAATTAGTTTAGCTGATGTGTATCTTTTCCTACATTTGTTTTGCTTATCCACACTTTACCACCCCTAGTCTGCAACTTCAGTCCTGATTTCTTTATAATTTTAGATTGAGTCTGAGAGGAGTTTATCTTTTCTCCTGGTGCTAAAAGTAGTGATTGCAGCTCCTTTTCCCCGGTATAAACACAATATCATCAGAACTAAACGTGATAAACATCAAAATAGCACTTCTGCTCTCTGTAGCAAAATATACTATATAAACTCATGAAAATTGTAATTATGATTAATAAGTTGGTTACAAGATGCATAACTTAATTCAGTATCAACTGATTTCTTTCGTTTCCTATAATACATAACAAAGTTTTGATATTAAGGCAGTCTCACAGCAGGGAAATCTACACTGCTCATTTCCAATATTTCTCATATGCTGGTGCTAAAGAATGTAAAGCATCCAGAGATTCAGAAAGCCAATGTACCCTCCTAGACCTCTGAATCAAGCACACAGTGTCAGACAGTATGTAGCTATATCCCTAAAAAGCCAACTGACTTGCTTCAGGAGCCATAGTTCCCAAATACATGTGAAGAGTGAGGAAAACATCATTGCTTCCACTACCTGCTGGAGGAACATCTCCTGTAAAATGCTCCATTACTTGATGACTTCCATCAGGTTTGTCTTTCTGAAACAGATGCTCACCACCTTTTAGAGAACAGTTTGAGCTGTGCAAGGTTTAGGAACCTGTGTTCTCCAGGTGTCATCTTAAGCATAAAAGTTTGTGATACACAACCCACCAATGCATCCATAAAACTCATGGCTATCCAAAATGACCTATTTGTGTGAAAATGAAGATAGAAATATTTGTATCAAACTGAAAAATGAGAACAGAAGTTTCCTGATAAAGAACTTGAACAAGACCTTGAACAAACTACAGTAAAAATGCCAGTTTTCTGAACTATTGTTACAGCATTCTGAAGCCATACCTGAGATTAAATCTGGCTTTGAGCTTCAGTGCAGTCTTATTTCTTGGAGAATAAAATGAGAACAAATTTATTAAAGTCAAAAGTTTTACACAAGTGGAAGGGAAGGTTTGTTTGAGAACATGCTCAGACTATAAAGATTCATGATTAAAACAACAGCAAAGAACCTCTGAAGAAGTGCATTTGGCCTCAAACCCAGACTGGATTTTTTTTTTCATTTAATGCTTTCAGGATGCTTTCAGCCGGACAGGTACCCCAAAGTGAGTCAAAAGCTTTTTCTTATCAACAAAATTCAGGTATAACTCTGGATAGCAGATTTACCCAGAATTCAACCTCTTTGATCCCATTTGGTTCAGCTTTTCTACTTGCAGCAATAACTCCTCATTCACAGGCCCTGGTAGGAATGACTTGTTCCTTGGCAGGGTAAGCCGTTATGTTTCCATCACAATACATAAGCTCTGCTTCTAGAAGGTAAGTAGGCAAGGGGCCAAAAGCAGATTACCTATGCTTCACAGCCATTTCTGAGCCAAGATATTATTTCTGCTTTTCAAAAGCATGAGTGGTCAAAAAGCACTTCTTGGAAATTGAAACCATCCTCCATGCACCTCTGCTTCTCTCAAATTAAGCTTGAAAAGCATTGTGGATTACGTGACTCCTGCAGTACGGGGACTATGTTTTCCCAATCAATAACCCTCTCAGTTTATATTTCTCATTTGCACCTCAATCTTTTTCCTGTCTTTATTGCTGAAGTGAAGAGATGAGCCTGTGGATCCCTGCAAAGAGTCATAATCCGTGTCAGTGAGGAGCTCACCGGAAAGTACATCTTCATCACTCTTGGACATCTGGTCCTTATCCATCTGCCCTCCCAAAGGGTCCTGGTGTAACCATGCTGGAAATTCTGAGGCAATATTTGGAGTTTGTTGAACAGCCACAGTATATCTTCCCTTGAAGCACACCGTGCCACACTTTGATTTGTCTGACAGTTATATAGCTATCTAGGGCTTGCTTTAATCTCAGTAGCAGCCTAAAGTATTTTTCAAGCTGTAGCATTTCTGTTTTATGACTGTCCAAATGCTGCAACATTCTGCTGGCATTACTATTAAAATCCAGGGGAAAAAAAAACTTAAGCTGAATTAACTCTGGGCAGATTGTGATTGTCCATGGGTTAACTCAACTGACTTGGTCAAATTTGGCCCCCACATCCAAGGGTCTACAACCCCTGGGTTACAGCCCCTGTGCCAAGTACTCTGGGGTTAGCCCCTTCATGGTGTTACACCGGTGGGGATTTTGCCTATGGAGCTTTTTATTGTTCTGCTCCCAATCCCTGTAATACAAATACTGCCACAAAGCAAATTTCAGTTCCACATCTGAAATACACCAATTGTTTTGAACAACATTACAGCTTTCCGTTTTGCCAAATAATCCAACACCAATGCACTTAACGGCCTGGGATGCCAAGAACAGTGAAACAAGACATGTTCTTTTATTATCACAGCTTGCCATCAGGATTTACAGACAGTTTCTTCCCTACTACATCTTTTGTCTCCAACCTCCATCCTCAAAGAATGGTACAAAAGTTAAAAAAGAACAGCTAAACAAACAAACAATAAAAGCCTACAGTGCAAATGTTAAGTGTTCCAAAAAAGCCCCTTTGGTGTGTACATTATGTAATGAAAAATTTTTTTTGTCCATCACAAATGTCTAGTTGGAAAAAACTTTGTAGGCACACACCACAGGACATCACCTCCTGAGCACTGGATAATTCCACAAGTTTTAGGGAACTCTCATTTACTCCAGTCGCTATAAGGTGCCTTTTATTTAAAACAAAAAATGGTGGACAATTATTTTTCAAGGTCAGCTCTTGTTCTTACAGTCCTCCATCACACAGGACCCTACCTTCCTTTAAGGGCTTTATATTATATATATATTATATATTATAATATAATAATATATATAATAATATATAATACATAATAATATAATATTATAATATATATAATATTATTATTATATACTTATATAATTATAAAGATACTCTGCTGGGTCATGGTTCAAGAAGGTAAGATACTGGTCAAAACAGAGAGCAGCCTGCTTAGAAAACATCAAAAAAATTCATTTTGCTCTAAATTACCAATGAATATGTGAAGACGTAGCCAGCCATATGAGAGAGAAGACCTCCATCCTATCGCCCCGTGTTCCTGCTGCCCAGCCTCCTGGCTGCCAGGGATGTGTCCTCTGGGATGCAGTTGCAGAGCAGCAGCTGCCCTGTGCTATTTCAGCTGCCCTGTGCTGCCTTCTCCCCCTTCTTCACCCTTTCCCCCCCATGCTTCCATGCAATGCAGGAAGTTTATGTTGATACACATGATATAAATTTACTCTTTACGTAGACACATCTGTGAGTATATTTCCTTCATTTAAGCCTCACTTTGCAGAAACAGAATTATGCAGAAAAGGAAGCAAACACTGCAGAGGATGAGACAGTGACTGCTACAGGTCCTGGTCTGCACCAGGTCATAAGAGACACCATCCGATAAAATCACTGCAGTTGCCCTGGGGTAAAACTGAAGACACAAGGTCAACACCTTTTTTTCCCTCACCATTTCAGCTTTGACATGGCTTTGCAAACAGTGTTTTCAGCAGCTTTCATGAGAGCACAAACTGGAAAGACCTGACTCACCGCTGGGATGGAAACCAGGCCTTTTCCCACCACGTAAATGCACTGCCTTGGCATACAGTGGCTGCACTAGAGACACAATGCCAACAGATGGCATGCAGGAAGATCTGCATGATCACGAGACTGTTAATACACCATTCATATAGCACTGAAAGTAAATTGCCTTTGTGCAATGCTGTGCCAGATCTTAAGGCTCCTGACACTGCACAAAAAGATAGATTTGATGTACCTTGACAACTAGAGAGCATCACCAGAGCCCATATCACAGACTTCAGATGCTCACCAGAGCCAGCAGCTGCTTTCAGCCTTACACACTGCTGCTAATGAAATAAATTGAAGTCAAACCAATATTTGTATAGAACAACTGTGTTTATCTCCATACTTAGAGATAATACACACAACTATTTATCTTCCTTGAAACCATTTTAAACAGGGTATTCCCACCAATTGGAGAGTTTTGACTAAATATTAAACAGTCGCTTCCTGGAGTATCCTACAACTTTTAGAACAGTTTGCCTCTAACTAGGGATGAATAAAGGATCAGAGCCAGCCTGGGTCCTTTCTTCAGCAGCACAAGCTGGGTTCCAGTCTGCCTCAAGACAGCCTTTCAGCACACCCTGTGCTGTTATTACCAGAGTTGCCAAGTCCACAGACCTGCTTTGAATTTCAGTTTCTCCACTGCAGCCTTACAAAGGTTTCCACTGGAATGTCTCTCGGATTCCCAGGCTTTGATGATGTTTCAATAGCAGAGTGAAAGGCAGGTCCCCACCACAACAAAACCCAAAATACTCTGTTTGAATACATGGAATTCTTTGGCCCCACAGAACATGTGTCATTCAGGATGTTTTTTCCACAGTTTCAGATCTTTCTTGGCACGGGCTACCATTGAAGATCACTTGTAGTATTTGCTCTCATGCACCGGACCGCTACATGAACTGATCTAAAAATCACAGACTTAGTTACACAACTGTGGTTTAAACTTAGCAAATGAAAAGCAGTAAACTCATGAGTAGCTATTATGACTGCAACGATTACTCATCCAGAGAACACACATCACATTTTCCAAAAACACTTCTTTTTTCAAGTGTGTGTGAGGTATTTGTAACAAAGCTCCTACAAACACCCCTCTAGGATGAAACTAGAATTTTGAAAATACATACCAAATAAATGCAATCAGACTTTCTTTAAAAGCAGTAGTTTGAAACCGTGTAAAATTGTTCTGTGCACGCAAGTAAATGGTTTTAGCATATGCATATATACTGTATATACAGTGTAGGTAAACACACACACCCCTTCTCAGAGGTTCTTTGAGGTCACCTATGCAAAAATAGGCAAAATGGCACCAATGGCAAAAATGATTCTGATGAAAAAGGCATAGAGTGGTAAGTGTTCTCTTGAAGTATTACAGTAACAGGGAACAACACCATTCAATAAAATTCTATTGCCAAAGGCATGGCAGTGTCAGAATTTTCTCTCAGATCTCCCAGACTTCCTGAGAAAATCTATCACCTACAAAATTCCCAGAGAGCTCCCTTTTTGGAGCTCCCCCTAAAGTGCTTCTCCATCTCAAGTCTCCTCAACCTGCTCAACACATCTTGAAAGAAGCTCCACTCCTCCATCAGCCTCCAGCTTTGCAAAGGTGGAAGCCCTCTGCACAGCTGAGGTGGTTTCCCAGGATTTCCATCACCAAAGCTCTGTGAGGTGAGCCTTTACTCAGTGGTGTGATGGTCAGTCCCCTTAGGGAGGACATTTCAAGGCAAGGCTGAAAGAGGTCCTGCCAAAGAATGGTAATGAAGCATGCAGATCTAGATAAAAAGCAGTACTAGAAGAAATAAGTCCACCTGACATGTTCCCCTGTGGTTCAGGGAGCAGGACAGCATAGTTAGGGATCCAGCAACAAGCTGTTGTGTAAAGCATGGCATGGGGAGAACCATGCTTGGGTATTGCAACTCTTTCAGAGCAGGGGATTAGCATCTTGACTCCTTCCACCAAGACTGCCCAAGGGCTTTTCACCCAGTGTGTACTCCAGCTGAGGTCCATTACCCAGAGGAGACCTCTACTACCCAACAGACTTCATAAAGCAATGTCAGCAGATTCCCCAAACAAGCTAAACAGAGTCCCTCTCTCAGGATCACCACTCAATGGCCAGCAGTTACTGCTTCCAGCAGGAAGGACAGCAGGCAGATGTGTGGCATGGCTCAGGGCACAGAACCTCCTGTACCTGCACTTTGAGGAGTTTGACATGCAGCAAATCCATGGTCTACCTGGGAAAATCCCAGGTGAATGGCCAGAGAGGTGCATTATATGGCTGCATCAAGCCCAAGACATCTTGTTATGCCTCAGGACTGTTCAGCACCAAGGCAGGAGCAATGGTGGGTACTAATCTAAAGAGACAGAACAATATAATAGAAATGAAATGAGAACTACCAGTGGCTGCACGAGACCAATGGCAAATTGTATATATACCTATATAAACCTATACCAAATTCTATATATACCCATACTTATGTATATTTATCAATGGCAAATTGTGTATATACCTAGGTACATTTGATTGCTCAACCTGCTATGTGCAGGGCTAATGTTTTACACACCAGCATGCACATTCCACCAATTTGGTGTTTTTTTCTTTCTTCCTTCTAGGCTGTCAGAAAAGATTTGGATGAGGTCAGTCTCTGCACACAGAACATTAAGTCTTAATTACAGGAAGGACACAAAAACTGAGTCTTCTACTGTACAGCATTTTGTCATATTGTGTGGATCAGTCTGATTTATTTTATTACTAACAACTCCCAGGTACAGCCAGGGTGACCTGGTGAATGAGCTTTCTGATGCAGTTATTAGTCACAGTTCAACAGACACCATGACATAGGAGGATTTGGAGTCCTGTAAAGTAAGGGACAGTTATCAAACAGTTGAAAAACCATAGACTAAGCACAAGCAGCACTGTGGCTGCCAAGGGGGGGAGGAAACCTTATGAAATCTGGAATGTGTTTCTACTTACTGTCCATCCTAGTAAAATAAAATGATCTCTCATTTGAGCATATGGTTCTGCTTAGACAAGAAACTGTATATATTGGTCTAAATCCAGAATAGCCTTTCTGACATATTACTCAGTATTAGAAAATCACTACAACCTGTATGCTCCCTAGCAATTCCTAATGCTAAGTGCAACAAATATACGATGATCCTCCTCCTACCCCTCTCCTATGTAGCTTTCTGTCCTGGACCCATTTCTTTGTTCTTGTCTCAGCTTCATACCTTTTTCTATAGGGTTAGTCACAAATGTCTTGCCCCTTTTCTCCATGCTGCTTCTGACTTGACAAGCACCTCCTCAAGAAGAGAGTATGACTTGTCTCCATGGGTTCCCAGTTTGCATGGTAGCCTACTGAGAGCACACGGCTTCAGCTTTCAAATGGCAAATGCTTCCTGGATTATCTGCATATATATGCAGATGATACATATTGCACATCTATATGTTTAAACAACCATTTAGCTTTTTACTCATGCACAGTCAGAGGGACAGAGGAACCTCCAAAACTTTGAGGCTGATCAGGTGAGAATAGAGATGGAGTCCTGGGTTCACAGCACTCCTTTTCTGCTCCCAAAAGAGGACAATGGTGGCTGAAGCATTACCAGGTCAGAAGGGGTGTCCATGCAGCTGCTTAGCCAGGGGTGAAAAGCCCATTGCACAGCATAGCAGCATCCACATCCTCCTGGGGGTTCCCATGAAGTGTAAAGACACAGAAAAAGAAGTGAATTTATCTAAGAAAGAAGGTGGTTTTGCATTTTTCAGTCCTGGTCAATGAATGGGACCTTTCTGAAGAGAAGTGGGTTGACATTTTTCTAACTGCGTTTTCCAGTTAAGAATGTATTTTAGACATGATCTAAATTTTCCAGGGCAACATAGTGGTTTTCAGAAAGAGGCACTGCAAAAGACTATGTAAGTGAAACATCTCAGTGAGATCAAAACACTTGAATGGGGAAAGCTCATTCTGTAAGGAAGGATAAGGATAGGAAAGAAGATTGACAGAAAATCCCTCAGTCAGCTGGGCCTGGGTCAGATCCAGATACATCAAAGATAGATTCATTACTGCTAGGTTCTTCTTCAGCCTAGAGCTTCACAGCCACAGTGAGGACAGAGCAGCTCCAAGGCACCTGAGCCAAAGATGAAACAAGACCCTGGTCCCCCAGGGTCTGGGGGTTTGGACTGAGGGACCTTAAAGATCACCTACCTCCAGCCCCTTGCCATGGGCAAGGACACCTCTCAGCAGCCCAGGTTGCTCCAAGCCCCATCCAAGCTTCAACACTGCCAGGGGTGGGGCAGACAGCTTCTCTGAGCAAGTTGGGCCAGGGTCTCCTCACCCTCACAGCAAATAATTTCTTCCTAATATCTCATCTAAATCTCCACTCTTTTAGCTTGAAACCATTCCTGCTTGTTCTGTCACTCCATGCACTAGTAAAAAGTCCCTTCCTAGCTTTTCTGTAGCCCCCTCAGGTACTGGAATGTGCTCTTCTCTTCCCCAGAACACAGACCTCTCTGAGATAACTGTCCACAGCCCTCACATTATGGATTAAAACCTTTGCATCAACCATCATGGATACTGCCATCATTGTCCCACTGTCAAGTATGGCAAAGCTGTCTTAAATTACAGATAATTGGCCAAATCAAATACAAACTCAGTTAAAATTATATTTATATAATTATAAAATATATAATTAATATATAACTATATATTAATATATTATATAATATATATAGTTAAATCTATTATTAATTAGATATAATTATATATTAAATTATATATAATTATATATTAATGTATAATATATATTATATTTATTATATTTAATTGCTACATATTGCTCTGTATTTACAAAGCTGTTGTGCTAAAGGTGGTGCAACTGAAACAGCAGGTATGTAAAAAAAATTCCACTTATAAGGCAAAGCTGGATGAATTTAGGAAGAGAATGCTGCTGCACGCTTGCCTCCAACAGTAAGGGACTGGATTTGATGAGTCTGGGGAAGCCATTCAGTCCTATGATCTATGTTACACATTAGCTGAAACATAGCAGAGAACACCACCAAGAGAGAGAGGTACCCAGTTGAAATAAATATTTATATATAAAACTAATTGCCCCACCCAAAAAAAACCCCACAAACAAAAAAAAACCAAACAAACTTGGCCTGTGCCCTCAAATTCAGCTTTTCTCTGGCATTTCTACGTGCAGATCCAGAGACCACTGCATTCTAGTGTACAATTAAAAAAAAAATATATAAAAATCTTTGAAAAAATGTTGTGGCATAGATCTGTATGAACAGTAAAGAGGCAGAGAAAAGAAAAGGTGACTTGTCTGGCAGCAGGTCAACAATGAAGCCAGAAAATCCCTTGTATGTATAGTACCCAACCATTCCTCATTCCACATGAGACCCAGAACACCTTAACCCAAAAACAGAGCTCCAACCTGCACTGTACTGAGTCTCTAGGTTGGCTTTGCTTCTGTAACTTAAATTTATTTTGTCTCTCTGCTTCAGAGGCAAGCCCTACCAGAAAGATGAAAAGAATATGCAAACTATGGGTGGAGTAAGTATGTAGCCAAATTAGCACAAATTCTTTCAATATGAGAGAAAAAACATATGTGAGAGCATACTGCCTGAATTGGAAGCATGGTGATTTTCATTTATATGCCAAAATGTTAGAAAGTGAATTTTTACCATATTTTAGAATTTCCTGTTACATAACAAGAAACTTAAGCTGTGTGGGAAGCTCTGGGATGCCACCCCAACCAGCAGGCACCTCAGTCCTTATCCATCAGCTTTATGCAAAGAAAAGGAAAGACAAATGCCAAAAAGAAAGAAGATTTAAAAGCAAAGCCTGATTTCACAAATCAAGGTCTAATATAGCAGTCCTCATCTACAGCAACGAGCAAGAACTAATAGGATGGAAGTGCACAGGCCTGGAAAAGAAATACTGATGTAAAGAACATCAAGACAAATCTGATCTATGATTCTAGTCTAGTTCAGGCACTGATGAAAGTCAAAGTGTCAGCAGTCACCAGAATGCAAACAAACCCACATTTTATGTGTGAATTGTTAAAATTATACAAGGTGGCTGGCATTAAATATATATATTTATATATAAATAAATTACAAGTTGCTCTTGTTTAAAAAAAAAACCAAAAACAAACAAAAACCAAAACAAACAAAAATACAAACACCAAACCACAAGAGAAAAATCATTCAGAAAGGAAACCACGTCTGAAATTGCTAAATAACTTTGCTTTGCTACTCTTGGCACTCACATGGCTCAAATACCAGCACAAAATGCTATCTAGAAAACACTCACCTGCCCATCAAGAATTACACCTGAGAGTAACAAAACCAACTAAAAATTTCTCCACTCTTCTAAGTCTTAGAAAGAGAGGCTAACATGTAATAAAATAGCATTTTCAGTTCCCCAGTGCCTGTTTTTCAATCAGTTCTACTACAGTCAAAGGAATTGTTTCCTTATCCATTGTAGCAGTTGCATAAATCTTTGGCCTTCCTCACAACCTGCACAGAGTTTAGAACTTCTCATCTACAGCTTGGTTAGCTCTTTGCTTTGAGATTCTTCTGGGTTTAACAAGGTGCCCTCTTGGCTAAACAGCAGCAGCTGGGCTAAAGTTACATTCCTTGAACCACCACCCCCCACCCCAGGCCAGCTTCTCTTAAACTACATGATGAATTCCTGCAGGTGGGATTTGTTTTCCATTTTTCTAAGCCCACCTCTGCAGCAAATGGGAAATCCTGTTTGTGTTGACTGTAAAATATGGGGAGTTTGGGGTGCTATTTTATGTGCAGTTAGCCTTCCTGACTTCCCTCCAGCAGCGGTTACATGCTAATTTTTTTTACTGTTCTTGAAGCTGTCCAACAGTTCCTTTTGAATAACAATAACAAAGCACAGTCGAAGCAAATCTCTAGCCTCTTACAGGCTCCCAGAGATAATGGCATATTTCTATAGGGTAGGATGGGAGAATGAAATTACTTTTACAGCATTTGAAAGCTTCATTTTAAAGAATACTGCTATCCGGCCCTTTCTGAAGCAATACTACTCACTGCAATCACCTCCACCTCTCTCCCCAAGAGGTCAAGACCAGAAAACTCAGGATGAATGAGTCAAACCAAGGTGCCAAAGACAATATGCATTTCCTAGCTGGATATGCCCTTGGAGTTGTTTATCAACAGGCCTTGAGGTTCCTAAGGGAAAGAAATAAATAATATTCTTCCTTATTTCTGCTGACACTGGGTCATTCATTTGTGTCAGTGACACTTATTGGCACATTCTTTTTTTACATTTGAATGTCACTTAGAGTTTCAAACACAAGCTCAATGGTTTGCAGATACTGTAGGAGACACCCATGATGTGGTTATTCAGTGTCTTTCACTGTGAGTTTTAAACACAGTAGTGTTTCCATCATTCCCTCTGGAAGGTTGATCTTGCAAAGCCTAGTTTAGGGTCAGAAGCAGAACTACTAAAATGTTTTATATACAAACATGAAACAAATTGGAGCCCAGCACTAACATCTGCAGTAAGCCACTTAACCGGATTTCACACTTGGAGGTCTCTGCATTAGGTGACTTCTCTCTTGCATGACAGCCAAGAGACAATCCACACCACAGAATTTATATCTGCTTGCAGTACATCCAGCTTTATTAATAGATTTTTGTATGGCAGAAAAACAACTGTTTGCTAAGAATATAGTATCTATTCAATTCCCTTTATATGCTAAATGAGTCACTATCTACACTGAAGATAGCTATGACATTTGTTCAGGACAAGCAGCCCATTCTCTTCCTTCGCTCCCCTAAACGCAAGTATCAACCCTCTCATCTATCAGAGCCACCAGCAGCACTCCCAAAACATCTCCAGCCCCGGAGCACTCTCTATGCTGGAGACATTTTCTTATCATAAACATCTTGTTTTCTTTTCTTACACAGTTTATACAGCATTTAAAAAAAAAAAAAAAAAAATCAGGGTTGGCAGTCACAGGGTTTCTCTACCTTTCATAAAAAGACCAGAAAACCTGCACCAACAAAAACTGCATGGGACTTAAAATGAATAAAAGTGCATACTCTTGTGATTAAACTCATTCATTTGCTTAGTCATAAAGAGACACTGCAGTTCTCTTTCTTATCCCGGGCAAATTCCTAAAATACTTTGAAGAAACAGAGTCTGTGAACTCAGACAGCTAAAGCTGGTATAAAACCATTGTCATAAAATATACAAGGTGTCCCTAAGGAGAGAAGCAAAAGCTTTACGTGTTCCAAGATGTTGAAGATCCCGGTCAGCCACAAAGAGGGAACAGACAGAAAGCCTGGAGTTCAGTGGCAAAGAATGTGTTCCTCAGCCACAGGAAGCCCAGCCAGGACACATCAGTCCTTACTTAAATCATCTCCCTCAAAATTATTTCTAACCAAAGGATATATTAAAAAAAAATTCAATGAATCCACACACACAAAAAAAACCCAAAGCTTAAAAACTGTACTGAACTTCCTTGAGGGTTCACAAGGATCTGAGTAACACCTCCTCACCAGGGCTGCCCTGAGTCACAAACCTCCTGCCCAGCCACCTTTACAATAAACACTGACACAAAGGCCAGCACAGATTCTTTTACCTGAAGGGGAAGTATTTGCTATTCCAGATGTCACTTGCAAATACCATGTGCCCTGGAGTTTCTTTACAGTGAATTATAAGAACCCACGACTTGGTTACTGCACAGAAAAATGCAAAGTGATACTGCAAAGTATTTCGCGATATTTTTGTGAGACTGGTGCATTCACATGGCTTGGTTTCACTAGAAAATTTGAATAACCTCTGAGACAACTCCCGCAATTAAAACCCATAAATCTATTAAACACATCAGATTTTGTTCTGCTGAACTGGTGCAAAATCAGAGAATTTATCCCAGATTTACCACCATGTTCCAAAAGGTAAAAAAAAAAAAAAAAAAAAAAAAAAAGAAGCCAGGATCTGTTTTCATCACCGTTTAGTTCACCATAATGATATTTCCCTGGGCATTACTGCTCCTATGATTTAAAGCAGGTTTGAGCTCTCAGAAACATTCTTCTGCTCCTTTCTAGACTAAAAGCCATAATGGCAGTATTTAAATTATGTCATTTAAAAGCCTGGAAGCCCAAGAACACGTTTCTGAGTAAAATGAAGGATGTCAGTTCTCACTGACACTGTCTCAGTACAAGAAATAAGTGCCAAGTACCAGCATATAAAGCATTACAGCTTTCAGCATCTGAACAGACAGATGATGACCACTGCTCCCTATTTTTAACTCTTTCTTAAAGGAGATTTTCTCTACCATTTACCAACATCTCTTCTATCTGAGGATACCTACCTGGCACTTCCTTGAGGGGCTGAGAACTTGAGCTTGGACAAAGCTCCAGCTGAAGGACAAACTTGTGGGGTAAAGATGAATCAATACTGGCACCTCTGTTTTAGCCTGTCTCATGGCAGTATGGGATTTTTTAAGAACTCCTGTGTTGTTTAGAGTACAATACTCCTACCACTGAAACGCTGCACTGCTAAGTATCTCTCAGTGGTTGCTTGTAAAATCATTACTGTAACTGAGTCACATCAGAAAGGATTCCTATTCTGGGATAATTATAAAACATTTAGCAGAAGTAGTAGAGGCTAACAAGGTATCATTTAATGTTAGCAAAGTCACAATGAAATAATATAATAATATTCCAGTTCATGTCTATATTTCTATCTACATTTACTGGAGGGAAGAAAAAAAAAAAGCTTTTTAAGACATATTTTCTTGCCATTGATTTAGTATCTTCCTCCTTTTGGAATCTCACTTAAGATGGATGTTTAATTTTCTTCAGCTTTGCAGTACCACAAGAACTTAGCCAAAGCACCGTTCCATTACAGTGAGCTCTGCATTTTGCACATCTGTGTATCTGCAGTGTGTGGAGGAATAGATAAAGTGTGGTAACCCACGGCAACAGCTTAAAACCTATTAACTGCTATGCAAAGCTAGAGATTCCATACTCTAATTAAGAAGAAAGAAGCTGTCAGTTGTGAGACATGAAGATGCTTCATTTAATGACCTCCGTCTTTCCAGTTTTCCATAATGTTATCCTCTGCTTCTGGATCTCATGAACCTTCTTCCTTAACATGCTTCTGGTTGCACTGGACCTTCTGCAGTGCCCTGCAAGGAAGACTCCATCCAACACCTTCCAATAACCCATGGTATCTACCACCAGATCTGTCCAGCCAATCCAAATCCATTCACACTGTTCAAAACTCAAATGTGTGGCAATACATTTCAAAATGTGGAAATTATTGTGTTCATGTCAAAATGAAACTAAACTCTGTTCCTTTCTTGGATATTGGCACTGGTGCTTTAAATTGGGCTGCTGTTGTTCAGCTCACAGGGATGGACTTTTTGTGCTGGGTTTTTTCAAAGAGATATTTTATACAGCAAAGACATGATGATTTAATCAATTCTTTACTCTGTACTTATCCTAAAAAATAAGTAATAACCCTAATTCTATTTAAAAGCTATGGCTTACATTTAAAAGCTATTCATTTAAAAGCTATGCATTCCTAAACAAAACAAAACAAAACCAAACAAAAAAAACCTCACAAAAAAACAACAACAACAACAACAACAAAAAACCAAACAACACCACAAAAACAAAAACACAAAAAAAAACCCCAAAGGGGGCTAGGGGGGAAAGGAGGCATCTGTTGAAGATGTTTTTGGCATTGAGAGAAAGACATCCTGTCAGCTTACCTTGGGGTGTTATTACACTGAAGCATACTTCATTGGGACACCATCCTCCCCAGGCAGCAGCTGCAGCCCCTGGTTCAGCCCTTGCCCTCTGACTGGCATTGCCACGCCACCAGGGCACAGCAGACCTGCCCATCCACGAGGGGTTAGCTGAACCCTTCCTCCTGCACACCTCCATGGCCTCTGCCACATGCAGGGGATGTTTGTGCACAAAAACAAGGTCTCCAGCCACTAGACTTGTGGTCACTGCCCAGGATTTGCCATTCCATTTCTCCTGAGGAGATGAAGTGAGGAGTTGGACAAGAGTGCCTAATGGACTGGGTCTCTGACATTGGCTACTGAAAACCTCAGTGGGCAAAGCACAGCAAACATTCCTCAAAACTCCTATTTAAAGCTGGGCTACCTGGTAGCTACATGTCCCATCTTTCTTTGAAACAAACAAAATTAAGACCTTTCTGGAGAACACTTAATAAAGATAAATGTCCTATCATATAGATACCATACTATATGCACTCTATTAACCTATAACCAATAAATATTGCCATATAGTTACAGCACACAGTATGCAGTTGTGCACATTACCTTGCAGTAGTTATATAAATTTTATATTAATTGGTATTAGTTACTAGTAATAACAACAGGCATGATAAGTGATCAAATACAGAATGTTTAAAATGCCTTGCAAGAGTTGCACCATTTAATGGTACAGCATTAAATGGAACTAAATCCTTGGGGAACACATGGGGGTTTTTTGTTTGAGGAAAAAGCAAATATCCCAAAAGCAGACCCTCTGGTTCACTTCACAGCCTTATTCACCAGAGGACTCTTCAGCTTAATGGCCTTAACTAGTTACTCTCCACTTTTTCCATCAGATCCTGCACTTGTATAACAGCTTTACCCCTTTAAATCCCTCCAATAACCCCGTATTCCTGTGCACTTTAGAGCTCTATTTTCACTCACAATTAACTTTAACAACTTATCACTCATCCACATTGGTTTTCAAGTTTTATGTTTAGTTCTAAGTTAAGATATATTCACTCCCCCTGAGCCAACTCCAGCACCTCTTTAAAGTTTAGCCAATTTTCCTTCATAGACCATTTTCTAATAAACAGTGCCAGTCTACTTCACTTAATATGTTCCTCATTTTATCTGATTGAATGCTTTTGAAGTTTAATTCACCTGTTTTTTATACCAAGCCTCCTAAAATAGCTGAAACTTGTAACACCAACCTTTCTCTATTGTAAATAGGTTACACAACATCCCTCTAATGTAGTAAATCCAAAAACTGTCCTTCTCTACCTTGGAAGCAAGAGGTAAAGATGCAATCATCTTAGCAAATCCTGATGTACTAAATAAAGGTAATAAGCCTAACATACTAAGAAGTTACACATAAATGAAATGCAAACTGTGTAAAGATGACACACCATTCTGTAGTCTTATAATCTACCACCTCTAAGCAAATCATGTCCCAAAACCAAAAAATCCATCCTTGCAACATAATCTCTAAATGCCCCTACTTCTGCTAACAATGAAATTCCCAGACTGCAAAATGCCCCCAGCAGTTAATTCTGATTTTTTTATTTCCAACACTAATTTTTCTACAAGGTTCACACAAAATATGTTGATCAGACCTCTCCTGGACTAGAGCCCCTGGAATGCCCTTTTCTCCCTCCTCTTGTGCTGCAGGGGGAATCAAAGAATCACAGAATGGTTTGGATTGGAAAGGACTTTAAAGATCATTCAGTCCCAGCCCCCTGCCATGGGCAGGGACACCTCCCACTAAGCCACGTTGTTCCAAGCCTCAGCCAAGCTAGTTTTCAACACCTCCAGGTATGAGACAGCCACAGATTCTCCGGGCAACCTGGGCCAGGGTCTCACCAGCCTTACACCAAATAATCTCTTCCTCATGTCTAAACTAAATCTCCTCTCTTTCAGATGAAAACTATTCTCCCTTGCCCTGTCACTCCATGTCCCCCCTCAGCTATCCTGTAGCTTCTTCAGGTACTGGAAGGTGATGAGGTACATGAGAGCAGCATAAGGTGTGAGGCCCATGGCTCCATGAGCACATCTCAGCAAAGGATGTCAAGTGTTTATGCAAAGGAGTCAGTGGGCTGAACACAAGCACGTGGCTTTTTTGGCACAGCCAGCAAGGAACATTGAATTCTGATTCCTTCAGGCAGCGAAAAGATCTTGTCTGAAGAAAGAATGTAAAAGGATTTCAAAGATAGCTTTAGTTTTTCTTCCTCTGGGCAGGAGGAGTATATAAAACTGACTTTGCAAGATGAGCAGCAGGAATAGGGTGCTCTATGCATCATCTGCTTACAGATGCAAAGAACCGTGGGGTTATTTACTGGGTTTTGCTTCAGTTGTGCTTCACTCATATGAGATCACACAGTCTGCTGTCAGCAGGAAAGATCATTCTGCTTATGCAAAACACTTTCTTCTTGTCATAACAAGGATAGACATAGTGGCAAGGAAATGGGGTATCAACCTTATGTGAGACTCAGTGCAAGCCTTGCCTTGGATAATACACGTAAATAAATACATGCATAGCAAGATCCTCCAGCATGGCCAAAGCTTCATGCACAAGTTTGACCTGAAATCCAGCAGACCAATGTCTCATTCACTTTACCCCCAACACACAACTTTTCTGGTGGGTTGAGATCTTCCTCCTCCACTGTCACCATGGCTGCAAGCTCTTACCCCTGCAGGCACCCATCTCTCCCAAAGGGTAATACTGCTGGAAAGAGTGTCCATGGATGGCTCTCCCAAGGCCATGCCTGTTCTGTCAGACTGGCTGGAATTTATCCATCCTGCTTATTGTACCTGAGGGATCCACTTGCCACCAAAACAGTTTCATAACAAATGAAATTTGTAAAATAAAGTAACTAGTAAGATTGGAAGCCAGGAATACAAAATATCAAATTCTGCAGTGCCTTGTTTTAACACCAGCACGTTCTGGATCTTTCTCTAACAAGGGGAAAAGATTTTGGACCTTTCTCTGCTCCCATATGAGGACAAAGGCTCCAGCTATCTTGTCCATAGTGACACCATTGCAGGTGTGACCAGACTTGCTCAACTCCTTGCCTCTGCCTGCAACCAGCAATACAAGACTTGAAAAGAGGGATGGCAGCTCTGAGCAAGGGGCACTGGAAGGGGTTGAAGTTGGAGGCATGAGCCAGCTCACTGTTCCCTGATCACACATCATAAATTGTGTTTGTGCTTCAGAAGTGCCTCACAAGCCACCCAGCTGAGCAGTTTCATCCAGGTGAAGAGTTGCATCATCTTTTTTGCATACTTGCCCAAAAAAATCTTTAGGACCATCTAACACATGACTCAAGCATAGTTAGAAAACATTAGATAATCACTTTACTCACTCCAGGTGAATATTATTCTTAATTGCTTCAGGCAAGCCAGCCCAGACTGAGAGCCAAAATACTGACCACCTATAAAACCAGAAGAGCTGGAAAGGAGCATCTTACACTTCCCAGCAGCACCTAACCCATGTGTTCTAAGGATGGGCAATGAAGTTGTCACATCCAGGTCTTCTAAGCTCCAGGACAGGACATGTCAGGCAGGACTAACCTGTATCATTCACCAGGACCCACAGGTAGAAAATACTAACTTCCTGGAAAGAAATTCTACCATGAAACTTTCCCTTTCCCTTTCCCTTTCCCTTTCCCTTTCCCTTTCCCTTTCCCTTTCTCTTTCCCTTTTTTTTTCCCCCTCCTGTCCAGCTCCCCTGCCAACCTCAGTCTCTGTTGATGAAATAGCAAATCTTGGCTTTATAGGAGCCTGAGTCCTCTGACCCCACCATCTCCCATACTACACCCTGACTATAACGAAACTTATAACAAAATTCACTTAGGACCACATTCCATGTCAGCTTGAAATCCTGTCCAAGGTTTACTCTTTTACAGCATCACAAAGAATCACAGACAGAACACACAGCTCATTGAGAGGATTCAGAAATTATCAGTTGCGTGCCAGATTCATTAATCCTTCCATGGCCTCCCAGTGCACCTGCTTTCTCACCACATGTTTAGGCTGAGCTGCACTTCACCAACTCTTCTCAGAGACCTGGAGAAGAAAAATCCTACTGAATGTCAGCCAACAACATTCAGTTACAACCAGCATCAGCTTGGATGCTGGTCAAGTGAAGGAAAAATGCGCAGGGGTATGAACAACACAGGTTACAAGGGAACAGGTGAAAAAAAGGAGAAAAGCTGAGTCTTTACATGTTGATGAACACATGAGAACACAAGATATGATAGAGATCTTTAAAAAAAAAAAAATCCCTAATTTGTGATTTATAGTACCTGGCCAGGATACTTTTATGAACAGTCATCTCACCAAGACTGGGATTTTCCATCTGACTAGTCATCAGATCCCAATTGGAAATCAGTGGAAAGAAAACATCCAGATTCATCTCAGCCAATTAATCTCAGCCACAAGGATTTTTCTATACTAAACCTGATGATTATGTACTGATACAATTTTTCCCTCCCAACTACAAGGGTAGACTAAGAAAACTAGAAAAGGTGTAGACATTTGAAGTTTGGGGAAATAAAACCCAGTTTTAGCATCTGCTTTACAATAATACTTAAGATGCATGAACCCTATTGGGAGACACTTCAAGGGGCATCAGGATTAGATGCCCCATTAGCAGATTTACCTGCATACCGGGAAACCAATGCTATTTCATGTTCCAGACTGGAGCAGTAAATATTTGTGTCATTTTCTTCTGAAGAACATTGGCCACACTGAGCACCAGAAGAGGAGAATATTGGGCCTTCATCCTTTCTGCCCTCAGACAAGAGTACTCTAATTGCCAGTAATACAAATTGAAAAAGGAATTCTCTAGTTTTCCACTGTGGAAAACCTCCCAATAGACAATATAAAAGCCCAAAACGGATTTGGCATTGGAAAGAGAACAATCTTATAGCCCTAAAATTAAAATTTGCACAGGAAGCAAATAAACGCCTTATTGAAAGTTTCTACAGGATAAACCAAACACATGCTTAAAATACATGAAAAGAGAGAAAAGGACATCAGCCCTCTATTTGTGTGGTAACCTAGGAGAATCAAGAGAATCATTCTAGTCTGGTAGATAATGTTTCTCTAAAATAGCCTTTAAAAGATGGCTGTGCATACACTTTGCACCCCCCAGAGCCTGCAGCAGTCTGCCAGGCCAGCCTGGGCAGGGCTTGTAGATGAAGCAGAGGCTCTGCAGTCACAGGCCTCCTGCAACATGTTAGAAAAGCTGAAATGAGCATTGCAGCCAGCAATAGGGTATAATGGGGACACAGAGGTGTGATGTCCATTAGAAGCCACTTAGCTTTATGACATAATATGATTTGGCACTGGTGTTTGAGGATATGCTGTAAAAGCCGGCTTGAATTACATTATGATGCAAAAAGGGACTCATTAAATTAGGAAAAGGATCTCTCATAGAAGCCAATAAGCATCAGATGGAGCTGTGTAAAGAGTTCATTATATTAGAATATAAAAAGGTGGGCTGCAACATTTTGATTTGTTAAAAAAGCCAAAAGGCATCACACCAAAAGGGCCTATCATTATGTTACAATGTGCAGTAAAAGCCAATATAAATTGCATTATGATTTTAATAGGGCAGTCATTGAGTTACAACATATAATTGAAGCCAGTAGGGCCCACATAAGGCTACGGAGCAGGATTTGTTATCTTTCTTAAGACATGTTCAACCATAAGACTCTGCATGATGATGGGAAATGGGGCTACGTGACATTAAATGAGAAGATTTTTCACACTTATGTTGTGTCATACAATAGAAGCCAAAAGAAAAATTAATTATGATGTGTGGAAAGGGACACTTCCTATCCATATGCAATAGCTATGAAATAAAAATTCCTCCTAAAAGGGACAGGATGGATACAACATTAGCAGCACTAAAAAACTGCAAGAGGACAATAAGGAGGGGCATTCACTTGGGCTGCTTTTTTGCTTGAAGCCAGCAAGTGAAACAGTGTGAGTTATTGTTTGAGTCCCAGTGATGTTTATTTTGATGAAAAGTTACTATGGGAGCTTCTGAAGATAATTTTCGTTCAAACTAAGCAAATTTGCCAGAAAAAATGGAAAAGAAATACTACATTACCCAGCAGCAAAGTTCCTAGTGCAGGTGTAAATAGACCCATTACTTTAGCAACAATGCTCCAAATGCACCTGCTGATCTTGCTAATCTGATTGTACTCCCTGTACTTAAAGCTACATCACCCTCAGGAACCTGGAGCAGGGACCAGACAGATGCCAGATGTGGTTTCTGACTTGCCATAGACACAACCTATATTCGCCAACTTTATTGTCTCAAATCCCTTGGCCCTTGCAAGCACACTCATAGCTGAGGACTCCCAGACTACACCTCAACCTGGCACCAGCTTTTCCTGCCCCTGATGGTAAGGGGGGAGAGCAGAAGGCTGAGTGGCAACTCCTGACATTTTGTTGTCAAAACCCACTCTGGTGTTGCAGACAGCAACACAGCAATAGGAAGAAGGCTAGGACAGCCATACTATACCTATTCCACCACAGGATAAACTGGTACAGACCTAGAACGTCCAGTTTTCCCCTTCACTCTTCCCAAAGTTGGCCTCAAGCCAGTGGTCATCATCTGCATTCTCAGCAAAGGCTGAACTCCAGTCTGAGTTTCTTTCCTCTGAAAATCTTCTTCCCTTTGTGTACGTTTGTAGTCTCAAATGTGGACCAGGCATGAACACACAAAACTGGCATGGACCAAGCCTACACCTAAAGGTAGCACACAACCTCTAGAAGGGTTCTAGAGGAGGATGTAAACTGTCAGCAATTCCTAAGTGATGCCAACTACTAACTGGCATGAGAAGCAAAGCTGTCACACAAGAAAACTAGGCTAGGATCAGATTTTGGAAAGCAGGAGCAAATCTCTCCTCACCATGATACATGGGAACCTACAATGCCCATCTGGTTTCTCTGCTCCCTCTCTAAAGGTCTTGTATTTGTTTCCTGGATTACAACCCCTGATAACTGGGGCTCCACTATTCACAGGAGGACAGCTTTGGTCCTAGAAATTGTTTAAATCAATTAGCAAGCTACATTTCCATTTAGACATCGAGCAACACAAGGCGCTTTCCAAGAGTCTGTTTCTTCTCATGGTCTTTTCCCCCCAGCATGTTTTTAATTATGGCCAATGCTAATTTTAATGAGTTGTCTGCCTTCCGTTCTGCGTGACTATAATGTTCTCCAGCTGATTCTGAAAAATCAGAATGTTTTAACTTTTCAAGCTGCCTTTTCAACAAAAACAGCCGACTGTTAAATGGCTTGGCAGCCAGCATTCCAGGCAGCCCTGATCCCTCTGCATCCTAGGATGGATCCATACACCCACTGCATAAAACCCTCTGGTCCATGTTAACTCCTCCTCTGCTGGGCTGCACTAACACAAATCCACCTTAGCTTCATGGAGCTCAGTTTTTCACCTGCTTTTTCTGACTCAGATTCATTAAACTCTGCAACACTTTCAAGCTATCAGAAGCATTAATAGAGTGTAAAGAGAGAAAGGAAAAATTATGCTTATCTAGCAAACCCCTCATAGAACCCATCACACAGGACTTTATGTATGATTCCCACATCAGGCCAAATTGTTTTGGTGCAGATAAGATATGTTTTCTGAGAAGATGCGGTCTTGATTTGAATCATCTGGGCTATTGATAAATGGCTGAGCAGTTTTTCGGTATGTTATCAGTAGCTCTAATGAAACATAGATAAATCAGATAGGAAATGTCTGCCTCTTCCAAGAACAGAGGACAGTTTTTACCTTGGGATTGATTTTATTCAGAAAAGGAGACAGATTAGAGAAGCACATGTAAAGAGCCTTCTAGGCAAAGTTGTGCTCACAGGTGAGGTTAGGGGCTGGCAAGAGGGATTATCTCTATATTAATATACTGATATATTAATATATATTTTTATCTAATATTTAAATTATTATTTTTTAATTTCAATTTATTAATTTATTTAATTAAAAATATTCAAATTGACTATTTTAATATTTGAATTATTAATTAATAATGATGTATTAATATTAACCAAGCACTTGGCTCCTGGTCTGAGACCTTCACCTGAAGGTCAAATTATAATTCAAGAGCACTCAGGGATCAAATTCTGCAACCTTTACTTCCCGTTTTTATCATGTAGCTGGACTTGCCCACTTCTAAAATACGCAGTGTGTGCAATCTTCTACCAGCTTTGCATGGTAGCTCTGTCACTGACACAAACTGTCAGCACTTCCTGTTTTTGTTGGGTTTTCTACAACTGTATCAATTATACGCCTCCTAAGGAAACTTGAAAGGGAAATAGCAACAGTTGACATAAAACTCAAGGTATAGAAAATTCATTTTTCACTATAAAAACTGCTGTTCTCTTTGAATCTACAAGCCTGCTCTAAAACTGTGTTTTGTCCTTGCTTGTGCTGTCCACCTGAACATTTTTGGGGGGTTTTACCCCCCTCACAGTATAAAGTAAAATCTACTTTTTGGATGCCAACTAAACTTTGAGACTTTCAAACCCTGCAGGAATTTTATAGCTCATTTCAACAGTTTTGAAAAAATCCAATTTTGAAAAACACCCATGTGTTTTTGCAATGAAGCCAACTGAAATTTAACCACTACTGCACACACAGATAAATAAAAATGTACATACAAGAACACTAACACAATAGAACACATGAAGTTGTGATGGAATGGAGCTGTTGGCTGAAAGGAGCATTGTTAGACTTATCTGTGCCCTTACTAATTATCTAAGCTTTCAGCAAAATCTATATTAAGTACTATCTTCAAAGGAAGGAGAAGACTTTCTGAAAAAGACTTCCCCCCCCTCCCTGCCCCCAATATTTAGATCAGGTACCTTAATCCTGCACTTGTAATACAGAAAAAAACAACACTTCATATTATGTCACAATGAATAAACAGTGTCTCTTTCTCTGACTTGCAGCATAACCTCTTGTGGACCCATTCTATTTTGCATTTAAGTATCAGTCAGTATCTTATTTCTCTCCAGACAGTATTCAAGTTAGCATTGTCATTTCTTCTTGAAAACTGAAGGCTAAATCACACAGTTATAAAATTGTGCAGCTCAGTGACATTCACAAAGCACACCATACACAATCTGTCACTGTACTAATATTCTAAAAAAGTCCATAAGTCAGGAGAAACACTAAATATGAAAAACAAAATTTTCAACCACGTTACAGCTGTTTGAGAGTGGAAAAGAAATATGCAACTTAAAATACTTAATTATATTCTTCTTTCTTTGTATACAAATCAATTACAATTGTTCCAATGATGCTACAGATGCAGTTATGAACCCATCCTTACTTGGCCATGGCAGCTTTTTGGACTCAGCAACACTGAGTTTATAGTTGGACTTGATGATTTTAAAGATCTTTTCCAACCAAAAAAATTCAGTGATTCTCACAAAACAAGGCCTCATTTTGAAAGCAGAAGTCTCAGACACCACTTTAATGGTAGTTCTACAGAGCTGCACCAACCTTACAAAGAAAAGAGAGTAAAGGAGCCTGAATGAAAGCTCACTCGAGTGGAAATCTCACTGAATATAACAGGAGTTGAAACAGGCCCTGTACATGTAGCCAACATGTGTCTGCACAGAAATGCAGAATAGCCATATAGGTATAATTTCCATGCCATCGTCTCAGACATCATAAGGAGAAGCATCTAACATTACGAATTAATAAGTGATTTATACACTTGTCATTATTCATGGCTATAAAATATTATAATGCTCTAAATAAGTAAAAACATTTTTGCAGCTGCTGCAAATGTTTCATTCCTAGATGTAAACTTGGCCAAGAGCTGAGGGATCTCTGCCTAAGTGCCGAAGTCAGTGCAGCAATTAGCACATTGGAAAAATATATATATACCGAATGCAGTAAGCTTCAGCCAATGTTTTAACACGACCAGTCTTGATAACTAAGAGCAAATACAAAAGTTTCCCAGGCTGCTCCCCTCCAGACAGGTAACTGAATCCCATATCCCAAAGGTGTGGAAGAGCAAGGATGAAGTGTTACAGAATTGGAACGACATCCCACATTACAGATGTGTAAAGCAGCTGGGTAAATGATGTCATTAGAAATACTTTGCCACTTCTGCTACTTGCTCCTGTTATTAAAAGCAGACATTAATTTTCTTTACCTAATCACACTGTGTAAACCTGTTGTGTCAAACCCTCAAGTACATTCTGTTCCTAATTTGCAAAGACAACCCACAGCTGCTTCCCATAAGCTTCTCTGACTGGCTTTGAACTTGCCGTGTGACAATGCAGACGTGTTTTGCTTCCGAAATGCACGGTTTTATCTGGATAACAAAGTTGTCTTCTGAAGAATCCACACATACTCTATTTCAAACCCAAGGCCCATGCTGCATGCATGAATCACAACAGAAAATTAAATGGAAATAAAGTCATAACTCATTTTCTCTCTCTTTCTACCACAAATACAGTCAGCAATTTCAAGTCCAGTCTGCAGAGTAGCTCCACTGCTCACAGCAAAGTCTGCTAAACGTCTGCTGACCTGCTTGGAACACCAAAGGAAGATCTCAGTGATTTCCAAGGGTGCCAAAATACAACTTCTATTAATAAAAATGAAACAGAGTATGTGCTTCAGAAATTAGGAGAATTAAATATTAATATATTTCTAGGTTCTGGTAGCATCACCACACTAAGCTTTCATGTCTGCTGTACAAATCACAGGTAAAGGTTTCAAAAATACACAACATGGTTCAGCCCTGCACTCACAGAGTAAAGCACCTTTAACAAGAGCCAAGTCTGTGTTGAGAACCAAGTCCCATCCCACAGACAGATGCATTTTTCCTTGTTTCTACTTTGTTGTGATAGCAGCCCAAGATACCTGTATTACTGATTTTGATTATTTGTTTACAGGTACCCAACAAACTTTCAGTAAATGTACATGTGATCATCCTAACTCTCATTCTGTAGCCATATCCTGGGTGTTTACTATTCAATAACAGCACAATACTCCTGGATTATTGTCCAAGAAGAAGAAAAATTACTACATACAATTAAAGATTGATTAAGGTTTAATAGCTTTTAAATAATTCCAGCTAAGAGAATTAGAGCTGTTTCATTCAACAGTGCAGCAGAACACCAGGCCAAACAAGGCAGTGTCTATAATGACTGGCAGTAGCCCCAAAATATACATATATATATATATATGTAATATATATATATATATAAAATATATATATATATTATTAACCTGCATTGAGCCTGCCAAACAATAACCAATACCAATTATAAAAGGAAGCATAAATTGGTCTATTTATGTCACCTAGAGACGCTGTGGCTGCCCAGTCTTAGGAAGTCTTCAAGGCCAGGCTGGATGGGGCTTGGAGCAACCAAGTCCAGTGGGAGGAGCACTTGCCCATGGCAGGTGGTTTTTAAGGATCCTTACAACACCAACCAGTCTGCGATTCTATGATATTCCCTCCACTTTAAAATTACAGCCAGATTTTTAAAAAATTCTACTGGATTTGAGAGCTTGTGGCTTCCTGCAATGCCTTTGTAAAGTATAAGGTCATGCCTTCTGCTGGCATACCTCTTTTTAGGCTAGGAGACAGTGTAGTTACCACTGACATCTAAACAAGATGCACCTTTTTCCCCTCAAGTAAACGGATGCAGCAAGGGCACTGCATAACAAACACGGAGCTCTGACATTGCCTATTAATGAACATGGACTTCTGGAGGTTATCATGACAATGGAACCACCCACTCCTCCCATGCTTATTACAAGAATGCAGTATTATAGACATCAGAAAACTCTAATTAGGCATTTGACTCACATAGACCCTTTAGAAGTAATTAGATATATTGCATATACACCAAATGACTACAGCATCAGACCCTGTTCTAAGCTATCACTTCTCTAACATTGCAGAGGCGTTGAAGAAGATAACTCAAATGGCCTTGAATTTAACTTCAGATGAGTTTTTTGCTTGCTGGGATCAGTTGGACTTGAGAAACACGGGTGCCTATTAACTACTAGCACATACACAGAATTATCTTCTCCATTTCATCTTTTTCTAGCATCTTTACATTTATTTCCCACCAGATTCATTAAGAAAAGCAGGTGCATTGCTTTTTCCTTTCCACTAAAAAATCCAAACAAAAGGTAAGTTATACCATTATTCTTACACTATTCTTTCTTTTGGAAAAGTTTTACATGTGTACCTCATTCTCCTAAAAAGCTGTTTCAAACGAATGTTCTTTTTCCCATCATGTTTAAGCTGGAAACAGAAACACAACTAAAAGAGTGGGAATGGTCCTTTTCTGAGGGTACTTCTTTCAGAGGTTTTTTTTTTTTTGCCTCAGTGGGTCAAGCAAAAGGTGTAAAATGCTCCCTAAAAGATCATTTCTGGAGTGAAGTCAAGAGCCCTTAAGCATATGATTTGAATGCTTTTATTATTCCTGGTAGTGTCCTGATAAAATGGAGGGGGAGGGGAATGAGAAAGTCCTTTTTTAGGCAAATCTTCATAGTCAGAAAATTCAAAGCTCTCAGCAGATGTCACGGCTGTCTAGAGAAGAGAAAGGCAGCGATAATTCTTACTCCATCATATTTCACCTTTTCAAGATTTTGTAGATGGTAATAACAGAACTCGGGACATGCTACCAACCAGAACACCAAGTCTCAAAGTCTCACTGCTGAGCTGTGGAAACCAGAAGGGTATCTCCCTCCACAGAAAGAGAGCAAATCAGGAAAAGGTCTATATACTGGAAAAGCAAAGAGAAGCTGAACAGGCAATAGGACTGGCATGGGAGAAGAAGGATCAGATTACTCTCCCACCAGTGGGTGGTGGTGGATGGAGCTAAGGCTGAAGAGCAAAGGACAAGAAGCTGCTTGGCCTTTAAATGATTTTGGAGAGGGTGATGAGTAGAGACAGTTAGAGAACATATTTAGGATCAGCTTTTTGTTTGTTTGTTTGTTTATTAGCTCTTTTCAAGAATAAGACTTTTTAACACATAGCTGGAGGCTGGCTGCACAGCAGGAACTTTTGGTTATGGGGAAGCAAGTTATTACAGTTGGTAGGTTGGAGCTGCGAATAAGCAAGCAAATATAGGAGACTCCTCAATGACAGGATGGATCAGGAGGCTGTACTCATACACAGAATAGTGAGTGAACGTCTACTGGTCTGGTTTGGGTAACCTCTGAAACATTCAGATGCTTTTCCAAATCCTCTTGGCTTGGAAACCAGGCTGGCAAACTCTCCCTTGCAGTCTGATTTTTTTCTTTTTTTTCCCTTTGGCACATGTTCCAATGCTTCCTGGTTTTGGCTGGGATGGCAATACCACAAGAATGGTCTTCCTTGCCTATTCCAGAAATTTCACTTCCAGTTCCACCTCAAGCTAGGGTGTGCCGAAGCAGGCGGAAAAGACAAAATATGAACCACTGCTTGATGGCAGAGTAGTCTGGAATTTCTCACTGTATCAACTGGCTAGAGGGCTTGGTTACTAGAGAGAACAGCCTGTCTCTCACAACAAACTGTTCTGTAACCACACCTTCATTATACATATATTTAATGTTCTCATCAGTAAGGTTCTGAGACCCCTTACAAACAACTGAACCTTTTTATTTATGTGGTTGGGGAGGTTTATACTTGTCTTCCTCTTTTCTTCCCTTCAATAAAAGTTCCACTACAACACTCAAGATAGAGATGGCATATTCTGGATTAGTTCAATAGTATTTACCCTAAGAATCTACGGACTAGATCTAGGGGACTAAACTCCCTTTAATGAGCATGCCCTGCTTAATGTAGAGACCAACCTTAGATACCCAGGTCTCAAATCTTGTCTCAAAAGCAGAGCTGCCTGTATGAACAGAGCAATCGGAACAGTTGTTCCACACTGGGGCTCATAGCCCATCCTGCTCTTCACGAGATCAGGGCAAGGAGCTGGGAAGCTGCAGCTGAACCTCTGCCATGGGGTTGGAGAGCTGCTCTGCCAGGGCTGTAATGGTGTTAGTAACTATGGTCTGAGTCCTATGGAATGCAGCCACCATACAAATGGCAAGAATTGCTCTACAGCAAACAGATGTGTCACATTTGTCTGAAGAAACAAAATTTTGTACTTTACCATCATTTTATTTACATGAGTAATTACACTGTGAGTTACTGCAATATACATCCCCCCACAACTGCTCTACTCCAGGAGTGCAGGCTAAGGCTCAACTACCTTGAATAATCACTAACATTAACAAAGAGCCTGAGTGCCTCAGGAGTTCATTTCTATGAAAGCAGCTCAGTGCAGAGCACCTGGAGGCATCAAAAGCAGATCTATCATACACAGGAGCACCCCAAATGTGTGTCATAGCCAGACCCTGGGTATCCTACATGAGGCACTGCAAACCCACTGCTGCAAACACAAAGGCAGAACAACTTACTGAGGGAAGCATTTTGCTGAAAGGGGAACAAAAATCACCAATATATTTCTCCACTCAAACTAGCCTGTGCTACCCCCATAGTATTTTTTTTCTTTTTTAAAATTTTGATTCAAAGGCTTCTCACCCTGATACATAAATCTGTCAAAAGACTTCTGTTTACAGAATATACTGACAGGGATGGGTTTGTCCTTTCTTTGCATGGTTTTATTTTTATTTTTTGAGGCAGTGGAGGTCATCATCTGCTATTCACTGATGCTGGCAATCTGAGGGAAAGGGAAGAGGAAAGGAGCAGGCGGGAGAAGGGAAAAAGAGAAAAAGAGTAAAAGGGCAAAAGGGAAAAAGGGCAAAAGGGAAAAAAGGCAAAAAGGGGAAAAGGGGAAAAGGGCAAAAGGGAAAAGGGGCAAAAAGGAGAAAAGGGGAAAAGGGGAAAAGGGAAAAAGGGAAAAAGGGAAAAAGGGGAAAAAGGAAAAAAAGGGACCATGTGTTTCCTTCCCTTCCTGCCTTCATTAGCATATGAAAACTTGCTAAAAAATAACTGTCATCATTAGGGACTGCTATTACAGAAGCAATACAGAGTTCTTCAAATTCTTTCTCCATATTTTTCCAATGTGGGGAATCTGGGAAGTCCCATGAACTGTTCTCAACATTTCACAGGTTTCCTAGCTGGCCCCAACAGTTGTCTTTTATCTTTCTGAACTGAACCCTAAGTTTCTGCAAAGGCGTAATTCATGAAGTGATAATTAAAATGATACAAACTGATGAATTAGTAAAGCAACATGAGCAAACAAGTGGGACTTATTTCAAGGGTGTGTCTCATTGATCTCTGGGTGGCTGGAGACTGAAGATTTACAAATATTTTATTCCTTACTGCCTAGCTTTGAATATAACACTAAAAGGTCAAGCAGGAATAAAATGCACACTGTTACAGATGCATGGGACAGCAATTTAACAAGCACTTCAACATGTGCCTTTACCTTTGAACATGTGTTTCAAACCCACTGATTTCTTTGGGACTGAAGTACATGCTTAAGAGCTTTGCAGAACAGGGAATAGTTGGAGGCTTACACATCCATTTTGAGTTGATGTATGTGCTCCAGTGCTTTCCAGCACAGACAGTAGATAAAGAGTCAGATAGCTCAAAGTGCTTAAGTTTTGTGTTCAGAAATATTTTCCATAGTACTTGCCGTTACAGAGAAGATGCGGGTCTTAATCTGCTCTCACTTTGCCTCAGCCATCTGTTGCTTCCTGGATTTAGAACTTTTAAAACAGACTGCCAACTTAAGGAAATTCCTGTCTAATTAACTTTAAGGCTTTTAGCCTTATCTGAGGCTTTTCGCTGCTGTTAGTACAGGAAAGACATTCCCACTATCTGAAAAAGCTCAATTTTCCATATATTAAAGGTCCTTCATTTAATGAATGGAACTACAGAATATGAGAGATTTGCGTAACAAAACAAAAATGTAACTTAAAGGAGAGCCAAAGCTGTACTATTTGAAAGTGCCATGAGCCTTCGAAAGACGGTGGATTTAATGCAGCAGATACTGGGAGAGGATTCCGAGCAGTGACACAAATTACAAGTGTTGACAAGCAAGGTCAGCAAAGGGTAAATGTTGTACAGAAAACTACTTAAGGCTTCGAAAACAAACTTGGTTTGCTTTTATTGATTTGGAGATAGTAATAATGTTTCATTACTATTGAGAAGGTTACTTTACAAAAACAGTCCTGACTTTTGAAAGAGTACTTCAGAGTGTTGCTTTTGCAGATGCTATGGGTAACCAACAGCAAACATCAGCACAGCCATTGGTGTGCTGAAGTTTGCCAGAAGGAAAACAAAAATTAAGAAAAAAAAAATCAAATCAGTACAGCCTCTCTAGTTACAGGTAATATTTAGATCATTTTATTTTGGTAATCAGTTACAAAGGGAAGAAAGAGAGAAATGTCCAAGAAATACTGTGTTTTTTTCCAAAGAGGGTATTTTCTGACCCTACTGAACTGCAGTCACAACCACCTTCCAATTTATTTACTATCAGGAAAGAACTGTTGAGCAGAAACCTCAGTTTTTAAATGCAACTTATGTATCTGGACAGTCACTGGTAAAAAAAATAATGTGGTTACATATCGGTGTTCCATTTCATTTCAAGATTGTGTTCAAGGCAAATGCTACTTCTATACTGAAATACAACATGGATCTGCTTTTTACTCTTATCTTTTTTCCAAAGCTCCCGGTGTCCTTCTCATTAGACAACCTCTCACTAAGCAGAAATTGTATGAAACATTAATTCCAGACGATGCATTAGTAATAACTCTAACTTCTTCATGTTAAGCAAGAACTTACTCATAACGTAGCTTTTTCTGTAGCTTCCACCACACACTCAATTGGCTTTCACTAATAACCAAACAAGTACGTTTCACCATTTACAAAACACACATCAAGTATATTCTAGATTCTGAGCAACTAGGAGCAGACACACAGCTCTGAGCTATTACCTCCACACCATGTTTATGCTTTTTATTTTTGTCAGCAGTCACTACATTTGTCAAGGTTTCTCAGCAGTAACACAGTATTTCATAAACCTCTGGCAGGTTTCTTAAAGGATCTGCGTCTTTTACATGAGAAAATGTAAGCTTTCTTTCTGCTTGCTTGGAGCAGGTCGTTTTGGGAAGCAACCCAAACTCACTTCAAAATATTTCCTGCCTGTGCCAGAAGTTGCTTTTGAAGTCCTCTGCCCAAGCCACAGGCCCTCGGGTGCCAGGATGCTCCGGAGCAGTACCCAGCAGCCCAGAACAGGAAGTGTGTCAGCACTATCTGCTCAAAGGGAGGGTGGAGAAGAGACAAGGGAGGGGTGCAGACACTCATCAAGTGGAAAATAATCTCGTGTGTCCTAGGTTTAGGATCAGATCATGGATGGGTCAAATGACATCCATTCAGCTTTCAGAATCAAACAAAACTTTATTCTTTCAGGTTTTTGGCCCCTACACCCACTACCATGTTGTAATATCATGCTTTTTAAAGTGCAATACACAGGAAATCATATTTGAAGGGTCTGGCATGTATGGTATTTTTATGAAGTTCACTTTTCCCAATTGCTTTTCATCTTTTTTCTACATTTTTTCCAGCATGCTTTTCCTTCTGATTTATTGTTTCATTATTCTATTTTTAAAATAAGAAATGTTTCAGCTTAGGAGTTTTTAATGCAACGCATCTGAAAATTAGCAATGGACAAACCTCAAGCTCTTTAGAGGTCTGATCTGGCTAGGAAAAGCATCCAGAAGTTCAGAAGCTTATCCAAAGCTAATCTGAAAACTTCCAAACCTCTTTGGTCTAGACAGAAGCATAGAAACACACCAGCTCAGGACTTCCACCACTAGGCTTGCCTCTCACTGGGCTGCTCCCTCACATTATATCCAGAACCAATATTTAGTAAGTCCTTACTGAAGAGCACACAAGAGATGCAATCTACTCTTTTCTCTAAGCAAAAACTCTCAGGATGCTGTTCCACAAAACCCAAACAGATGCTTCAGTCCCACTGGAAACAGCAAGACTTAAAGCGTATATATGCCCAAGGGCTTTGCTAAGAAGAAAAGTTTTGCCAAATTTAAGCTTCACAATACAATTAAAATTCACCAACTCTCATCTGCCACCATTATGCTTTAGAGGAAAGGTTTAATGCCATAACACATATTTGCATATGCTATATCTATTTCAAACACAGAGGAATGAATGTCCTAGGAGTGTCTACCACACACATCACTTGTGCAGACACTGGCAGGTAACTTCCTACAAACTTTGGCCTGTAAACCATGATGTCACCTAGAACTCATGCCATCCAATGTTTCAAGGAACCAGACTCTTCATTCTACAATGAACACATACTATCCCAAAATCTGATTTTCCTGATACAGTCACACTGGCAAGGTTCCTTTTGCAAATTTGGTGGTTCTTGACATTTTCTAAGGAAAGGCAAAGTATCAAATACCAACACACTTCTCAATATGACAGCTCTGCTCTTCCATCTTCTGCCAGGATGACTGAGCTCATGGCAGTGCAAATTATCATGGTATAGAAGTTGATAAAGATTAAGTTGAAGAAGTTAATTTAAACTCCTTGTGTTTCTCAATATGTTTAAAGGAAAACAGGGAAGAAAACAATTAAGTTGACAAGTGACAGCGAAGCAGAAAGGACAAGGGATGCAGACTGATATTGCAGAACAATGGCCTTTCATGGAGAAACTGATTGTTATGCAGATCAACAAAATAAAAGTGAATGGCTATTGCGGGAAGAGGTCTAAGATGATCATTTCTGCAGATGACTATGATGCTCCTCATCAATAAAAGGCACAATACCTATGAACACAGAAAGGCACCAACGGGAAAAGTTTTTCAAGGATTGTGAGGTCCTGGGGCAAACTGAGGCCTGGAAAGGACACATCAACAATAGGAGATGACTGACACAGTAGGGAGGTCTCACTGTACACAGTGGTATAACCAGGTGAGGTTTAGAAACTGCAAAGTTTTCCAATCTCTCCATCTGTAGGTGGTGCCTGATGCCATGCACGGAATAACAAGTTTGGCTGCAGAGTTCCCAGGATCATGACATGATTTATTCATACTTGGATGTTATGAAAAAGAAGCATCTGAGACTGGCCAGAAGCCAAGTGGAATGACTATTTGCTGAGAGCTGTCTTTTTTCCCTAAAATATTTTAAACATTTTTCATTTTCCAGATATCAACTCTGCTTCCCCCCTCCCTATTCTAAAGCTTTTGTCTGCTTTGGTCCAGCTTTACTTGTACCTATTACTCAGTTTCACTTACATTACTGAAAGAGAAAGGTATTGGAGTGCAACTCTTCCCAACACCATCACAGAACCAACTTCTTTTGAAAACTTCCACATAAGCTGCATAACATAATGCTACTCAGCCCAGCATCTGCATCTCTACTGCATCTATTTGTTATTGACCTTGAATTTATTTTTTGAGTTAAGGACAAAAATATTTTGATATGTTTATGTCATTTCTCTTTTCAGTATTTTGAAGACCATGTCAGTCCAATGATCCATCCTGACTTTTGCAGTGGAAATCCTTTGGTGTATAACACGAGTCTCTCTCACCCTAGGTCCTTCCCTGATACAAATATCAGTGTGACGTGCAGCAGAGGAAATGTGGAGTGGAAGAGCATTATAACCTGGAGCTATCTATGAGACAGTGTGTTGCTTCACCTCAGTAGCAGCTCTAAAAGCAGGATGATCACAGATCATATTTTTCTCTCTTGTGTCCTCTTTGCTCCAGGCATACAGTAAGCTTCTCCAGTCCTTGGACCTGGCTGTTCCTGTCACTGAACTGCAGTGTCAAATATGTCAAATATAAGAGAGAGCATCTGTCATCACTTAGTGGCCAGCCCAGCCTTAAACTGCAAGTTTCCACTTGTAGCTCTTCCCTTACCCCCTTGTGAAATAATTGGTCTGTGAACTAAAATCCCCAATCACAGGTTAAATTAAAATCAGTTAAAGGCTACAACAAGCTAACTGCCACAACAGCACTGCTCACTGCTGTACCTCCCCAGGAAGCCTGCCCTGCAGCTACCACGCAAGCTAGGATCCTACTGGAGCTGTCTGACCTGGCACCAAGCAGCAAAACTGCTCGTTTTACAGAGGGCTGGTAGGAGGTTATGTGGATTTGGCAGTGAGGCCAAACATTTTACAAAGAATTTCAACTTAAGAAAATGTGTGGCACATCTTAAGGCTCGTTACTATCCAAGAAAGGCCACCCAGACCTAAGCAGACTGCAATGAAAAACAGAATAATCCAGCTAAAAGTACTGGATATTCTCAAAAAAGTATTCCACTTCATTTAAGAGTCAAGCATATATTTTTTCATTTAGTATTCCATGAAAAATATCCCCTGCCGTTCCAACAAGCTCCAGTAGCCCAAAATTAACCATTGCAAGGGCCTGCAGTATGTTGTTATTCCACTAGATGCCTCTGTGTGTTACACAGAACTCCCGACAGGAAGATGTTCTTGACATATTATTTTTGTGAGACTGCTGTATGGCAACACCTATGGGGCTTTAGTAAACAGTTGTTTTGTTTAATACTGTTAGCAAAAGCACAAATTCACATTTCAAATATGTATTCCCACCAGTGAGAGCTCTCCTGCAACTGATACACCCTATATCTCCTTCAGGAATAGATTCAAGAAGAGAAGGTAAACACAGCTACCCAATGCTTCAAGGATCTTTTAACTTGTTGTAGGGAAGTCCTGGGGCTAAGAAGGGCTTTTAAATTTCTTTGCTGGATCTCTAGCTTTACAATGAAGTATAGATTTTCAACCTGCCAGTGCCCTGGTGAAGATAAGCCTTAGCAGCTTGGTTTTAAAATGACATTTTATATGTAAGAGAAGAATCATTGTATGGATATTAATCACTACTGGGCCTCCTTGCTCTTATCCCAAGTGGCATCATGCATTGTTTAAATACAATTTAATTTAACAAAGAAAAATGAATACCTTGCCATTACACTACATTCAACTTTCTGAAGTGAATCCATGATCCAGGAGAACATGAACCAGAAGATGATTTCAAATTAAGGGTATATAAATTAAAAAATTAAGTACACCAGTGAAGCTCTGCTATTTCTGCTGTCTTCTGGAGATTAATTCAATACAGTTCCTGGAACACCAGACCAGAGTCCTGCTACTTAACTCCACTTCTAAAGTTACATCAAAAGTGTGGAAATATCGTCCATTCAAACTGCATCCAAATTAACAAATCCCTGACAAGACCTGAACACCAGGCTATGAGATGTTTTGAAGAATTGAGAGCTCATATTAAGTATCATGGGTTAAGAGTTAAGGGACAGGTAACCAAATAATTTCCAAGCTCTGTATACTGAAGCGTTTTGATAATATGCTGGCAAATCCACCAAGGTAAGAGCTTTAGGCTTCAAGAGTGCTGAATATTGGCAAAGCAGTCTCACCTTTTTGCTGATCTCTAGAACTGTAAATTTCAGATCAGAATTGCAATTCCTGTGCACAGTTCATAGGCAAGGAGAAGGCACAAGTGTTAAATGTTACTTCTTTCTTATCTACTGCAAGAGTATTAAAACTGTCAGAAAAGCCATTTGCCTAGAGAAAAACAAAGAGATTACATTAATTAACAACACCAGGGATATACACAACCCTAACAGGTACAAAATACTTTCATATGATCTATCAATTGTCTTTAAAAGCTGAACTGATATCTGTATTGATTTATCCCAGCTGGAGAAAAAAAACACAGTAATCTACATTTGGTGCAAGTATGTTCAAACAAATATTAATGAGGAAGAGTTTTTCCTCTGACTAGTGTGCACAATGGAAGTGTAATTATAAGTAGGAAATATGGTACATCCAAGAGAACACATGTTCAGCTTTTGATGAATTGTCTCTGACACTAATCCCTGAATACAGTAATCAGACTATTGACTTATTACCGTAATATAATAGAAAACGAAACAAGAAGAACCTATCTGGTAAAGTGAAATCATTGGCTTTGTGCATAATCTTGCAATATGCTACCTTCTCATATTCTCCCCACTTACTTGCCAAGACAAATCAGTTAACATCAACAGAACCAGAGTACTGCAGCACAGAGTGAGTGTGTTCTTCCTAAACATGAAATTCATCTTTAGTTGTTTGTTTTTTTTTTAAACTGACTCTTGAGAACTATGAAGTAGATTCCTTCCAAACTGGAACACATTACTGCCTGAAGTCTAATCCAACTTCCCAGAAAGGTGCAGGCTGTGTGATTATTCTTCATAAAGACAAAAGAGAAACATAGTACAATGTCATGTATAAAAGAAAATCTATACCACTTTGCTTTAAAAAATGTAATTGACAATACAAGTGGAGGATTCCTTAAGGTTGTCTGCCCACAAGGAGAAAGATCTGTGATTATCACAACTCATTTAGATATTCATAATAATAAAAGGGACAAACAGGTCTCCTGCCTGCAAAATTGCCATCTCCCATTTGATTTACCTCCCTGCACTGCTGCTACCAGCCAGACAGCTGATGCTGAATTTGGTAGCAGTCTCATCTCTACACTTTCACTGCCAACAGGTTTACTAAATGCTTCCTAGCAAATAATTCTGCTTGAGCATTGAGTTCAGCAATCAATGTGACTCTTGCAACCTATGAATTCCATGAGTTTTATTTCCTGGATGAACACACTTAGCTTCAAACAAACATACAAATAAATAAATAAATAAATACACACACACACAGAGTAATTATTTCACAGTATTTCAAATATTTCATTGAGAACAAATGATGCATGTCACCCTGCCTCAAACATGGCAAATACAACCTCTGCACCAGTCAGGAAATGAAAGCAAGAAAGTGTCCCACACATGTTTTCCACTCCTGATTTGCAATTAAGTCTTGAACAGAGTTAAATACCTCTGAGCATGGACCCCAGACATTTATTTGAACGCTGCTTGAAATCAGGAACAGTTTCTGACCATTCACCCAGTCTGAAAGAGGCCATCCAGTGAGCTACACATGAAATGTAACTTCATCTGTGCTTGCAGGAAGATTTATACATCAAAATTAATAGAAGATACACTTTCTATAAATAATGGTCTACATTTATGACAAGCCTCCTGGTAGCTTTCCATCTGAAGTAGCAAATAACAAAGTCTCTATTAATAGGGAAACAGAGAGAATAACATAGAAGGAAATTTTGTATTTGTTTCCTTTCAACTGAAAGAGAGTCAGTTAATCCCCAAGATGTTCCTGACAGACCACCAAACAAATGGTAATTGAGATAAACACATTTCCTGCAGAAACTGGGCATCTCACATCATCTGGGTTTGCTTTTGTTAGCATCCTCTTCTGAAATGTGATATCCAGAGGCAGCAATGACAAAAGGTGTGAATGACACAAAATGTCAACACAATGTCAGACTACACCAAGTCATTTAATAATCACACTGGTTCACAATCAGAGAAACCTGATCAAGGCTATGAGATTCTCAAAAGCAAAGTACAGGTTTTCAAGCATGTTGATTGAAAAATACTATCTTCTGTTACCTCAGAACTACAGGGATATTTCTTGTACTACAAAGAGCCACCCCTCACTGCTTGGTAGTGTATGGTCTTAGAGAAAGGAATTCAAACCTGAGTGCAGCCTTGGGAATGGTTCACGGTTAACACTTACAGATGGTAGAATCCCAAAAGACTTTGCAGGTGTACTTGTAACAGTTAATTTTTCTAGATACAGGCTCAAGTCTAAAGTCACGTCTGGATCTGAATACTGCACACCCCATAACTTGAAGCACTCAGGATCCCAGGCTTGGGCTTCAGCCAGGTCCTATTGACAGACCACCACTTCTCTGAGCTCAGCAGAGGGATGAAGTTTACTCAGGTATCTGAACTCTAAACTGATCCATGAAATATGGACAATTGGATACATACATGGGAGTGGGAGACCAATTTATTGCACCCACAAACTGCAGCCACATGCAGGAGCTGCATAAAGGAAAAGAAAAGGGCATTTCTTGCTGCAGAAAATAGTAAAAATACCTACACTCTCCATTACTGAAGAGAAGACTAATACAAGAACACTAGTTTAATTTGTCCACCACTTAGATTTACTAAATTGGTTTTTAGTTGTGGTTTGTTTTGGATTTTTTTCTTTAGTTTAAAGTGAGCATTAGTAGCTGGCTGCATGTTTCCTGGGGAAGCTTACCAACTCTTTTCCTCTTCATCAAGCATCATTTATTTTCTGATAAACAAAGAAGTCTAAACCCATGCTTAAAGGGACTGAAAGCACCTTCCCAACTGTCTAATGACCAGAACCAATGAGAAATAGATTTCCTGTCCCACAAATTATTAAGATAACAAAACAGTTTCTACTCTGAAGGTCGGTACAAAAAAAATCAGTTTAAGAAAGACCAAACACTTTGCTTAATAATAACAATCAGAAGAACATCAATTTCAGATCATAAGAATAATCTCCCTAATAATTTCAGATTTTTTGAAATGGTATTTATTCTAAAATTTTCAAAATGAGAACAAGACATCTTCTAAAATAATTCTGAAATTATAAAAATGCTCAGTTGTGGAAGTATTTTACCAGTACATAAGTATTTATATAATCAATTCTAAATTACACTAAGTATTTTGTCAAAAGTTTCCATTTCACAACCTGGACATTACAGCTCAAACCATACAATATCTAAGAAGCCAGATAAGAAAAATGACACTGGGAAGGACATGAAACCTCAGATCTAGATGATTTGGGTAGCAATTTGACTAAGAGAAGAGGAAATAACTGGTCCCCACATACCGTAGCAAGCTGCCTTAATCAGTAGAGCTCCAAGAAGCACGCATGGCTCCTGATGCCTCCAGGTGACCTTTGGCTGGATGGCCACAGCACTGGAAGATACTTATAGTCCCCACCACCCATCCTGTATCTCCTGACAGTACAACCACGAAAAAAAACCATCTGACTCCATACTTCCAGGCAAGAGAAAGGGAGCCAACTAGAGCTTTTCTTAGCTTCCCTTTACCTCTCTTTCTTACCTCTACCTCTCCCCTACAAAGCCTCATCTGCTGCAGTGGACAGGGGGGAGGTTAGCCCAGAGTCCTCTGCACAAGAATATTTAAGAAGTCAGGATCAAGTTCAATGCAAAGCAAACCCCCCTGGTATCCCAATGACTGGGAATCCAAAGACATGCCTTCCAGTTCTGACATCTCTCCCTGGGTTTTAAGGCTAATATAATAAAGTTTATGTTGCTGTGGTTTCTTTGGTTGCCATAGAAACCTTAAAAAAAAAAGCCACCCTGACCTCTTTACAGAAAGGACCTGGTCCAGAGCCCCTGAAAATCCATGGGAAGGCTGCCATGATCTGCCTCTGGCTTTGGACCAGGCTGTTATTTTCTAAGAACGTGGAGTATGAACTAAACCCCACTAGAAGGGACTGGGAAGCCCACACAGAAGCACAAGTCAGATTATCAGAAGAACAACAACTTCTGGTCCTCTCCTCCTTTCCTCCATCCTCTCTGATGCTGTAGCAAAGCAGAAATTTTGCACTGAATTCTAATTTTATTTTAAAAACTACAAAGCATACCAGAGCACTGGTGAAGCACATCCATTTATATTTGAACTAAAGCATGCTGGCTCTCTCCTGTATTTTTTTGGGTGGAAAGGGAAACTCAGTGGGTCATAGCAGGGTAATCTCTTTTTAATGTAGTGCTCTGTGCAAAATTCCACACAAAGTCAGCCAGAGGAAGACAGATAGTAATGATATTATCTTGCCCACATACAAAAATAAAACATTTACATTGTTATTAATCTGCCTCAATGGCTTTCTCAACACCAAAACATTCCAAATTACCAGGTTTCTGCTAAAAGGAACAGAAATAGTATTGCTAGAAATAAAATGCATTTTCAAATCCTGGTGTGTGTTTATCTTAGATATTTATATGGTCTCCACTACCTTGGTATCTGGATTTTGTACATTTTTAACATGATTTTAATATGTGGTAAGAAAATATTTGTCCCCATTTTGTGGATGGGTAATTAAAAGCAAGAGCAACTCACACAGCAGTGGCAACCTGAAGTACTTAATTAACATCAGGTTTCAAAACATCAAAATTTGCCTTCACAGTCATGAGTTTCAGAAAAGTAATAACTGTACTTTCTATACTTGTCCTTTGTTTGCTGAACCCAGAGATTCTGTGTCGGTTTTGTTCTCAAACACCTTTGAGGATGAAAATTTATTTTAAGCAAAACAGGGGCATACAGCCATGTGATTTCTCTATACAGGGCCTTCAAACAATGGGAGAAAACCATGAAACTCAGAAAGATAATCAAGGACCTGTTCTGTCTTGATCTGGACCTGCCTTCTCTACACCAGAGCCCTGTTTACTGCTTCAGCAGTGAATGAGGAGTCACACTGGGCTCAGCAACAGCTACCAGAGCACAAGACTAAGACACCATCACCAGCAAAAGCCATGGTTCTGCTATGCTACGGGTGGTGGGTACAGGAAGCCTGACTTTCACCTTTCTGCAATGAAAACCCCAATATGCTCCAGCAGACAGGATCTCAACCAGCACAAATAAAGCATCACCCTGCATATACCTCCCAGAAAACCAGCATTGCCCAAGAAGTGTTACCTCTTGGAGCAAGAGAACCAGAGATTTGCCGCCTATGAAATCTTACACAGTTATCTGAAATAACTGAACAAACAAATCTGCCACCCTATGGCAACAGCAGCAAGTCCCCTGGTGTCACTAAGTCATGTCACTGCTCAGAAAATGGTATTTTCATAATCAGAAGGAAGAATCAATCAATGTAGCACATGCCTTCAAGTCACAAAACAGTGAATTATCAGAATAAAGTCAAAGCTTTAAAGTACTTTGGTAGGGATGGTTTTGAGTCTGCCTAGCAACTTGGCCAGAAATACCTGGAAGGCACAAACCCATTGAGTTCTTTGTCATAACCCAGAAACAAAATGTAATAATGCTAAAAGTTCTGAATTTCTTTCCTTTTAAGGACAAATCCTATTTTTCCCCTTTGCTCCCTGACATTTTGGAATTTTTCAGTGTGTATGTCAATACTCAGAAGACTCTCCAACACTCTGCACTGTAATACAGACCTGGACTGCAAATATCTCAGGAATTCATTCCTCCTGAACTTGAAGTGGCCACCAAGGTGGACTAGGGGAGGAGATCCTCCCTCTGTGTGGAACAAGCAAGCCCTGGAGTCGTGCATTTCATGTCAGCTTGTGAGATTTCAGTAGGGATTTTTCCTTGCCTCTTGGCTGACAAAACATGTATTTACACATGTAAAGAGATGTTTGCACTTGCACATGCGGTTTATTGTTTCTTTATACAACATTGTTTCCCACTGTGGTGAAAAACACCTACAAAAACATCTGAGCTGTTACACAAAAACCACTTAAGTTTCATGCACTTGCACAACAGGTCTGGTGACCACAAGAAATTACTCAACCCATGCATTACCTACACTGCTGCCAGCCTGAAGCAGTCAGAGTATATTTAGAATTTTATTTTCTTGTTTCTTGCTTTCCAGACTCTCCTGCTATTCCCAGATCATGCTTTGCCCTTGTCAATTCCCAGGAACCATGCTTTGAGTTTTGCTTTGAGAGTCCCCGGTGAAGCTGAATCTAAACTAAAAAGCCACTTGAGCTCTGTTTTACAAATGAAGATGCCATGCAGTCACCAAACCCATATGGGACCAAATTCACATCACCTGAACCACACAGGAATATTTTCATTGACATTATGGTGGTTTTGATTGAATGCATGCAAAGACAGCACAATGAATGAGCATTGGTTTCAAGACCTATTGAACAGCTGAAATTGCAGACCAGATCACAGACACCAATTCCAGCTTTTCATCTATCGCTCATCATTTCTCTAAGTGTGTTACAGATATAAACCTTTCACTAAGAAGGTCTACAGCATTCACCAAGCAGAGGAACTTCACTTTTACAGAGTGATAGCCAGCATTTTGTAAGCATATGGTATCCAAATGCCCATTTGGAAACAGCATTCCCTCTCCTGGGGCAGGCACACACATACACCTCATAAAAACAGATTTACAAGTCAAAATCGGCTATGGGTTGGAATGCAGGTCCTTTTCCATGGATACTGCAGAGCACGAGGTGCTCCCCAGATGTGCCTATTGTAATAAAATGCACACTTGCAAGAACAGCCACCAGCTAATTCATTACAGCTTCCCACTTATGTGATCATATTATAGAGCATAAAATCATTACGGCTGATTCAAAGGGAATGAAACAGAGCACTGATTGTGGTTAACACTTTATTCCAACTAATTAGCACCAACATGGCAATCCTGGGGCATGCATACATGGTCCTCAGGGACCATGGTCAGATGCAGACAGTTGTTACACACCACACAGTGTCACTGAACCACAAATCTGAAGTGTGGACTCTCATTGCAACCTGTTTGTAAACTCTCCATTAAATTAATGGGACAGAAATGTCTCATTTGGGCACACTCAGAGATGGCCCAAAGTAAAAAAGTAGCTATTCTTCCTTCCCTGTCCATCAGGTTTGAAAATCATTATTTATTTGTTTTCTTTACAATGTGACATTAACTTCTTTTACAAAGACTTTTCTTCAACTGCTACTGTTCATTTTCTGGTTTAGTTAGACTTGTTTCAGTCTGTGGGGCACTCCAAGTTTTAACTTCAGCTAGAAAGTGTTCACAAGAGGTGACTGCTTCAGTCACTGGTGTGACCTCTGACTAACACCCTGTGGAAAATAATGAATTACAACCAAGCTTTTAGTAAACACAGATGCTTGCACCAAGAGCAGCTATCCCTGAAATATGAGTACCAACCAAACACGCTGGACTACATTACTTTAATTGGTAAAGGAGGAAGAGACAAGAGTTGTCAAAACAGAGAGTGACTTGTAGTAGATTTGCTCAGTTTTTCTGCTGTTTTACTAACTCTGCCCTTAGCATAGAGGGGGATATTTTTGGAAAGTCTTATAAAATCCATTCAGTTGTTTCTGAGGTAGATAAGTGTGGAAAGAAAAAGTCACATTTGTCAACTTTTTTCAAGATTTTTTTAATAGGGTTTTTTTTTTGGGGGGGGGAATTGATTTTTGGGTGGGTTTGTGGGGTTTTTTTGGTTTTTTTTTGTTGTTGTTGTTGTTTGTTTGGGGTTTTTTTGTTTTTTTGTGCTTGGATAATTAAAAAATGGCTTTGATTTAAAACAACAGACTTGGCAGATGGAAGCCCTGACTGAAAAATGAGAGCTTAGCTTTCAGTTCTGAAATAACCTCCTAATGGTTGTTTAAAACTGACTCCTGAGCCTGACACACTACCAACAAGAAGAGCTCTGAACCTCAGCACGTGTGAAGGCAGGTGTCAGCAACATTATATTTACATTTGTATATTTGAGCTTGGAGTGATTCAAAGCAACACAAGCAATGAAATACAGTAAAAACCAAACCAGTTAAAAAACCAAATCTACTAAAATCTGCTGTCCCGGCAAAGTCCCACAACTCACTATCATGTAAAACAGCATCTCCTTGTAATGGCACATATTTTGTCATTTTTTTTTTTCTTTACTGAAATACAGACTTAGCAGAGTATATGCCAGTGAAGATAACTAATACACTAACCAAACTTGGAATTAATTTCCCTGACACCATGTAGTACCTGGAGGCAGTACCTGGAAGCCAATGGCTGCACTAATAATTGGTCATTATTAGTTTTCATTTGTTTTTTTCCAGCTTAAATGTGTTTGTATGTTATCAGAACAAGGACGTTGCATGTTGAACATCATCTTCAGGTTATCATCACAGATGGTTTTCTCAAAAAGTACAACCTTTGGTCAAGTAAAACTATTCAACTCTATTCAGAGTTCATGTAATGAACTCTGACATCTCAGGATCTTTCTCCTGATGCAAACCCAATCTAATTCGTAAACAAACATTAGGGGGGGGGGAAGTAAATTAAAGCAGAGCTTGGGTAAAACAGAGGGTTTTCAGTAACCTCCATTCAGTAGCCAATAATTAACAAGGAAAACACCATTTCCCATTTTTTAATTGATACTTATGCCAAAACGCCTCAGGTATGTAAAATCCCAAACAAAAGTCTTTGGGGAATTTCAGCCTCAGGAAACATTCTCCCGGGCAAAATGTGGTTTCCTGGAGTCAGTAATTCTATTGCAGAATACTGGATGTTAACTTTGTTAATAAGAAAACATTTTTCAAATGAAAAATGACTTGTTAAACCACTTTCATGTCACTTTTTCAGTAACACATTTAAGTAAACAAACCTAAGATGTTAAATAAAATAAAAAACCCACTACACCTGCAGAGTTTTACCAGCTCACATTACAAAGTTCTCTCTGAAGTGGTTGGTGAGCTATTTCCATTGCAAACAGCAAGTGTTCTTGAAAGTAATTCAAAGAGTCAAATTAGGCAGATTACATCAGAGTATATTTCCCTGCAGCATAAGGACTTTTGAAACACCTGCCTGACATATTTCAAGCACTGCAGAGAAACACAGCACTGACTGGTTTCAGGAACTGCTAGAGCCTTAAAATAAAGGTTATTTTCTATTTAATTCCGCAAAACAATTTTTAATCAACAAAACTATTTTTCTTGCTATTGGTACTTCTCTTTTTAAGCACCAGTAATGTGCTGTGCCAAAACTGCACTAGCTAAAATTAGAGTAAGTTTTGTATACTTCATGTTGAACACTAAATGCCTCCTATTTACTTCCAGCATTTTGCTGGAGACTTTGTTGTCTGGAATATATTTTGGCTAATAGAGATATGCAGGCTACAAAACCCAAGTGACAAGTTCAAGAAAGCAGTTATGGCAGCACTGGACAGCCCAGCATCAGAGAGGTACAATTTCATGTTAGCACTGGGAGAGAAGAGCAGAAGGGTTTATAAATGGACCCACTGTTGGAGCCGACCTGCTCCAGACACATCGCATCATAGGGTATTTAGCATCTGAACATTTCAGAAACTGCTGCCATTGCCTTTTCACTTAACTTTAGTTCTTGGGAAAATGCTGGAACAAATCATTACACAAACATTTTAAGCAAGAGAAAGAGATGACATGGATTTCTCGAGAGCAAATCATGTCAATGTAGCCTATTTCCTTCATGAGCAGACAGACAGATGACATATAGTGGGGAAAAGCAGCCATTATAGTTCATGCCCTAAATCACCAAAAGCAGTGGACAGGGTGACAAGGACAGAAGCATCTTAATGTAATAAAGCTTAGATGCAGAGGCAATCAGGTAAAGACAATCAGGTGTTGCCAATCACGAGGAGGAAGGCATGAGCTCCTGTTCAGCCCACCTGTGCCCAGTTGGGGTTGGCCCCCGCAGCGCACGAGGAGCAGAACTGGGGGACCAATAAAATGGGAGTTTCCAAACCCATGGGGAGCTCACTCTAGAGCAGCCTGAGGAAGAGGATAGTCGACTCTGGAGCGTTAGCACCGAGCTAGACTAACTGATTCTAAGGGCAACTTTTGGAGTGCTGTTCTTGCACCTTGGCAAGAACACCTACTGGACCCCAAAACACCGTGGTCCAGGAAAGGATTGTCTGCAACACTTAGATGCTGCCTTTAAGGACATTTCTTCATCTCAATGTATGTTCAAAGCTGGGTGGAAAGAAGAAAAATCAACTGAACAAGCTAGTACTTCTTTTTCCTGCACAGAGACAGTTTGCATAAATCAGAAACTGGGAATTCCTTGTGTCTGATACCAAACATAAAAATAGCAGAATTATAATTGAAGACTGTGAGGATCAGGCAGCAACGCTACAGTGTAGAAAAGAAAATACATACAAAATAAAAGGTAGCGTGAGAGACATGTATGGTATTCAGCATGAGATGGATCTCAGCTCAGATACCATATCCAGTTTTGAAAACTCCTCCTTAGAATTATAAATCTGCAAGACTAATCAAGATAACAAACAGAAAGCACGAGAAAAAGTGAAGTTATATAGAACAAAAAAATTTTAAAAATACTAAAAGGCACTATATTAGTTTTCAAGTATTTATGGGATAACACAAAGTAGCATGTGGCAATACCAGCAGAATCACATCAGTACAAGCAGAAATATTTGTCTGATATACTTTAAAGTCAGTTTCATCAAGACAAATTGCTGACTCCTTAGAGTATGGCATTCACCTTGCAGTTTTTCTCAAAATTACAAGATAAAGCTACTTAGAGTCAAAGATGTAAACTTTAAAATCAAAAAAAGTATTCCAGTTGCAAAGACAGTTATGAATTGGATTGGACTGCACTGACATGCAAGGGATTTCCATCCACAGGAAAGCCAAACCTTCAAGCAGATGGCAAGCACCCACTTGCTCTGGAAGCCTATTCTGCTTCTGATGCCTTGTTACCAGACACATCAGCAACGTCCACTGCACTCTGCAGAGCAGGAGATGGCCAGAGCAATGGACCTTCTCCTTGTTTGAGAAGTCAAGATTAATTATTGTCATTGAAAATACCCCATGATCTAAGTCAGGTGCTGCTTGGCTTTAGATGAAGTGATGGGAACAGCAGTTTCAACAAGGAGCACCTATAACTAAACATTAAAGTAAGGATCTTTGGCATCATTTCATGTTAAATGTCTGCATTACGAACATGACATCTCAAGGTAAGCTAAAAAGTATCTCCTAGCACATTCCTTAACAAGATAGCCATTTTTTTAGTCTTTGCATTTTTATAGTGCTGTTAGTGCACATCCTTGTTCATTTTAAAATTAATTTTAAAAATACTTCTCTAAAGCTAAAGTTCAACATCAGTTTTGCAGTTTAAGCTCCTCCATAATTGTCAAAATCTCCTTACGTCAACACTGTAAGCCAGTGTAATATATTTGTAGGATTCTTTTAAAAACTGTGATAAAAAAGAAGTTAAAGCTATTCCTCACACTAGCAACCCCAGAGCTCTGTCAAGATGACTGCATCTTCAGTCTGTCAAGTTCAGGTGCTATTTCTGCTTTTTTAGAAAAAACCTACATTTCACACTGCAATGTGATGGTTTCTGAGGAACACAGCTGTCATTTTGCACCCCTCTTACACAATAAAAACATGGCCTGATACACCCTATTAGCAGTGCTGCTGTCTTTCCAGAGAACAGAAGCCAAATTTGCATGCAGAGCTGCGATTCTTTTTCTTAGACCATTTTGTACAGCATCATTGACAACACACACAGATTTCTACTGAAACTGTTGAACTGTTGATTTCTTAAGGCTGTTCTTAAGCACAATAGTTTTTTGGTTAAATGTTTGAGCTTTGATAAGTAAAGGTACAGAATTGCTGCATGAAAGGTCCAATGGCACAGAGGGGACACTGCTGCTCTGTATTCCTAGTCCTGAGCAATCCCTCATTCTCTGCAGGTTGTGGAGTTAGGGCAACCATCTCTGAAGCTGAACAAAACAGCTGCTCCAATAGCACATCAACACCCGTCCAGGAGAGGAACCAAGGGAAAATACCACATCCACTGAAATCCAGTTTGAAAAAATGCACACGTGGTTTAGGAGCAGAGTGAGACAGAGACAACATTTCAAGAGAAAGGCTATGCAAAGCAGTTCCCCTTCTGCATATGCCACCACTCACATCTTTGAGGGACTGGGTTCAGAGCCATACCAGGGCCAAGACTGGAAAGAGCCCAAGATGCTGGAGAGAACCCTTCCACAGTAGAGCATTCAAGAAGGGAGCCTAATCCAAGTTATCTCAAAAGTCTTTGAAGTGGGCATTGCAGTTAATAGTCCTCTGGTAATGCCTTCCTTGATAGGCTGGAGCAAAATCTTTTATTTTTTATCTTTTAATTGGAAAATGGCCACCTTTAGAAGAGGGAGGACAGCACTGATCCTGTTTGAGGCCAGTTGCTATTAGTCTCAGGAGGGAGTTAAGGTACTTTATAGAGATGCATGTTGTTTTGATCAAACTATATTTATTTAATGTTACGTAGAGCTAAGTACACAAGAAGCTGTGAAAAGCAGCAAATCTTGCCTTGGGCCTGCAGCACAGCTCTTGCCAATAATACAGAAAAAATGTATCGAGCTGGCATAATTTTTTTTACTTTTTTTCAAAAGAATTTCCTGGGCAGGGCAACTAAAAAAACCCTGGCAATAATAATGTTAACACAACAAATGATATCATTTACACACCTGCCTGATTTCCCAACAATTCTCTTTTTCTCAATATTTTTTTTTTTTTAAATTATCTTAATTATTGAATAAATACTTCAACCAGAAACTTTTTTTTTCCATAAAAAATTCTATCCAGTAATTAAAGTGAAGTATGCAACAAGGAGAGGTTACCTTGAGGATATCACTAAAATAACCATGTCCACACATAACTAGATCATCTAACCTGCCAGGGTCCCAAAGATGCAACTTACACTATCAGTCTGAACAGTTTCCAGAACACCCACAAACCTGATTATCTCTTTGCTCAGCAAGATGAAGCCATACACACATAAACCAGCATTCTTCAAACTACTTTTGTTTGGCCTTCTTGTTAGTGAAATTAACCAACTCTGGCTTTGTTCAAATCTATTGAATAAGATTAACTATCCACCCGACACTATCCTACAAACACCCTCTCCATACTTGCAAGGTCTCTTCAGTCCACAGCATGAGCAGAGTGGTGGGGAGGACCTCATCCCTGCTATGCCCCGATAGTACAGCATCAAATGAGGCTTTTCACTTTGTTGTCTGAATATCTCCACTCTTTGCATCCTTTCCTAAACTGTAAGAACTTCAAACACTCTTCTTCCATAGTCCAGGATAATGGAAATGGTCCCAAAAGTCTTCTGTGGTTCCTAGGAATCATAATATAAAATAATCCAGGGATTTTTGCCATTCCCCAAATGTAAACCAGCAAAATTCCCAATTTAAAATATAAAGGACTCCAACCAAACGTCAGCTAAAACATTTGCTTTGGTGGAAGGCACAATTCTCTGAAATATTTTGGATAAACAACCACCAAACAAGCATGGTAAAATGGTAATGGCAAAAGCCAGAAAACAAGTAGATATCCTAAAAGCTATATGCAACAGCAACACAAGCAACAGGAATAATTCCAGACAGCATGATAAAAAGAAACAACAGCTAAGCTGTTTTCCAACAGCAAGAGAATCCATCCCTCCCTGCTTGAGGAGTTTTCAGTCAACAGGACAAAACTGCACTCTTGTACATACAATGACATCAGCTGATATCTCACCTCTCTTCTCTATTTCATATGCATCTAGAAAAAATAATCTTTGAGTGCCTATTTCAATTTCTCTTTTCTTCCCATTTTATTAAATTCAAGCTTTGGGAAATTCCCCTGATTTCTTTCTCTGGAGGAGCAAGAGACTTAGGCAATGGCAAGCCAAATTTAGGCTACTAGAAATCACCAGAGACCCAACTAAAATTAGCTTTCCAGATGGTCTCAGTATCTGGAGACACTGAGGGTGCTGCATAAGACAACTTCACCTCAAATAGCTAAAGATCAAACCTGTGACTGAAACAGATATGGGTGATATTGGGGTGTATTCCAACACCTGAAATCAAAATGTCCTGTAAACTTTAATTCAGTCTGGTAGCAAACTGTGGAGGAGGAGAGCATTGGTCATGTTTCCTATCTGACAATTGAAGGAAAAGTTTTACTGAGTTAAAAGTTAGTCTGATCCCTCATGAAAGATGGGCCTGTTGAAATCAGGCCTCAATCAATTTGCCCAAAAACAATAAATCAACGTAATTAAATTATTTACAGTTTTCGTGTAGAGTTAAGGTTTCCCTAGCTAGCCAAATATCTCTATGTAGGTATTATTTATAAACTTTCCTTTTCTGAAGGAAACGTAAACATACATATACAAAAACATGAAGACTACACACCTAAGCACTCAAAACTTAGGAAATGCCAGAATTAAGTTTGCATGGGCAAAAGAAAATATTTTTCTCTTAATTTCATTCCCAGAAATGGTGAAACCATTTTTTGTTGAAGTTTTCCAAAAAATTCATCTGAGGCAGACATTCAGCACGGAAAGTTTCAGCCCAAACAGTTAAAATTTGGCAAAGTTATATGCCACTGAAAACAGGGTCTTATAATGGGAAATGTGAGGCAAGCTTAATTACAGGCAGCACTACCAGCAGCATTTATAATATATTTAGGACTAAAATTTCGCACTGTCTTTGCTACATCTGTTTTTCTAGGAAAACTGTACAGAATTATTTGAAAATTCTTATATATGTTTAAATTTCAGACTGTGTTTGTAAGTCTGGGGTCTTTGACAAACTTGGCCAAAACTACAAAACAGTTGTTCTACCAGCCATAGAAGTAATTACTTAAGAAGAAAAAAATCTCACTTGTATGATATGAAGTAGAAGCAGCCACAGGTTTTCAAAGGATATCAATACTCCCAAAAGTTTCAAGTTTTAACTCTGACATTTTTTGTTTGTATATTTCAATCAACTCTAGAACTGGACAAATTGTGCTTTTTTGAAAGAAGTTGTTTTCAAGACAAAATCAAATTAGTACAGACTTTCAGACTTTTCAGCAGATCTTAACAGCGCCTGTAGTTTCAAAAGGAAAGGAACTAAGTTCAAAATAAATGGATATATACACTGGTAGACACCAGAGCTGGCTGGCACCACTGCAGTGCTCATTTCTTCCTATCCCAGGTTTCTCTATGAGCTTCTGGCAGCATCTATTCTGCATTCATCTCCTATTCCATATAGAATCCACAAATTGCAATATTATCTTGCAACACTGGATGAATTCTTTATCAGGTAATAAATCACAGCCTTCAACATTTTTATGGTTATAAATTAGCATGTACCCTTAATAAAGAATTCTCGAGGTCCAAACACACAGCCAGGGTTACAAAGAAACATTAAGGACAGCACCAGACCTTAACACACTTTTTGGTTTGGGGTTGGTTTATGAGAGGATGGCAGCATTACTATATCCAAATAGCTTCCTGGCTAATGCTAAACTGCTCACTACAGTTACTGACTGTGAGTTATACACTTTTCTTTATTTTATTTTTATGGATGTCAGTAGAAGTCTTCTGCCTTTTTAGGGCAGAAGAAGAACCGGAAGATGGTGATAGGTTTCCCACCCCATTTCTACTAACTAGCAATCCAAAAATGATTTCCAGGAACTCAGAAACTGAATATGGTAGTGTAGGGACTGACAGAAAAATAGGCAAGAGCATGGAACAAATTTCTTTGCTTTCTGGTTTACTGAGTTCCTAAAACCAGTGAAAATGTATCTTCTGTAAACATAAAGTTCTGTTTTGTTCTATAAGAAAAACACATTTACCAAGAAGCAGAACAAGTTCTGGTCACAGCCATGCCTGAGATGCAGGAAGTCTGCTTCCAGGTCTCTCACTGACTACTAGCTTTCTGTTTAACTTTGGCTAATTCAATTACTTCTTCCAGGCCTCAGCTTCCTATTTTTAAAGTGTAAATACCACCACCTCCCTTCTCCTGCTCTTTTCTACTTAGATGGTATGCTCTTTCAGGTGAGCTCTGCTTCACCCTGTACAGTGTATGCTACCACCCCTGCAACAGCAAAACACACTCTGGGGGGATTTCACTACAGTAGCGCGACAATTGAAATAAATCCCAACTCTTTATGCTGCCAGTTGATTACATGCATCATTTGCAGCAGACTTTCATTCATTTTAATTAGCATTCATATTTTATTTGGTGTTTCTTCGGTTTGCCTCTTTTGAGGCAAACCTACCAGAACTATTTCTAATGTTCTATTCAGCTGAACTTCACAGTGACTTCTTTATTCACTTCAATAATACAGAGCAACATAAAGGAAGCCTGTGAGGCAAGGCATCTATGGTAGGAAAAATAAAGGTGACCTGTAAAGTACTTCTCCAACTTTCCTAAAGACTTCATATTTGTAACTTATAAATCACAGAGGTTTGTTCCATGGTGATCTTGCCAATTATGCTACATTGCAATGAACATCTTTAAGAGCTCATGGTGACACAATGGCTTCTTGATTGAGTGCATTTGCACAAAATTTCCTACATCAATCTCGCAGCACCAATGGAGATGATGTAAGAAAGTTGAGAAATAACTACCAACCGTAAAAAAGCTAAGGTTGCCCTCAGCAGTTGAGCACCAGTTACTTTTTAAAAGTGATGCTGAGGTTTAAAGCTTTGAGTGCAACATCATCCTTATGAAAACAAGTGTGGAAGAACTTTATTTACAGCAGAAAATTTCACATTGTGTCTGCCTAAACTGGAGAGCATTGCTGTGATTCTGTGATCTCCTGAAGTTTACTGAATTGTAAAATTTGTTTCAGACTTGACACTGAGAGACAGCTTCACTAACACTGCTTTTCATAGTAAAGAAAATCCCCCACTTTGTATGAAATATTACAGAACACACATCTGTTTTTTTCTTTGGCCTATTTGCATCACCACAGGCCAACATCACAGATATATTACGCTTTCAGAGCCAGTCTGATACAGTGGTATACTGACAAGAGCTAGATCCAATTTATCTCTAAGCTCAAGAATGTTTCATCTCATCTTCATTTCTCTCTACCTGTATCCCAGTGAAGGTTTCTAAAAGAATGAGACTTGACCCGGCTGCTAATTAGGCAGATGAGCTTCCACAGCTTGGCCACATAACACCATTTCACTTGTGAAGTCATCCTATTTTAGTGTACTTTCATCAACTGTCTTAATGATTAGCTAGTAGTCATTATCTATGAGCATCATACAAACCCAGCCTGATGATGCCTTCACCCTCAAGACTATGCTCACAATGCAGTTTTACCTCTCTGCTGCCTGTGCTGGAGGTGAATTGGGGAGCTTAGGATCAAACTGAGGTCTCAAATAATAAAGAACTGGAGATTTTTTTACTCCAGGGACAGAGGCTATCCTGTGGCACTGTAAGCTGAACAGTAAAGGGTTAAACTATCTTAACCCCACAGACCTAGTCCTCCTTTCCAATGTTAATACTCTGGCACCCCCTGATCCCTTCAAGAACTTTAAGGCTCAGGAGGAATGAAGGATGGGGAGAAAAGATAATTTAGCAGTTTCAGATATGTAAAACTATAGCACTGAATTTCATGAAAATGTTCAGAGTACTCTGATAGCATTCAACTCAAATAAAGCATTTTTACAGTATTTATCCTAGATCTCAGGTGTACAAAAGCACACACATTTCGTCAGACTTCTCCAGTATCACACACATGGTGGAGGAACAATGTCTTCCAATACATCAGATCACTTTCCATGCACTGTTTTCATGAAAATTACAATATTTTCTTATAGCCCCATTTTAACTTTGGACATAACATCACTGAAAAGGAAAGGGTTTGTGGAACAACAGAATGTGATGCTGTACACTTCACTGTCATCCTGAACTACCAAACACACAGGCATAGCATCTAGCGCAAACCAGACCAATGTCTGGAAGAACAAGCCATAGAAAAACTGTCAAAGCTGCTTTTTTCCTTAACAAACATCTAGGCTGCCTGCCAGTGCTGTGAAGCAGCCAGGGTACTGGAGCACTAGCCTTTCAAGGGACAAGTCTTGCTTCTGTTGCTCATCCATGTTAGAGTGGTGCAGCCTTTACCCTGCCATCACCCAACTAGGCTCTTGTGCTGCAGTAGTTTCAGGGGAACTCCACACATGATCAGCAGTTTGGGAAGGTTAACCTAAAACACATCTGTCAGCAATTACACTCACTCACTGAAGCACAAAAGAATGCTGCTTATTTGTATTAAGCTGTAAATGCAACATGACATCAACTTCCAAATGGAGAGATAAGTCTGTCAGTACCTAAGCTGAACACTGCACATGATCACAGACAGGCAGGGCATCAATTATCTTCTTATTACCAAACCTTAATCTGGTTGCATATAAATCAGAACTGTTTGCTATCACTTATGATTTATTAGTCCAGTAAAAAAGAACCCCTCTCAAAAACTAATATTCCTTCTCATAATCATACTTTTATACACGTAACACCTGGAGTTCTCCAAAACCTAATGCACAAAGTCTCTGGATTTAAAGCCATCAACTGCTAAAGGACAAAGAGAAAGACTGCTAATTATGTAAGAAAATCAATGCATCCTACCAGGTACACCCAAACCAATTTAATGGGACAGCATTTCACAAAATACCCTTAATAACTTGAAACTCTGAAGAAAGCTAGAGTAGCTGCCATATTCACCCTATTGTAGGCTACAGAAATGTCTGTTATTAATATGCAATATATATTACTCATAAAGAACATATTAATCAGCTATCAAGTATTGACCCAATATAGTCTTTGTGGCCTTCATGATTAGGTCCTATAACACTTGAATTACTCTCTTCCATTTTTAGCTCCTGGAGAAACCTAAAGATAGCTGTTACTCAAGACATTAGCAGTCACACTGACTGAACTGTGATACAGATTTTGTTTCTGCTCTCCAGTGGTATCAGCAAAAGCTCAGAAGTCAAAATAGGCTTCCAGAACCAGGATTGTTTCACAGGCTGTCAAGGATGGGCAATGTGGCTGTATGAATGAAATCCAACCTGCAAGTCAAACAGAAATACCAGCCAGTATGCCACAGCCACAGAGCTGGTGGTTACAGAAGGAGCTTTTAAATGGTTGAGAGACATGGAAAATGCCACAATTACAGAACTGTAGATTACTTATGCAAATATTTTTCATATGTCCTCCCACACCAAGCGACTTTTGATTTTAGGCTTGTTTTCTTAGGGAAACAAGGCTTAAGCAACCACGAAGTCTGTTTACTCCACCCAACAACCTGTGCCATTCATTACTACATCTCTGTCAAATTTATTTGAGGCTTGTTGTCCTGCAAAAGTCATGAAAACACATGGCCAGATAGAAGAGAGTACTTCACGAGAGAGACAAAATCATGTTGCTGCCTTTATTACACAAGGTTTACTCCTACCTACCAGAGATCCAAATTGTTGGTAACAAATCCTTGAGAACCTCGTTTCATCAACTCTGCTCCATATGAAACATATTAATTGCATATTAGTAACAGAAGGGCAAGAGAGACAGCCTCATCTTTTGCACTCTTGTCTCCCTTACAGAAAGGCAGCCATGCAGCATGGCCTGCTGCTCTGTGACAACCAGCTGGTGTAATTGGTAAAACATGATACTGAAAATAATAACAGAATTCAGGATTAAAAGAATAAAACCTTTAGAAGAACACAACCTTCAAATTATGATTTTGGTTTTGCACTTAAACAAGGTAGCATGCATGGCTCCATTATTAAAGACTCCTAGCTGGAAAACTTTACCCCAGCCATATTTGTCATATGGTCTCCCTTTAGTTCCCAAGGAAGCTCCCTGGTAAAAGAGGGAGGATGACTGAACTACACCTTCCTACTTCTTGCAGCAGATGAGGAAGGAGTGAACTACAAACATGATCCATAGCAACTCTCAGAGCTGGTATGTGACAATAAAGTGAATTAGAAGCACATGTGCTAAAGGAGAGTGTAATGTAACTGGCATGCTCAAGATGTGAGTTAAGCAAGACATCGACTGGGAGATTAAATTACGAAGGTGTCGAATTCACAGAAGGGATGGAGGCAACAAAGCAGAAATAGTTGGCAAGACGGGGAAAATAAACATTACATCAGAAAAGATTTTAGAAAACAGCAGGTTTTGTCGACACCACAAGAAGAAACTTGGACTAAATAAAGAAGGAAAACTATGGCAAGGTGGGAGCCGAAAGTGGCTGAAACACTTAAGTCCAGACAGATCATTGTGTTACATGTAAAGTGTGCCAGCAGAGGCAAGAAAAGAAAGAAAAAACAAAGCAGGACTTGTGCCTGTTAATTTCTTACGCAGAAGCCCAGAGAGCACTATGGGCTTCCTTCTTGAAAACAAACCAAACAGACAGCAGTAAAAACTTTTGTGAACACACAAACTCCATGAAACAGGGTAAACACAAAGAATTGCTGTAGGACAAATGATGCGTTGATGTCAGGACAAGAAAATAGTACCTGTTATAAAATAAGATAGGAAAGTGGCCCTGTCTGAGAGGAAAAAGAAATAAAAAGGGAAGATGTGTGCCATTTCTATAAAGTAGGATCTGTATTAGGTCTAACAGACAAATATTATTACCCATAAAGAGGTTAATTATACTGAATTTGCATAAGTAATACTAATCTGTTATTAATAAATATAAGATAACAGTGTTACGGCCTTCACTGCCTGAAGAGAACAGTCATTTCTGGAGTTACATATACTTAAAACAATGAAATCAGAAAGCATTTACAGTCCAAGACCTAGTCATTGTATGCACACAAAAACATCTCCAAATTTATAGCTACACACAGCACATTTTTTTCTTTTTTTAGAGACAGGAGTTTTGTATTCTTTCAAAGATCTGAGTTGCAAGTTTTGGTCTCCAGGGAGATAGGAGAGAAAAAAAAAAAAAAAAAAGAAACAACAACCAATCCCTGAATGTGTTCAGTTCTGTCATGTCTCTTTCCTACCCACTTTATCATCTCTCTCCCTTGATTACTTGCCATCAGAAAGATATCACCCCAAATATTTTGATTATTTTGAAGCTTATTCATTTAGATTGTGCTTCTTCTCCAGCAGGAGACATATTCATAGGGAGAGAGTTCATAACTTCACTTGCTCATTTAATGCCCCACCAAAACCATTTATAACTTCACACAGCTTTCTGCTATGAACATTTTTCATGTACAGCAAGCACTACAACAGTTTTTTTCCTGCCAGAAAACACTGACATATCCTTAAACTTGTAATACATGTAATACATAACAACATTACAAATCAATAATTCTTCTACTACTGTGAACCTCATGGTGTTCATTAATGTTGTGCTATGATACTATCATAATATTCCTTTGTTGCTAAATTACTTCCCCAAGCACTTCATTGGTCTTCAGTTAAAAGTATCACCACTGAAGCCTGCTCCCCCATCAACACTGGATTCTCAGTCTAATCAGACTGGACAAGCAAATCATCACACCATTATGTTGTGACACTAATTCCCAGTCTGACAGTTTCCCACTATACTGAACACTTTTTACAAAAGTACAGGGAGATAAACGGACTTTCTTTCAGAAATTCAGACCTAGATAAGAAGCCATTCTGAAGAAATACAGCAATGTTGACATCCCAACATGAGCAAATAAGACTGACCAGTCTATTCATAAGTGATTTTCATGTACAGTCAAATAAAAACAATCAGAGCTTGTTAGGACCTGAACATTTGTCCAAAATCAAGAGATAAATAAAATTGAGATGTTAGAAAAGCTCAAGCAGCAAGAAACGAACAGAGGAGAAAACTCAGGCTTGTGTCTTTTTTACTCTTTCACTTTAAGAAAAAAAAAAAAAATGTAGACAACCACTTTCCCATACACACATGGCTGTGTAGTACAAAACAGTCTTCTGACTGGTCATCTTTCCATGTGGGACTTTCAAGTCCTGGCAACAGCCATGGAAACTATTCTGTCATCACCCCCTTCAGCACCCTATCTCATAAGGGTGATTAACCTCAGAGCCACTTCTGGGACTTGTAAATGCTAGCCCGTCCCTAAGATGGGTCTTAGGAAGTATCCATGTTTCCCATAAAAGAGCTCCCACAGGTTAACACAGGAAGAATCAAGGATCTTTAAAAGCAAATCAAAGCCCCAAGCACATGGAAGCACCTCTTCATCTGCTAAATGACCACTTACTCTCACATCAGAACAAAATTCAACCTACATGATGGGTATGCACATGGCAGAAACATACACCTGGAGTTAATTTCAGCAATTCTGCTGGGAGTTGTGTGCACTGCAAAAAAACCAAAATCAACCAACAAACAAACAAACAAACAAAAACAACACAACAACACATAGAGGAAGAGAGGTCAGGAAGGAAAAGAGTAGATCAAAAGACAAAGTGGCTTGTTTGTGAGTAAAAATGGGAATTACTCCAAAGTTAGTATCTGTAACCTCCAAAACAAAGTAACGGTCCCTATGAAAGTCTCCTATAAATTAAATAAAACTTAACCCTGGAGAACTGAGCTTTTCAAAGTGAACAACAGGCCCCCAGTCTAGGTCTTAAAACTGCCCATTGTTCATAAACACCAATCCAACCAAAAATTTGGAAAAACAAGCAAGCAAACAACAAACAAGCAAACAACAAACACACAACACACACACAACACACACGCAAACAACAAACACCAACCAAACACCAACCAAGCAAAACCAACCAAGCAAAAACCAAGCAAAAACCAAACAAATCAAAACCAAACCAAAAAAACAAACAAAAAACAAACAAAAAAACAAACAAAAAAACAAAAACAAAACCAAAAAAACACCAAAAAAAACCAAAAAAACCCCTACAATCTTCAAAAAAACGCTGTCTTACCTTCTTAATCTCTTGACTGTAGTAGATGCCTACCCCCAGGAACAGCAAAACAGAGAAATCTGACGAAGACTCTGAGGACTTAAGTAGTATTTACGGTGGATATGCTGAATCTTACATTGATATTTCTTACTCTAGCTGGCTTAATATATACTCTTACACATGTGGAGCAATCCTTAAGGGTCCCTTATCCTGCTGCTCCAAAAAGCACCTCAACTCAGAACATAAGCATTTTCCCAGATCTCAGAAGAAATATGTTTAAGTTCATCTACTTTTTATAAACTAGCCTTGAAACACTAAACCACGGGTGAAGCTTTAGAAAAAAAAATAAAATCCACAAACCATCAAGAAAAAAACTCAACACAAAATAAGCCACATAAAATCAAAGTTTAATTCTGAAAAACACAATCTATTTTAAAAATCAATTCAGACCAATTCCCCTTTATGCCTGGTCCTGGGCAGTGTAATCAGAAGTATCATTTTTATACCTCATTATAAATTATAAGTTATTCCACAGACTGTAATCAATGCCTTCGTGTGTATGTGAATTACACAGGACACATATAAATTAATGGAGACTTAATTATTACATTGTGCTAAGATGTTAATTTAGTTTTCTTCCACAGTGGAAAACTCCAGGTGGAACGTCTAGTTCATGATGCTGCACACCTGCCTTTTCTCCACCCAACAAGGCACCAAACAGATACTACTTAATATTCTATAAAAATGTTGGGATACAACTTAATCTAGCACTATTACATTATTTTCGTGTTTTGGTTTTTTCCTAAAGGGGGAATACAATGTTCTGTGCAGTGTTTTGTTTTTAACAAATATAATGTTGGATACAGTGCAAACTGATCTTGTTATATTGTTTCGTTTTTCACCAAAACACAAATCTGTTTCTGTTACCATGTTTCATTTTTAACCAAAATACTTGGCATTTACATCTCCTGATACTTATTTAACTCCAGCCAGGTCCTGTCTGCCACTACCCCCGGAACAGCAACACTCCAGGTGGAAACTGCCCCGGAGCCCCTGAAATTATCCTTGATGGCCTGACCTGATTACTGGAGTAGCTACAGACTAACAGCTGAGGCAGGGGGGTTAAGAAACTGCCTCAACCCAAGGCCCCTCTCCCCTTGCTATGGGGGGTACTCCACCATACACAGCACCAGATGCACAAAAATAACCCACCCTTGAAGGCTGTGGGGTGTCAGCCAGTTGCTGCCTCAGCCCCACAGGCAGCCAGACATGCCTCGGAGCCTTGTCCCCACAGCCACCTTTGTCCCCACAGCCGCCCTTTTCCTCATAGCTGCCATCCTCCCCAGGGCTGCCCTTTTCCTCACAGCCGCCATCCTCCTCGCAGCCTTCACCTCAGGCAGCACGCAGTGCCAAGAACGAGCTCGGACACAGCACGTGCTCTTTCCAGAAGGTTCCGTGCAGCGCTCTCCCCCACGCCCGCACCTGTGCCCGAAGTGCTGGAATGTACCATCCGCTCCATAGAAGAGGGAGGGTTGGGAGCTGGCAGACAGACGGCACTATGGAAAAGCCCTCTCTAAAATGCTGCATAATTGATGCTGAAATACCTGAAAGGCCGAGCCGCAGGGATTAAGCAGACAGCCATTTGAGCCTGCTATTTCCCTAAAACCAGAGGCCCTTCCTTTCCAGCCCATTCCTGCACAACGGTTTGTTCCGCCCTCGCTCACAGCTGTGAGGAGAAAGCCCGGGGGGCTGCGGGCATGGAACAGCTCTACCCGTGGTGGTTTTACCCGGGAGTTATGCGGTTCAAGCTGATATTAAAAAAAAAACGTTCCTGGGAGCAAGCAGTTGAGTGAGTGGAGGGAAAGGTTCCCCTCAGGACAGAGCTGCTTCCCCTCAGAATGGGGAGGGATGTGCCTCCCGACGGACCCGGCGTTCTTGACGGTAAAGTAACAAAAACAACACAATGCTGCTGAGACCAAACTTTCCCTTGTGCATCAGAGGGATAAAACCAGCCTAAAACGCTCCCTTCTGGCACTGTCCTGATTCCTTTCCAGTCAGTGCAGACTGATGGGTGAAGGCGATGGGTTGCACCTGCTCTGCTGGCAGGGCACCACCTCCCCGGGCATGTTTCCTGGCTGCTCCCACCTGGCCATTTGCTCAAGTTTTTAAAAAAGCAATAGATATTTTAAAAATAGTTTCTATACCACCCTTTGACATTTAAAATGACCCCCTAGTTTCGTCTCTATTTTGCCAGTCTGTTAGCAGCTCTCCCAGCCTCACAAAAACTCCCACTGGAATAAAGTAAAGACTATGGTTTGGCATGAGAGACTGTCTGATCATAGAAGCATAGAATAATAGAATTGTCTGGGTTGGAAGGGGCCTCAGAGATCATCAAGTCCAACCCTTGATCCACTGCCTCTGTAGTTACTAGACCATGGCACTGAGTGCCACATCCAGTCTCTTTTTAAATATCTCCAGGGACGGAGAATCCACTACTTCCCGGGGCAGCCCATTCCAATGCCTGATCACCCTCTCTGTAAAGAAATTCTTTCTAATATCCAACCTAAACTTCCCCCGGCACAACTTAAGACCGTGTCCTCTTGTCTTGCTGAGAGGTGCCTGGGAAAAGAGACCAACCCCCCCCTGGCTCCAACCTCCTTTCAGGGAGCTGTAGAGAGTGAGTGATGATACAAGACTGCTAGCTGTGCCCAAAACTGAAAGTTGCATGATTATCTTCCATCTTTTGGTTTTTTGTGCTCCTGTTCTCTTTAAGACTTTGTCCTTCCTACAGCTAAGGGACCCCCAGTTTTCCTGCAGATCCTCCCTCCTGGCTTTGTTGCTGAGAGAACATACAGCAAAACAACCTGTAGTTCAAATAGCAGCAAAGATATTTTATCATCCTTCCTCTCCTATCTTACAACTTCTTCAAATTCCCCAGAGAAAGGGCAAAGTATTGCCTGCTCTCCTCAGCACCCGTCTATTTTGCTATCAGAAGGAAGTAGGTAAGAAATCCAAACCCAAACAGGGCTTTTCCCTCAGGCAGACAAGAACAGTGTGACAACTGACGTGTCATCTTAACACCAATCCATCACCAACAGATTTATGATTAAACTGTAAAAACTGGCAATACTGGAAGGAGTTAGCATCATAGAAGATCTTAGGGGAGTTTTGGACTAGTTACTCAGTAGCTGCTTCATCAAAAGATAAATTCATCCTGGCTGCACAGTGCTTTTGCTGCTGTTAACTGAAAATAATTTTCAGTTGGCAGTACCTGAAACATGAAGTACATCTGGTTTACCCAGGTGTAACACAAGGCTGAACTTTGCATTTTTACGATAACAGAGTAACAACTGCTGATGTTAAAACTCACAGTAATGATCCTCAGTAAAGTATTTTTCCCAAATGGGAGTATATTAACTCACAGACTCTGTGCATCTTTTCTCATGTATGCTATTCAGGTCTGTATTTCTCAACACACACTCTGCACATTCAGCCACATACTTAACATTAGGTTTCACAAAAGTATAAAACTTGCAAGTACCTCAGACATTTACATCAATCCACCTGACACAGGAGGTGATCCTTCAAAGCACCTGCAGTTTATTTGTCATCAAGACAACCTAAAAGGTCCAAAATGACGAATCTGGGTAGCATCGTAGAATAAAATAACATGGGGAAAAAAATAGGCCTCATCCATGAGAAAATACTTTGTTGCCTGTCTTAATATTCACAGTCACACTTGTACTTTTCAGGCTGTCAGTGAGCTCTGCAAAACAGGTTCCAAGCTGTTACAGTCTGGGAGGGGACAGCCTCAGGAGCACTAGGGAATAAGCTAAATCCTCACTGAAGCTATGAATAAGCTGAGAGGATGATACAAACTTGCAAGTACCCTCCTTAGTTTTACCATGTTACCTACTTTCAGTAAAGCAGTTGCAACTAGGCTCAACAAAAAAAGTGCATTTTCTAAATGGGGTACTGGGCCTAGAAGATCAGAAAATGTGTCTAATTTCATTTTGAAAGGAGAGAGTGCAGAGAACTTGATTTGTAGCCTGCACCCTGCTTTAAGGTCCTGCATGATGAAAGCTGTTAGTTTACTTTCAGGGTCCAATTCTGGTAGTCCTTAATTACCCTGATCAACACTTCATTACTTGAATAAAACCTTGGGGTTCAGCAGGTCTGTTTGTGTGAAGTGCTATTCAGACTGAGAGCTGCAGTTTGGCTTCAGTGCTAATTGCTTCTCCTGTGTCTTTATATAACATGAGAGCTTCTAAATGCTTTTCCAAATAAGCTAGAGAGAATACTGCATGTCTGTTCTTTTTTTACCTAAAAGAAATGCAGCCCTGCCCTATTTACAGTCATTATCAAAATCTCTGTTTAAACCCTGAGATTTGCACATTTTTACTGTTTAACACAGTTTGGGCGACTTTCAATTTTGTCTAAGTTATTATCTTGCAGTAATTGTCTTGTTCTGGCCTCTCCTCCCATGGCACATAGTGTGCAGTAAAGCTGGACACCGAATCTTTTATTTAATACTTGTTTTGAGAAACTGGAATTTTAGGTGCTGGAAAAAACAAGAGCAGCTCCAGAGGACAAATTTACTAGGTCAGAGCTCTGAGAAGTGTTACATAGACCTCCTGACACAAAAACAGTTTTAGCCTGTTGGGAACAGGCTTAATTTGAGTAATTGAGCCTGACATGGCTGTGACTGAATGTGGCTGAAATCCACTTTAGAGCCCCTAGAGCAAGAAGATAAGTCAAATCTACCACTTGAAAAAAATTTTTTTTTCATATCATTTATAGGCAATACTATGTTAATGGTGTAGCAGCTGCAAAATGTCAAGGTCTCAGCTACAATCTGGGGGAAGAAGCAGAAGTTTAATTTGTTACCCAACAACCTGAGGCTCAGAGATGTTGTTCCCTGTCAGTGTGAAAAGCATGAAGCAAGGATCTGGTCACTTGTGCAAGGGCAACTGTGCTACATGAGCATTCAGGATAGGAACATCCTGACCAGTTGCTTTCATTTAGCACAGTAAGATTCAGCAGGACTGGAAAGGGACATCTTTCAAGGCATTCAAAGGGAGCTCTTAAAATACAAGTTCTAAAGCGATGAACCGCTCCTTTGCTCTTGTGAGGAGCAGAAAGGAACACTGAATTAGTGCTTGAATGAACCCCAACCTGTTTTCAAAGTCATTGATGAGAGTTCTCAAGCCTGGCTAGTAATTTGAAAATATTTACAGCCACAATTTAAAAAAAAAAAAAAAAAAAAAAAGTTTTAAAGTCTCATCTTTATGGTGGGAGAGATTCAGAGAGCATTCCTGATGGACAGTCAGCTAGATGTGTTCCAGCTTTTTGTGAAGTTGTCTCCTGCAAGACTTGCTAAAGTGTTTCTCCAGTCATGAGACCAGGCTGCAGGAAGTTAAGCCTTGTCATCACCTTGGTGACTCACCTTGCAGTTTCAATTGGACAAATTACTCCTCACATCTCCTTTTTAGAAAAATAAACCACTGTGTTGAGTTGTTAGCACAGAATAGCTGCCACATTCCAGCCTGGGCAGATGGATTACAGCAGTGAGTCATCAAATTGAATGTACAGGCAGGACAGTTAAGATTTACAAAGAAGCCTAAACCCAATTTATTTCACTGGAGTTAAACATGTAAACCATTTACATGCTGCTAAAACCCCTCAGCAGTGTACCTATTAGCTATAGGTCATCTGCTGCAGGAACTTCAGTTTCACAAGACAGCACTTTTTGAGTAATAAACAATGCTAACTGCCACACAATTTGTTACATCAACATGATAGGAACAGGGGAAGAATCACTGTTAGATTTTAAACTTGTCTCAAAACAAACAATGACAACATTCAGACCAAATGTGAATAAATAAATGTTCTATTCTCTTCATTTGATTGCCTTAAAAAGTGTTTTCTGGAAGACTATGACCCATAAAGCAATCTGGGCCAGAGACAATGTCTCTTGGTGGTAGTTGTGTTTGTTGACAAATCAGAAACACTAGGGAAAAAAAAATAATTACTTTGGTCTATCTCCACACAAACTGTCTTATTGTTTTTAATGGACATATTTGAATTTATATTTGTATTTATAAATAAATAAATTTGTATTAATATTTATACAACTATCTCTGAGTATGTAACCTAAGTAGTGGTAGAGCTCAAATTGAACTCCATGACAAAGACCAGATTATGTCCTGTTGTATTTTTAGTATCTTCTGCCTTCTCTCTTCAGCACTTCTATCAATTATTCGTTCAGTTATGGTCCCTAAACAGCCTAATGAGCAGGGACCTGGACACATTACACCAAAAGATACTGATGTAATAACCAAAGAATATATGCAGATGACAAAAGAGAGCAGCCGGCAAAATAAATAAGGAAATTAACTCTCCATGTAAAAAAACAATTAAAAACCTGACTTTGTCATCAGAACTGAAAATCACATGTCAGAGACCAAGAGAAACCTTTATAATACTGGTGAAAGTGCCTCGTTCATTGCCAGAAACATATGCCAGAGACTGCATATAACCACAAAAATTACAAAATAGATATAAAAATAATTACCATAGTGAAATCTGAGCAGAACACACCCCTCTCTGCTGCAGCCCTGATGACTAGGTAAGGTAACAGGAGCACAAGTTAGGAATATTTTTTAATTTGTGTTTAACCCAATGCGTGAGATCCAGACCCTCACAGACTACCTATTTAATTGGTAAAAAGGTGGAGTTATTAGAGTCACATTTGAGATTATAACACCAATATTAAAACTCAGTAATATTTCATTTTATCCAATACCAAAAGACTGTCTATGGGAGATTCCAAGTGTTTGGAAGCCAAGAATTTAATTATATTTCCTCAGGGCAAGATACTTGCCTTCTGAAGTTGCGTTGTTTCACTACAACACAGATCTTCAGAATCTTTGTAGCTCACAAAGAGCTCCATCATCTATTTAGTTACAAATTATCTCCACTGACACCAAAGATCTACCATGAATTGGATGGAGGCCATCTCATGAAACTCTTCTGCTATTTTCTCCCCACCCTTTTTAAGGAGCAATAGTCTCCTCTTAATCTCCTCCAGAACCCTGAGTGAACCAAGATGCTTGAATTACTTTATGTAGCCCAGTGCAGTGCTTGCCCTGGCAGAACAGCCAACTAATTTGGTGTGGAAAGAAGGGAGCAATCAGATTCATCATTCAATGCATGGAACCCTGGACCTCGGAGTACACCTTTTCTGAGAAAGATAATGCACAGCATAATGGGCATTATATCTATCACTGCCTGTGTGCAAGGAAGCCACGCAGATTTATTAGAAAACAAATGACAGCTCATTTGACTGAGCACACTCTGATTCTCTTGCAGGCTTTCATACTTGTCATCAGAAAAAGAGTCTTCAAGATCCTTCACATAATATTCTACCTGATCTCATGGACATCTGGTAGATATAAAGTGGAAAGAACTGGTCTGTTTTGTCATTCTGATGCTGAAATATGTTTTCCTTCTGTATGAATAATTAACTGGTTTAATTAACTTGTCATTCTAGGTAAGGAGGTGTGATCGAAAGATGATATGAACACTGTAAGCCATCAAGCCTAAGAGCCTCCTGCTGATACCAAACTTTGGTTAAGGAAAAAACTAACAGGACAACTAAGCCCATTCTGTCATGCTCTGCCAATGGCTCCATTCTGTTCCTTAAACTCAAGAAAGAAAATCCTCCCTCACTGCTGAAGCATGGCACAGAGTGTTTGCCACAGCAGCAACTGAGAGGAAACATGGTGGTCTTATCAGCAGACTAGCTGCTGATAAGACCACCTTATGCTGATTATATTAAAATTAGCCTCCTCCCACACCTTCTCTGTGCCCATGTCAGGAACTGACAAGGTAAAGTCCCATGCTGCTAAAGATTTTTAATTTTCCATATGACAGTTCTACCTGCTGAAATGTATCTTTTGAGGTTTGATTGGTTTTTGGGTTTTGGTTTTTTTTAGAAGGAGGGGTCTACATGTGGAAACTTAGCACTGAGTTAGGAACAGAAGAAAATTCAGAACAACCAGAAAGCCAAGGCAAATGTGAAGTTGAATGGACAAGATTCTAGGCTAAGTTTATATGTCTTGTTTCCTTTTCCAGTTGACCACATCTCTCTAAGGCTGTCTTTCCAGATTTGCATCTGGAAGGGGAATCTTGAAAAAAACACAAACAAAAGAAAAAAGAACACAGAAAAGTGACTGATAACAAAAATTCAGATAAAACTTTGAAACAGAAAGGAGAAAAAAGGAACAGGCCTGTTTAAAGATAAAAAACACTAATTAAAAGGTGGGACACAGGAGCATGGAGGAGGTGTAGGAGGAAGCAGTAAGGATTGGCTGTAGTTGAGTGGAACTTGAAAGAAGCAGACATAAGGGGCTAGATCCTCAGCCTGTTTAAATTGGCATGGCTGCTTTGACTCAACAGAGCAGTACAATTTACACCAGCTGACGATCTGGCCTGATAGCTGCAAGCTTGAGGATAGACCATATTCATCATAAGGCTGTAAACCTTCCCCACCCTAGGAAAACAAGAAGCGTAATCTGGTTCCTGAGCTTGCCATAGCCAAGTGGAAAGGTGCCAAACACCTGAATATCCCATATGTGAGGCTCTATTTGGGGAAGAAAAAAAAAGATAAGAAAATAAAAACAATTTTACTGCCAAATAAAAGCTTTCCTGACACTTTCCTATAGAGAAACAATGACATCCAGTGGTGAGTTATATTAATCGCAGGGGCTTTACATGAACACTACCTCAAGAAATTTCTGCTCATACCTGCCCCAGAGAAGGGACCAGTTGCTGCACCCATTACCAATATGCAGTGCTATTCCAGTGCTTTAAAACTGTCCTTGCTGCATTCTTCTCTGATAAGCCAAGTACCTCTGCATTTTTCTGTCAGCTGCAGTTCCGAAGCCCTGCTCTAGTTCCTCAAGGGACTTAATAGCAAGTAAGAAAAATATCTCCAAGTGTTAGAAATATTGCCTTCATGAGCAACTGAAGGATTCTCAACAGGGGAGACAAAACAGAGCTTGCAGTGCCAGCAGAGCTAATCACTGCCTGTCACTGTTCTCCCATGCCAGTGATGACTATTTGCACCCTGACCTACTGGGGTCACAGACTCAGAAACAGCTCCAGGTTGGAAGATGAGAATAAAGCCTCTCACAAACTCCTATTTCTTACCCTGAAAGTAATCTGATACTTGCATAAAATTCTCCTACTCTTCTTCTCATCCCCAGCCCTGAAGAGGTCAATACAGATCTGGTCTACGATTAATAGTGCCAGGCTGAAGGCATGCCAAACATACCTGTTTACACTCCTTTCATAAGCATCACAAGATTTCTGAAGAGAACAGAAGGGGGGCTTACATAAATTGATGGTTGACACACTCAGCAAGGTACTTTATCCAGAAATGTTCTTGGAGTAAATTGTCACAGCAACACTAGTCTGAAGGCTCTTACTGAGGAGCCAGTCTCCAAAACTGACACCTTTTCTTTCCTAATTTTGTCAAAAATCCAGTCTTTCTAAGCTTTATTTCTTTTACACTTCCTAGGCATCTCACAGATTGAAGTGTCTACCACCACAAGGTACCCAAAAGTACTGTTGCTGGTACTGTTGCATTATTGGGAGGCACAGTGGAAGACAACTAGAATTTTGTGTGTTCAAGTTTTTGGGATGAAAACATCTACCAGGCAGACTTTCCCAAAGAAGCTGGATACTGGATTCCTAACAGGATTTTGTCATGAAGGTACTATAAAAAATCCCATTAGGTACTCTCTGTCATAGTTAAGTGCCTAAATAGCCCAAAGATTGACAATGGTTTCTATCAAGGATACTCAAAAAACTGTGGTAGATAGATGCTGAGGAAAAGGTTAAAGTACATCAGAGGTACTGAAGCCCTGGTAGGTGAACTATTTAAAAAGCACACAATTAGGACTGATTCTCCACTCCAATTTATTTATAACCTTCACAGGCAAGACATACAGATGAGACAGAGAAGCATATAATGAAAACGTTGCATAGGGGCACACTACAAAGTCTCAAAATCAATGCCATTTCTGCTAAATCATGGATCAGGGTTTCTAAATAGTCTATTATATGGTCCATGGTAAAGTATTTTCCCTTTTTCATTTTTGCTAACTGACCCCTTGCTCTCATATTAGGAAGCAATGTTAATTTGAGTGAATTTTCATGGTATCTTTCTTAAACACCTCACTCACATACTCTACAGCTCTTTCTTCTTCCAAGCTAAACAATTCTCACTTTTGCACTCTATCCTCAGATGTAAACCCCACCCAGCCTTCTAACCATCTCATGACATGCTTTTGGTGGACTTCCAGACCAAAGAGGTTTCCAAACTGAACCTCCAAAATGTTTGAGGTTTCCCCATCTCTGTTATAGTACTTTCCAAGAGCACACTCCCATTGAGTCTGGAGGCAGTCTTGAATCAAAACTAACCATAGCACAGTCAGGAACAAGTCTGGCTACTTTTTAATGAGGAAATATGCTCTTGGGAAGTATTATGTAGTGATCGGCAAACCTCAAACACATTGGAGGTTCTGCTTGTAAACCTCTTTGATCTAGAAGTCTCACCCTATAGCAAGAAATTGATGATCATGCACACACAGAAGTATGCCAACCACGACAGGAGAGAGATATTAGGATGGTGGGCAGGCAGTGCAGCCCCCACTACACTCATGCTGCTGACTGGAGCCATCCTAAGCTTTAAAAAGAAAATAATATTTCATTACAAATAATGAAAGAAAAATAACCTAGAAGGATGCAATTCAAGTTAACGATCACCCCTCCCCATCCCATAAACTCCCACTGCAGCTGCATCTAGGAGAGCCAGTTCTAAGTTTGCTCTCAGATCTGCAGCTGCAGAGAGCCCCCTCCAAGCCAGCTTCAGATGTTAATGTAGCTTTGACTGCTCATTGTTCCACGGTGACAGAAAAATTAAGCTCTGCTGGAATGCACCTTTTTTTTTTTTTTTTTTTTTTTTTTTTTTTTTTTTTTCCTGCTCTGCAAGAAATTTTTATTTTGGTGTGTGTCACAGTTCTCCCACTGGGACAAATCATTACACCCGCAGCTTCAGGGCTGGCATTTTATTTCAAGCTTCAGAGTCTCATGCTTTCTACATCAGAGACTTGTCCTGTCAGGTAGGTGGTAGCCAATGAGCTTTGAAACCAAGGTAGAGCCAGAAAACAAAGCAATGGACTAGGCAATCTGTGGGCATGTGCCTGCCCACCTGGCTGCCCCTTAAAGTCCTGAGTGTCAGGCCAGAGGCTGATTTTCATTCACAGCTTTTTCATCATGCTCATAAGAGTTGCAGAACAGAGAGACTTTTTGTGCTAAAAAAAAAAAAAAAAAAAAAAAAAAAAAAAAAAAAAAAAAAAAAAACTCCACAGGACCCCAGGCTTTTCATACTATTTCTTTACATCCCTATCCCCAAACACATAAATAATAGACCAAACCGTGACATTGAGGGGATAATCAAGCACTGTTAAAAGGCTTTTAAGTAAAAACAAAACTACCTTTTCTTTCTTACTAAGTCCATGAGATCAAGACATTGCTGTTTCCAAGTTACAGACTGCACTGTGCAATGCTACAGTAACTGCATTGGAAGAGAGTCATGACAGGCCAAAACAGGGTTATGTACCTGCAGTCTCCAGCAAGGAGAGCATTAGTCCTAAATTCCTCCTAAAGTCCTAAATGATTCTGAGGAAGTGTGAGCAACTGCTACTGTTGTGATGTCCAGCTGAGTAATATCTTATTTCTAATTTTGACATTCAAGAGGAACTTCTTGTTTGGGCTGGCTTGGCCAGAGAGCCATTGGCAGTTGCCTACAGCTCAAATGTTGATGTCAGGAGTTCAGGCTGGCATCCTGCATCTCCACAGTGCTGATGAGGATGTGTTGATCCTCAGTGAATTCTCACTTCCCATCTGCTTCAATGTCTGCCTGTACAAAAGCCACCAAACAGGACACTAACAAGTCATGTGGCTCAGTTCCCATCCACTGAAGGAAGGGTCTTGAAAATTTTTTACTATATCGCTGTGGCTCTTACTCAGGGGAAACAGAGGTCACAACCAAGAAACTTCTCCAGTGTTATCATTTTTATTTTTTATCTTACACCCAGTGTAATAGGCTGGGTATAATCTGCAAAGAGGTTGGAGGAAATAAGACGAACCAAAGTGAACCTTTCACTGTGAGGTCTGAGATTTCATTAACTTTTTATTATCAATAATATGTAACTTCAGATTATCTTTTCATCCCTGATATCTAGCCACAGAAGGTGCAGTGCCAATTCAGAAGACAGACTATGCTCATGTTTGTAACTGTACATTCCAGTTTTCCCTTGATTAACCAAGTGCAAATAACCTTAACTCAGTCTCAGAAGTGGCCCTGAGGGTATAGCTCTTGGGAGCCTAAGATTGGAAGGACTGAGGAAGAGAGGAGGTTGTACCCTCTGATTCAAACTTTCAAGTAACTAGGAGGCTTTCCAGAGGCAGCCACCCCTTATCTGACCTAATAAAAAGTTTACAATCCCATAGCACATTAGTGAGCTGAGAATGAATCAGCCCTGGAATTAGAGATAAGAAAGACTGACCTCATTTTTCTTTCTTAACCTTTCGTTCCATTCCTGCCCAAAGTTACTCAAGCTTTTTAGTCTGGTATTTCCTAGAACTTTCATGTATTTATATTAAATAAAATTAAGGGATGGGGTGCCTGTTCTGAGTCTTACGAGGTTCCACAGTCCTCTCATGCTAGTCAACCTAAAATTTTCTTTCCTCTCACCCTTCAGATCCCATCTCATGTATTTTGTTGTTGTAGTTCCTCTTCCCACTTAGGGCTTCCATGGACTCCTTGGCCATCGCTTAGTGAAACTCTCACTATTTGCTTTCTTTTTAACTATTTCACACAATTTTTTTGTCAGTCACCTGATTATTTTCCTGGCTACTTAATCCCCATCAAAACACTTGTATCTTCCATCGAATTGGAACACACACAACACAATATCCCAGATACCAAGATGCCAGTGCCACCTCAGCAAATAGCATAATTGTCTCATTATTATCTGATTTGCTGTCTCCCTGTAACTCACAGGTCCAATAATACTGCTTCCCAAATCTCTCTGTCTGATTAAGTACTTGCAGTTTCCTTTAGACATAATAGCTACATTTTTCTAAAATGATTCATGTTTGGTTTCTTCTTATTATAGCACTAATCTCTTGAGGATTCTTTTTTACAAGTGGATGGAAACACTTTTTTCCCCTTATTATTGCACAAGAGGATTTTTTGTCTTTGGACATGTCATGGTTTTGGTGGTAGCAAACCCAATTCCTGTTGTTATTAAACCATAACACACTTCAGCACAACTTAGTCATTATGGAATAACACTGTCTTGTGAGCACCACATCCACCTTACAGGAAGTGCTGAAGTAAGAGAAAGTGGGCTAGACATAGACAAAGATGAAGGATTTGCAGGCTAAATAAGAAATGAAATTCAGCTACTCCTAATGAATTAGGTTTTTTAAAAAAAATTAAGAACCAGCAACAAAGCACTAATCACGAACAGCTAAATTTTTGTTACTCAAGATTTTGTAGTGACTCCTTTCATATAGTTGAAGGACAGGAAAAAAAAAATGGTAGGAAAACTTGAATTTTTAACTGTGTATATATTTTTGATTTAAAAAATAGAGTTTGAACTTTGGATCAGCGAGGAGGCAACACATGTTCCTACAGCAACTGTCAGGATACTTGGTGTATAAAGGGGCTGCAGTCCTCTTGACTTTTCTCCCAGCCCCTCAGTCCTTCTGCCATTTCAAATAACTGCTTGCCAAACAAAAGTTCATTGTAATGGGAATAGAACACAAGTCTTTGGAAGGGCAGGGCAGGTCTCATGTATGCTGACAGCCATGGGCTGTCTCGGGCTCCATAGCTAAAATTTTGTTTGTCTGAAGACAAATATATAGGTATACATATATATATATATATGCCACTAGGTTAGCTCTGACCACCTTGTAACACTGCTAGGTTTCCATAATGTTTGGTCCAGTTTATGTTTATTTTTTTTCATCTAAACAGTCTAAACTTCAGGTCTGCTTGAAGAGTTAACTGACAACAAGAAGACCAGACTGACAACCTGCCAATAGGGAAGAGTGAGACCCTCACAAGGTATTTTCAGGACTGGAAGGTTATGCTGCTCAATTTTGTTGCAAAATCAGTACCATCTCATTGAGAGATAAGGTATGTTGGAATGAAAACTCACATGTTAAAAAACCTTTTGGTCATCAGTTACCTAGACACATCACATCTTTTTCATTCAAAAGCCCGTGGCCAGCTCCTTGACTGGTATAAAATTAACACAGCCCTACTGAAGAAATGTACTTTATGCCAGTGCAGTATATGTTGATCTTTATGAATTTACATGATCTTGTGGCAGCTGAATGTATTTACACACCAGCTAGATGTAATTATGCACAGAACCTAGTTTAAAGAGGCTTATTTTGGGAGGTAACTTTCAGAAAAAAATACCCTTGAAGATTACATCACTTTAAAAGAATAGTAATTTGTGTCATAGGAGACGTTGCACACCTCAGCTTTACCCTTCAGATGAGAGAACATTGCACTTCAGAGTCATTCTGCTTCCTTGCACTGCACTTAGGGAATATTTCACCATTTATAGTGCCCTGGGAAAAGAGTAACTTGGGAGTTAGTTGGAGCACACTGAATGAGGGGGAGCTCTGTGGCATGCTGAAACCAGCACTGCCTACTACCACCACCAGCCTGGCAAAATCTAGGCTCATGCCCCCAGTCTGGACATCTGGGAGGTGTGGAAGTGGCAGTGAAGGAGGAGCAGGGGAGAGAAGCAAGTAGAAGAAAGAGTGCGAGGAACTAACTGGTCCCAGAGAAGTGAAGTCGAGCAGGAGCGAACATGTAAGTCAGCGAATGGAGGAAGGAAGCAAAGAAGGAAGACACAAAAGTTCTCAATTAACAGCTTACAGAAACAAGTCCTAGGAAACTCTCCAAGTCTGCATCCTTTGGAAACAAAGCCATCAATAATGCAATCATGGAAAAGCATCCTCACTCCAAGTCTTGAACAGTACAGATCCAGGAAATATTAAATCTATCTGCGGTGGAGAAAATGTTTTATCAGCAACAGAAAACCCATTTGATTTATTCTTTAGACACTGGGAGCAGACTCAGTCATTAAGCTGTGCTATCTAATGTGGTTAGATAACTTCTAGGGAACTAACCTCTTGTTGCCATTACTCACAGAATTTGCTTTTCCCCTATTGCTTTACTCATCTGATTCCTCCCTTCTTATTATGACTCTGGTTGAGTTGATAGGTCATAATTTATAATACAGGATGAGGCTTTCATGCCTTTGTCAGTAACCTGAGCCAGGGAAGTGAGTTATTCTTGCCTTTGCCTTGTTTCTCCATCTCATTCCTTCTCTGTCTGAGAGTGTACCTAGACCTAGAACATACAAATTCTATAGTATTACCTATCAAGAGAGAGGCAAAGATTTCCCTCCAGTTTTAGTCAGTCTGTGTTTATGAGGGTCTTTGGATGAGGTTTTGGCCAGATACCAGGTATTCAATAGAAGCCAGCAGTGATAAAGTCTCTTTAGTCCAGAAGTGCTTCCTAAACCACAGATTTATCCACTTCAGTTATCCTGGTGTTAAAACAGAGGTATCATTGCAAAAGAGCAAGCACACAGTAGGCACTTCCCTGCATAGCTGATGGCCAGTGGGCTCTTTGTCAGGCATTGTGTTTAGCCTGGCTCCAGACACTTCAGAAAATATTTCACCTACCACTTTTGGTGCTAGTTCCAGGTTAACCATCTCTTTCTTTGTGGATAAAAGCCAGAGCATGGTTTACACTTGTTTTAAACTGTAACCCACTCATGCTACACAGCAGACACAGACTAAAACTACTCAAGTCCTGAACTTCAACCTGTTTCTCTCAATTATCATATCTGCCAGTAGTAGTACAGAACAGTTTTTCATCTTTCTGGGCAAGGACGCCTAGAGCAGCTCCATTTACTGGGAGTGAAAAGCCCCTGAGACCCCCTCACATTGTGCATCATGACCCACCCAGACACAGGGATGGAACTTCACTCCAGGAAGGACTGCACCGATTGTAAATGAAGATCCTCAGCTCCAAAAATTCTCCTCTGTAAAGCATCAATAGCTTCAGCTAATTCTAATGTGATGCAAGATCAAGAACAAGTGGAGACAGGATCCTACACTGACAAAAATGACTGCCCTCCTAATATGTACTCTCACATCCATACCAAAATGCTGGTTACCAAATTGCATGAAGATGTCCAGATCACTTACTGGTAGACAAAAGGCAGATTCACATAGGCTGAAAATACCCCTCTCATCCCACCTAATCTGAAAGGGATCAACCTTGAATTCTTTATCTTCAAAACAGAGCTTTCCCAGATAGAGAAGGGAGACCCTACCTCAGGAGAGCATTTTCATATTAGGATTTAGGACATTCTCTGCATCTTCCACCATCAAGAATTCAGTGTGTTTGCTATCTGCAGCAGTATAAGTAAGATCTGTCTGGTTCTTGCCTGGGTGACATGAAAAGAAAAAAGTATGGATTCAGTTAGGTAACAGGTATTATCAGGTGGCCACTTGAGACACCTGAAATTTCTTCCTAGGAAGGGTTAAAAAGTTGATCTGACCTAACAGTTTTTCAATAATCAAAGTCTAAAGCCAAAACAAAGCCAAAACATCCTCCCCCTGCAGCAGACAAAAGCATGAGAAAACCTGAATTAGCCTCACCAATACAGACAAACGCAGAATTGGCCCATTAAAATACACTACCTGCTTCAAAAATGCTCTCATGGTCTTCTGAATTGGAGCAGCCATTCCTAATGTGAGGTTTGACATCTGCCATGGCCTTGCCAAGGGTGGTTCCTGCTCAGTGGTGAGTGAAATGGTTACTGTATCTGCTGTCAGCTGGGGACTGCAGCATGGAAACCTGGGAGATGAAAGGCACCATATAAACATACAGTATTATTCCTGCTATTACTATTATTTCACTGGCCTTTTGCCTCACTTTCTGGTGCAGTAAGAGAATATGAGTATTCCTGAGTGTCCCCAACCCTGCATTTAGTCAAGCCTTGTCTTTAGCACTGTAGACCTTCAGATATAATTTTTTCCCATCATCTCAATTCACAAGGCCGCAGACCATGTTTCTTTACTTGGTAGTAACTTCAAAGTATTTTCCCTTTTAAAATACAAGTCAATGTTATTTGTTAAATGACTGTTTTGAGCCTGGATCCAATATTTTTAGTTTTAAAAAAAAAAAAAATTGTTTTGTTTTTAACTGGAAGGAATCCAAACTATCCAGTTTTTATAACCCAACTTCCTTATGAGTCAGGACATTTATTGCCAGAAAAATATTATTTTAACTTTATTAGTGCAATATAGTAGTGACAGCTAGTGGCTTTCATCAGCGTAATGATGAGCGAGGGAGAGGTGCGACTGGCAGGATTTGTGGGAACAGATCCAGTTTGGGCCTTTATTCTGCCATTGTTGTGAGTTGGTGGAATGTGACTGGGCTCTTCTGTGGATTTTACCAAAATCAGAAAATTCTAAAAACATACTTAAAATAAACTCTGAGATAGGGAATTCCAATAGTATAACACCCATGGATGATTTCTTCAGCTCGCATTTATAAGTAAGGTAAAATTCATTACTTCCTTTATCCCAGCTGAGGTATTTCGTTGTTCACATTAGAGACCTCCTTCACCATGAACTAAAGAAACAATTTTCTCAGGTTTCTAAATCACTGTCTAGTCCAAGGCAATATACAGACCATGTAGCCTAAATACCACAGACACAGCTCAGCTCCTTTTGAAAGAAGCAGGAATTGTGCCTCAGTTTTCCATAAAGCAAGATCATGTCAAGCATTTTTTTTTTCCAAAGCTGAAGCCCATCCTCAGGCCTTCAGCCTAGGCACATTTGCATGCAGGCTTAGTGTTACACTAATGAATACCAAAAAAAGCTCAAAATTTCACCTTTTCTTGACACAATTGAGGCAGTGCATTCACCAGACAGACACAGGCAGAGGCAGAGAATGCTCACAAGGTTTCTGAAGTGAGATTCATGTGGGAGTTTGGTAGAAATGTAACACTTCTGGTGCTGGCATCGAAGCTTATCATCAGCTTTGTAGATGAAAATATTTTTTATTAACTGTGGAATTCATTAATAAACTTGCAAGTTCCCTTTCTTTCTTTCTGAGCTGCCTGTAAAATTCAGTTTGGAACAAAACTTGCCAGATGTTCTTTGAAGACAAAGAGGATTATGCTTGTGTGACAATGCTCAACTATCTGTGGAGCTTCAGGTTATTAAATATTACTGTGCTTTCAAATTCTTTGGATCTCCAGGCTCTTAAACATCACTGTACTTTCAAATTCTGCTGTAGATCTTATGCTTTTTTCAGTCCCTTTGTATCATAAATTCCTTGTTACGTGACCAAGCTTTTCATGTAGAAGGCCCATTAATGAAAAAAAGAAGATAACTGAGAAAAAACTCTTAATAATTGTTTTATTTAGTCATGGGCACTCCAGCCCATGACTTATCTCTACATAAAAGGAGATCAAATGTAGGAAAACTTATTTTGTATAAGCATATTACCCTGCACTGTCTGGCTGCAGCTTGGATAAACCTCAAGATCATTCTATAACAGACAGAACCTGAGTTATGCAACTGTTGTGTTATGGCTCTGCAGGTGTGTGCTTGGGCGTTTGTGTGTGTATGTGTGTGTATGTGTTTTATTATGAAAGGATTTACTTTTCCATGTGAGGCAGTGACAGCGCCCCTGAGGAAGTAATTGCTGAGAAGTATCTAATATAGTATTTGCACTAGGTCTGCAGTTTGTGTCAGTGTGCCAACGTTGTTGCTCTGCTCTCCCATCCTTGGGATTATTAGGGGGTTTGTAACACTAAATGTAATGGCTGCCTTTGAAGTGTAGACTTAAGAACTGAGGCAGTTTTTCCATACTGGCAGTTGAGTTGCAGCCTTCTTTCTTAGATGGCAGGCCAAGGAAACAAGCAGTCAGCTCCACATCTGACTGAAGCACTTCCACAGAGTCAACCCACTACTTCCATCTGGGATGAAGCTTCCACCCCATCCTTCTCCTGCTGTCTGGCCTCATCTCTGTCGTGCTTCTATCTGTCAGGATAAGGACAGGCCTAGGAATGTCTTCCAGGTCTTCTGGGACTAAGTCCCCTTGGGGCAGTGCAGCCCCAGGGCCACAGCTGATGCTGCCTCCAGAATCTGGGCTGCCTCTGTCCACAACGAAGCATTCCCCACATGCTGGAAAACAGTGAGTCAGAGCAGCAGCTTGAAGGAGACTTCAAATACTCCAACAGGTCTGGCAGAAATATTTATACACCTGCATTTTCAAATATGCTCTACTTTCTCACTTTATAAATACACGGGATCCAGTTGAGCATTCGGCCTAGCAGAGCCAAGCATGCCCCTTTTTATTTGATGAACCAGCTGCTTTTCTGGCCTGTTCATATAAACATATTTGTGTGTGTTGATTTTGCAGTTCATTGGGAAAAAGAAACAGATGACAGGTCATATGTACATTTTTGTTATGTATATAACTAGCACATAGAAAATTCCCTTCAGTCCATATACTTGTTTACATTGCATGACAGGAAACAGCACATAAAACACTCAGTGAAGGCACAGGAGGTGGACTGCTAGGGTTTTTTAACCTAACAGTTGCAAAATCAGTTCATACAGGTGACATGTAGCAGTGGGTCTGTTTACAGATCATCATGGGCTCCAATATGTGATACGAGTCCACACAGGAGACAACTGATGCAGCCTGGACAGCAAGCTCCTGCTCACATATTCATTCCTTTGGTTTTGGCTTCCACACCCCTATTTCCATGTGTGAACTGGCACTGACATTCAAGATTCAGACCAGAATTTTCAAAGGATCTGAGACAACCCCTTGTGGCACTAAAGTCCCACACTAGATTGGAGAGTTTGTCCGTTGCTTCAAGTGTCTCCCCTCAACAGACAGATGAGTAAAAAACCTACTCACCCACCTCTGGTTTTGCATGTGTAGGTGGACAGCAGGCACAGGCTTGTGCTCCTCCCAGAATGTGGGCTTCTCAGGAGCTAATGCAATACGACAGTCTCAACCAGCTCATAAAATTATAACAGGATGTCAGGGAATTTATTGCCAACTCTGAAAAAGAAAAACATTTCAATATCCTATTATGGCATCTCCCCAGCCCTATAACCTGCTGAGAACTGGGCTTTAAAATGCTGTATTAGCCAATCTCTCTAAATTTTGACTTCTATTTGGAGGCATTGTTTTTTATTCAGCTATAAATAAGCTGAATTATGGGATTTTTCAAGGGGGAACATACATCTGGAACATTACACGGAAAACCTCAGGTTAATGCTCTGACAGTTTGTCTAGGCAGTAAAAGGTAATTGCATGTAAAAGCACAGAAGTTGTGCAATCCCCAGCAGAAAGAAGTTTGCTTCATATAAACCACTGGAAATAGACAAGGGATGGGATACACATCCTGGAGATGCCAGATTTCATCTTGCCAGTTTTATTATTTATACTTAAGAATACATCTATAAATTTTATATTTTGCTCTATTTCTGGTTGTCTTCAGGGCCAAACTGGAGAAACTACAGCCTAAGAAAATGGTTCATCCTGGTAAACTTTCACATTTCACCAGCAAATAGGTACAGTGTATTTTCACAGCTGTCTGCCCCTTCCATTTAATCCATGCTATCACTGAACTTCCTATTTGCTTTGTGATAAAGCAGTGGAGCAGGACTCACCAAAAAGATACCAATAAACTACAAAGTTTTATTTCATTTTTAAGAAAAATTGATGCTTTCTGCTTACTTTGGAATTTACATAACTTTTCAGTTCCCTGTAAAATTCTAAAAGTTGTTTCATTTAAAATTTCCCAAGGGAGTGTGCTGTAGGGACAGGACACTTGTGTAACATCTCTGCACTCACATGCTCTTCAGAAGTGAAATATTTCCTGGGGAGAGGGGAGATGTGCCTGGTATGCTTGAACATTTTCCATTCCTTTCAAGGGTGATAAGCAAACAGGGACCCCTTTAGCTCTCTTTGTCAGCAAGATAACCCCAGCTGGACTGACCCCAAGACTAAGTGAGAGGAACAACCTACTTCATCAACAGCAGAGCCAGGTGGCTGAATATATGGGAGAGAAATCACTTCCAAGTTGGTTGCCAAGCTCATGTTCTCTGCAGTGGGGCCCTGTTTTGTGCTGGAGAAGAGTTAGGACTCTGAATCGCAGTGTCATGGGATGCTTTGGGCAGAGAATTGACTGCTGTTGGCTGGAGGTGCTGAGAGACAGTGCTGATCTTGCTGAAGCTCTGAAAATAGATCTGCACCTGCTATTAGCTTCAGCTTTGCCATCAGAATCCTGTCCAAGGGTGTAAATAACTTTCGAATAAGAGAGGTTTGGAAAACAGACCCACCTCCTCCTCCCTATCAAGGAAATCTCCCAGACAAGTAGTCCAGATCTTTCTGACCACTCAGAAGTCAAGATAGTGAATTACAAGGGCTAGAAAGAAGGAAGCAGAGAAGAAACCCCCACACAGTTAACAACTGTTCAATGAAAGCATGCAACAACCTAACCCAGCTTGAAAATATGGTCAAAGATAGAGGTACAAATTGACTTGAACATATCTGAGTAATTTCCATGGCCATCACATGAAAATCTGCATGTGCCAGCATCTCTGCTCCTTTTCTGACTCTTTTCCTTGCTTTGCACGTTTCCAGGCTTGCCATAGCAGTGACAGTCTCTGTCTTCTGTTTTGTACCTGCTGTCCCTGTTGTCCTGGATCACACTTGCTGTTGAACATGGATGTTCTTCTGTGAATGAAAGTATAAGAAGGTAAGAAAAGATATCATTAAGTCAAAATTTCAAAATCAACCAATAATTTTAAATATTATTACTCTGGGGTATGACATGAGATGCTTGAAATTTAATACCTGAGTTTCAGAGTAATTCAGCAATGCATCTAAATTAATCTTCAACCTCTGTGACTTCCAAAATCTTATGGCATTTTTCAAAATCTTTTCCTAGGAGTTTAAAAATGCCCCCATGTACTCCAGAAGGCATGGAATCTTTATCCCCAGGTGAAGTTGGAGGACATATATTTGGAAGAGGTTCTTTTTGAAGATGCTTACAAACTACTTAAAAGCAATAGGTTCTGGACTGCAGCTAAGGAGGTAAGTAATACAACTAAACACATAAGTAATGAAAAACAATTATACAGGGAACACAAATCTAAAGAGAGTAATAGCAGCTTGAGCTCTATATGCCTGCTAGTTTTAGCATAAGGTCATTTGAACTACATGCTTTCAGTCAATCATTTTCATACTGTACACACAAGTAACATTTCATTTCAAACTAGTCCCCAAATTTTCCTGTTTGACAAGCCACTTGGCCTACTCCAAACTCAGCCAAAGCAGAGCAAGCACCAGCCTGTGACTGGGACAAGCAGAAGGTCCCAGCTGAGTAGAGTTCTCGTGATGTCCGTCCATACAGTACAATTTCTAATCAATGTGATTCTCCCGCTGAGGACTTTATTATTGAGAATTAGGCTGGATATGTACTGAACTCTTTAAAAATGGAAAATTAAAGCTCCAGATTTTGCACAGGTGACCATGAACTATTCTCACTATAAGATACAATAAAACTGTGCCCCCATTTATCTTGAACTCTGAGAGCCCTGTTGTTCACATGAATAGTGATGCTCTTCTCACATTGCACTGCAGCACTGGCTGAGCAAGAAAGATACATAACCAGTCCATGAAGTTCCTGAACAAAAATTATGGATTTTCCTTAAAAAGAATTATCATCTGGATGCTTGTTCTATCACTGCAGTAACTGAGACCCTGCATATTTGGATTGTATCACACGGGACAAGTTAAAAACTCAGCAATGGGCTCAGGAATTGCCAAAATGTCATAGAGGTAGCGGAAGAAGTAAAAGTCTTGCCAGCTCTTACATGAATGTGTGTTGGCTCTGGCATTCATGCTGCAAGTGGCAACTTGAATTTCCTCATTTCACTCCTCTTGTTTCAGCTATCCAGTCATGGAGTGAAAAAAGCAGAACAAAACAAGAGCACTTAACATACATGATTAATCACTCACTCTGCATAACTCACAGTAAATAGCCAAAGGCTAGTCAAAGCAAATAATTCACCAACACTCTGCAAACTGAAATACATTTGTATGGCGTGCTCAGCTAGCTCTGACTAGCAGACTCTCAGAAATGGGTATTTGCAGGAAATTCATCAACAGAAAAAATATGGTATTTGTTACTGACTTCTTTGCCAGTTCCATTTTGTGCCAAATAAGGCAAAACATGGTAAGGATGAAACAGAAGGTACAAACAAACCAGAAAACCAGCTGCGTACAAGTGTCCCATACCACCTGGAAGGACATTTTGTCACCATGCAGGATCCGGACCTCCCAGCAACCACAATTTCAGCTGCATATACAGCACAGACTTTCAAAAGCATGTGATACCAGGCATACAGACCCCATTTGAAAACCCAGCCATCCAGCTTGGTTGCTGAATGAAGGCTGAACTCTGTTGGAACTAAACCATTCAACATTAACAACTTGGCATCAGGCTTGCTATTGTCTCACAGTGGTCATCAGATGCCAGAGAAAAATGAAACCTTGAGGGCCAAAGATCTCATTCAAGATCATCAGGAGAAAAGTGTTGTGCTGCAAACTTGTTTTCTCAATGGGCTTCCCTCCTGCTGTACCCCAAGTGGCACATGGCCTAAAACACAGATGGATCAGCACCAGCACATATACAGCTGTAAATAGATCATATATAATGGTGTTTCATTTTGTATTCCCAGCTTGCCAACAGATATTAGGCCATGTAGACACATGAAAGAGAGAACTTAAGACCTGGAACAATAGCTACAAATTTTTCCTTTATATACAGTTGAGGAAGAGGGGCCCACTATCAAGATGAAGGTTGTGCTGTAGCTGAGGGAAATGATTCATGTAAAGGCATGAACAAGCAGGTGAGTATCTGAACATAACCTGAATGCACAGCTCTTAAAGAGGGGAGGCAACCCAGCGACCCATGCTCAGTGCTCAGAAACTCAACCCCAGCTTCAGTTTGGTTTCACGTCTGGTTTATTTACCCCACCAGTTTGATTGGCAACTGAGATGGTGCCATGGCAGTGTTTGTACCCAAGAAGTAACAAACACCAAACTTAGTAAGCATAGGGAGAACCTGAACCCTCTAGTACTGACACAGGTCCATTTCTGATTACCATCAATTGCAGAATAAGCAGAACACAACACAGAAAAAAATGTAAGGGAATCCTGCTCAAAACCTGCTCACAGTCATTGTTCCCAAGAAATCAGCTGCTCTAAGCTTAATTAGCCAAATACAGTATATATGTTTGCTTTCCCTCTTGCATCCATACAAAATATCTATCAGTTCTAAAAGGACCACAGGGAAAAAACCCAAACCACAAACCTGCACAGGCAGGCCTTCATTGTACCTCTTCCATAGTATTCTTTGTCATTGCAACAAAACTGAGCAATCACTGAGCAATCACTTTGTCCACACCTTTTCAACTGGTGCTTGTTAAACAGCAAATACACTGAGAGGAACACTCAAGAGGGTACCTTGTCTATTTTCTCATTCAGTACCAGGACTAAGAAGATTTGTCTTACAGCACTAAAACAGAATGCATATTTCCTCTGTGCTAGAAGACCCATGTGCTGCTCACAGAGATCTCCCAAACATCAAAGCTCAAGGTGCTATGAGGAGGGCACATGTGACAGCAGCATCATGCTGCTCGTGGTGTGCAAATTAGCTCAAGCACCTGCTACCCCAGTTGCAGTCTCTTTCTGCAGCAAACCAGATCCTCAAAGCATGGTTTTGAAGGAAAGGTTAATTAACTTTCCAGCACCAGTATTTGCCCTCCTGGTCATGCAGGGCTGATTTTGGTATTGCTTTAATTGCAGCTCTTACCCTGAATATATGTTTTTTCTACCTTCATTCCAATTTTCTTTCCAGCCCCTGTCAAGCCAACAAGTGCAGGCATTTATGGCCTTTCTGTTTGCTGAAATGTGATCTTTAGCAAAGCAAAGTTTGACCTCTCTTGCCTTTCAGGCCACAGCTTTCACTTAAGTCATCACTTGCACTGGGCACACAGAAGTTTTTTCACAGAGCCTGCAAGGATGCTGCCAAGTGAAAAGACTACATTTTTGCAAGGTGAACAACATGAACTCAAACCTGTGTGAATCTCCTAGATGTGACAGAAAATCAGAGCTGGGAGGATGCGAGGACCAATGTGTCTCCAGCAAGCAAGAGATTTAAACCATAGCATGGGATCTTTTAAACATCTCCCCCTTTTCTTTTTTTTCAACACGTAAATGCACAGATACCTCAGTGCCCAGGTGACACTCTGCTTAACCACATGCCTGCCTAAAAAACTAAAACTCTCCCATAGGAATACAATCACTTCTACAATAATCTTTTTTCCAAGTCCTGCTTATGATTGAACTCCCTGGTGTAACATCACCATCTCCTAAGCTCCTTTCCCAGGCCTTACTCCGGCAGCTGCCTCCGTATATTTGGCAAACGATGCAGCTAACCAACCCAGCTACTTGGCAGCTACCCACTGCTGTGCCCTGCTCTTTGAGCACGTTCCTGTTTCCACCAAGAGCCTTTCCAAATGCTTGAGAAGATGCTCCATGGCCGTTCCTGTGGCAGATCACTATGGAGCAGGCTGCTGGTCCTCTCCATTTATCTCTTCTCAAAGTTAAGCCTTGCTATAGGCAACGTTGGCACTAAGGTTAATGCAACACACCAATCTGGCCCCGGCTTTTTCCAAGACATAAAATGTTCTTTTCCTCTGTGCTGCAGTTCCTTAGAAATGGACACAGACAGCCTTTCTCCCATCCTTTTCTTGGCCTTATCTCTTCAGAAACAACCTGATAATTCAGGTACACACAACTTATTTTGTTTGGTTGATTTTTTTTTTAACTATGTTTCCACAGCATATACAGACTCAGCATTTGCTCCACTTTCAAGACACCACATAGCAATTTTTTCTAAGATCAAAGACTTAGAATTCATGGCTTTGCCAAGATAGAAAAAATCAAGCTAAACCCAGACTGGAATGAACTCACCAGCTGAAGCTATGTAAACCAACATGTCAAGACAGCAGGAAGTCTTGGGAGGGTGGTAAAATTAGAATTTTCCCAAGCAAAACAATTTTATTAATTTGATAACCATCAGCATTTCATTTTGACATTAGCTAAAATTCCAGTCTAGATATTGGGAAATGACAGCTTTCTGTTAAATATTGAGGGATTTATTCTCTTTTATTATTATTATTTTTTACAGCAACATTCAAAAGGCTCAGAAGCATTTTCTCTGTTTCTGATGGAGAGTTTCACCTATAAGCAGCATACACTGGTATGTGTTTTAAAAAAAATTTCCATATGCTAAAGGAATGCAAATGGTTGCCAAAGAAAGTTGCTGCTACAGCAGCAGGATAGGGCTGTTTTTTAAGGAAAAACTGCTACAGAAAAGAGGTATCCACAGAGGTACACTAAAGCAACACTAACTGCAGTGACCTTGAGATGACCTAGACCTCCTCATATTACAAAAATGAAAAGGGAGTTAGAAAATCTGAGGCCAATTAGGTGTTTTTTTTTCTTTCCTGGAGACATGATGAAATTTCCTGAAACAAAAACTTTAGCAAATTCTATAAAATACTTCTAGCTTTGGTGGAAAAATAAATTATTGCCTTTTTATCTCCTCATTCCTGAGGCACAGAACTGGCCCACTTCTGTTTGTGCAGATGGATTGGAGGGAAAACACCCAAAGAAGGGCCAAGTGGTGAGATTCTTGGCACAAGCAATTAAGTGTGAAGTTATTCTCAGGGCTGCCTATTTGTTATTGCAGCAGGAATCATTAAGATTATATGGAAAGATATTGTCTGGGAAAATGTGTGAAGTAAGGATTATATGTCCTGAAATGCGATTAGCAAGCAAAGCATCATCTGTCCTTGACAGAATCTCTTTGGACCAGCAATGTGGAGGTGGCTGTGCTCAGGTGGCTCCCTGGACACTTGGCTTCTGGTCTGAATGTGACTTCTGAAGCACATCCATCAGCCAGAAGGCAGGAGTCATCACCGAAGAGAAGTTTGTCTGTCTCCTCACTGCCCTCCAGTGCTCTGTATTCATCTGTATCCATCTCAGTGGATGCTCATGGCAGTGTGCATGAGCTCAAGGTGCAGTGAAGCATCACTCTGAAGCTGATCCCAGAAGAGGGTTTGGTGTTCAGCAGCTTCACATCATCACAGCCAAGCAGAGGTGGGTGAGATGGCTCTACCTTGAAACATTCCCACACCAGCTCTCTTGAATGCATGGTTTTGCCTGGCCTGCTGCCAATGATGCCAGGGTGAGCACAGCCACTATATCACAAAACCCATAGTGGGTTCTGAACCTTAGGGCCTTGTTGTACATCCATCCCTGCCTTGGAAGCCCTAGGATCATCAGGTGAATGCCCCACAAATCAAATTTAGCTCACAAGATGAAGGGCTGCCCATTGCCTTCCTCGTCCTGGAGATGCTGAGCAATATCCACATTGGTTTCTCTAAGAAATGGGTGCAACAAGGACAGACAGGGCATCTCTGCAAAGCAAATTTTCGTTGCCACCATTGCTTGTGGCAGACCACAGGGGCTGCCCCTCTCCCTGTTGCTGTGCTGCTCTCCCCAGCTCCGTGCCCTCTCCCTTTTTAATCAGGCCAGGGCTGGATGGAGATCAGCTGCAAAGAGGGGCAGAGTTCTGTGCCAAGGAGCAGCAGGATGGGCACTAAGGAGCACAAAGGTCCTCAGCAGATCTCAGCCAGACTGTGCACCAAACCTGTCTACACCTACGGCTCTCCCTAAAAGTGAGGGTTCAAGTGCAAAACCAGTGAAGCATTTTTCTCTCCCACCCAAGGGAAGCCGAGGTTTGGGGTTACACCACTTTGGCCACTGCCCCACTCCTCTACTCCTCACTTAGTGCAATCCTGTTCAGGAGGGAAACGTTTGTGTTCAGTCCAAATGCTGGTGGTTTGGATTTTTCCTTTTCACAGCTTGAATCTCATGATATCTGCTACACAGTGTGACAAGAGTTTGCAAGTCAGCCAGGAGCATGTGCCGAGGTAAATGGATGCCTAGAAGTGCTGGGAAGAAGCCGGCAGGATGTCTTTGCCTCGTGCTTGCCAAACCAGCCCAGCGGATTTGGAGTCAACAATGTGTATACTGAACACTCCAAGCACCTTTTCTCCATTGATTCCCCTCACATCAGCTCCGAGGAGCAGTCACAGTGCAAGTGAGCACGCTGCAGGGAGAAGAGTGCAGCCACATGCAAAACTCATCAGATGTTGTTTTTAGACAGGACAGACCTGCAAGATCATTGTGTTCATCTGCTGTCCATTATGCTGATACCAGAAATCCCACAGACAAAGAAGAACCTGCATTCCTCTGACATGGCTGGATTACCCAACCACCAGGGCTGCTCCAGGTTTACAGCCGCCATCAGACAGAAGGAAAGATGATACTGCGAGAGAGGGTGGTCGAACTCCAAGCCTTTCCAGATGCAACTGTAACCAAATACTGTTCCCAAAGTGCTGCTGGTGCTCAGACAAGGCAGTGGAGCAGCATTAGGTTATTATCAAAGACAAAACCCAGTATTTCTAATGCCTAATTAGATACATACAATTGCGTTGTCCAGAGATGCATAAAGCACACTGAAAATTCAGTGGAATCTCTCTGATTCAGCTGTATTTTTTACTTCTTTAATTACTGTCTAGAATAAAATCTAAATTACAAAATGAAAGGAAAATCTTCTAAGAATAAAGTTAGCTTCAGGCAGTGCCAACACATTTCATTTGGCTCATACCACATGTTTACTGACAGTGGAAACACACAGGGAAACCAAGCAAGGTCATGCAACTAGATCAAGAGAGGTCTATATTCAAATAAATCCTTTATCCTTCTACAGTACCTGGATTCAGCCTCAATTATGTCTTCAAAGAGAACGTTATGGTTAATTACTGCTGATATTTGCCATATTATATCCTGAATTCTGGCTTCTTGTCAATGAAAAAACTTTCCTGGAAAGAAGTGTTTCTGTAGAAGACACACAGCACTACCATGAAGACACTGTCTCTTATAGCGGTGTTTTTTCCTGGCATGTAAGTGATTAACAGCTCACTTGTGTCCTGTTTCAGTACCACAGAGCATAGCAAAAACATTTTTAAAGTACCCAGGGAACAGCTGGAACTTGGAAAAGCCATGGAGTGCTCCAGCCCATCCCACTCCAGAGCAGTGGCACAGCAAGGCTGCAGGAACAGGGGGTCCAACATGACACAGGGTGGCCATAAAACCTGTCATTGACACAGAGCATGGCAGATTGCTCAGCAGCCTGGGCCTGGATCATAAGAAAAACTCATCAAGCTGCAACAGAGCAACCAAAATGCAATTTTAGCATCCCCACAGGTGGGCTTTAAACCACACTGGTGATCACACTGTTTTAACAGTGCTCTAAGCAATGCAGCTCATATCTGGCACATTGTGCCTTTTCTCCACCTCTGCTAGTGGAATAGCATGTCCAAGAGGGGGCTGCACTCCTGTAGAGTGGGTCTGGCCTGGGAATTTTTTAGGACTAGCACTGCTGAAAGTGGAAAGGAGAAGAGAATCTTTGCTGAATTTATTTTTTGCATTATTTATATGCTCTTTCTTTAGGAGAGGTTGTCCCTGAGGCTCCCCAGGATGCTCAAAGAGGATCAGTGTCCAGAACATCCCTCTGCTCCTGGGAATCCCCTAGACACTCAGTGCATTGCAGAGGAAGGTCCATGTCCTGCACAGTCATGCTCTACCCATCTGCCCTGCCAGAGATGTTGAGTTTAGGATGGAAGCTTTTGGCTGTCAGAAATCTATAGCCCAGACCATTACACACCTTGAAAATAAGAGCTGAGGCCTTGATCTTGATCCAATGGGATATTGTGGTTGGTGCTGTAAAAATACAGATGCTGAGAGCATGACTCTGGACTCATTCACTTGGAAAAATGCTGAGAACTCCCATCCTGTAACTCACTTTCCACATGAACCAGGTGGCTCCCATAGCAAACTCAGCCTCTTTCAGGACCAGGTGCAGCATAAGGAGTGGCATGAAGTCACTGGCTCCACCTATACCAAGGTTTCCCCCCAGCTGAAAGATTAAAATCCTGAAATCTCTCTACTGCCTTGTCTTGTATTTTGTTTGCTTGGGATTTTGTTTGGTTTGTTTTGTTGTTACAAAATACAGGGATTTCAAATGTATTAGAGAAACATACTTCCTGTAAGCTGATTTCCTTAGCAATAGGTAAATTTCAGTAAAGCTATTAAAAAACAATGAGAAAAACCCCAGAAGATACAACTTTGAAACCCTTTGTGACCTTTTGTCCCTATTACTCTTCACCTGTAGAAAACAAGTAAACACTGCACAGGAAGGGCCGAGCAACAAATGGAAAAGCATCTTCCCATGGATGCAGGAAGAGCTGGGAAAAAACCCAAGCACTTGGCTGAACACTGTGTGTCCTACAGCCAGTACCTGCTTTCCAGAGATGCTCTAGAGAAATTCACTCAGTAATAAGAACCACAAGGATTCAGGGTGAAAGAATACAATCAACAGAACATAAATAAGGAAAATCTGGTGGCAGCAGGAGAGAGAACCTTCGAAAACACACCACAGCTGAGCACAATCCTTCTTTTTTTTTGTTAGCAGCTCTTTGTTCTAGCAAGACCTCACAGTTATCCCTTATATCAGGTGAGAATCTGGAGGGATGCACCAGCTTGGGAGAAGTCTTTGCTATTGAGGTGGTTCCATGGGCACACCATGATCTCCTCCAGCTGAAAGGGTCACCACCACCTCTTCCTGTGGCATTCTTGGCCAAGATCCTCATCCAGCAGAACTCCCAGCCCCTGGGTTCACTTTCTCTTCCAATATGGAAGCGCCAGCCCAGCTCAGTGGAAGCCTTTACAGGAGAAAATATTTCTTCTAAGTATGATGTGTTTGGAAATTAAAAATAAAACCTTCAAAGGGCTCCTTCAAAGGAAAAAAAAAAAAAAGGAGGAAAAGAAAATAGAAAAATTTTGACAGTGGAAAAAAAAAAAACCAAGAGATACAAATGCATCTCACTTTATTTGCACTGGCCTGTGCCAAGGAAAAGATGAAATTGCAAGTCTTTAAATCATCTAGATGAGGAAAGCTGTTTCTACTTCAGCCTGAGACATGTCTCCAGATAGAGAAGGGGCCACCAAGACAGGGGCTGCCTCCCCCTACCAGTGAGCAGAGGTTGGGGCAGTGTCTGAGCAGCCCATTTGCTGGATGTGAGGGAAGCCATTCCCCCATTGATACATCTCACACCAGTCTGCTGGAGCTCAACAAGAGCTGCCGTGGATCCATAAACATACAGGAGGAACATTTCACAGCTTGTTCACCATGTCCAGAGGGGAAGTGTCTCCCTGGAGCAGGCACTTGCCCCCATCCATCTTCTCCTGTTGGCATGCATGGCCACTGCTGCTCATGGAGCCTTGCCAGCAAGTACCAAGAGTAAACATCCAATAATACACATTCCTCTTCACTCCAGAAGAAAAAATGGCTGTTTCCAACCCTCCTGGAGGCTTCTGACTTGTGCAAGCATTGGCTTCACTTTGCACCTCAGCAGCTCATGGAAGTAGAGAGCAGCATCCACCCCCTGCAGGCAGGGATGAAGTAAGGGCTGGCAGCACCCACCCCTCGGGCACGAAGAAGGTTGGGGGGTGACAGACACAGGGACCCCCAACCTTTGTGCTGTAGCCGTTAGAGATGCAAAGCCCTGACAGCATTTGGCAGAGCTTGGCCCTGTAACTTCATTGTTTGAAGGTGCAAGAGGGAGCTGGGAGCAGGTCAGGCTTTGCTGGGATAAGGGCACAGCAGAGGAACAGGCAGGGTGGATCTTGGAGCTGAAGGAACTCAAAATCAGAGGGAACCCTGACCCATGGGGGCAGAAGGGATACCACTTGGAAAGCAGGTAAGAAAGCTCCTGCAGTGGAGATTGGAACAGGGGCTGGGCTGGGCCGGGCCAGGCCAGGCCAGGATGGCCCCTGCCATGACTGACAGACCCATGCAGGAAGCACCCATGCTCAAAACCAGCTCAGAGCACAGGGATACCAAAGTATTGACTGGACTAGAGTGCTGTAGAGCAGCTAGTCACAGGTCCCAGTTCCCTATAGTCTCATGAGCCCTCAGAGCATGTCACAAGTGCCTCCCTATTGCCACCCCCTGGCCTGTTTAAGTCCTAGTTACTAGCCAACAGCCACACACTGCCTCCATAATGAAAGGGTTGATGGTAAAACAACGTGGTACCACCAGCAGCTCTGGTTTGTGGGCCTGGGTAGGAGGGGTCCACATGCTGCAACCTCCTTACCCAGCACACTGCTGGCCCTCAGCTGCCCTTGATCTGAGCACCTCCAGGATTGTTTCCACCTGGTCACCAGAACAGCTGCTAAAGCTTTGCTCATACAGCCTGTGCAAATAACAAATCTGAGATTCCCTTCTAGAAGTTTGACCATCTTTATCCATGGCTTTTGGAGGACACTCACTGCTCCCCAAAGACTCTGTGCCACAGCCCATCCTGTGCAGAGGGGCCAATAGCTCTGCTCAGGACCCTCAGTAAGTACTTGATTTGCTGTTTCCTTTCAACCTATTACCTGTCATTTTCTTATCTCTGTAATTAAGACCAGAGCACCCAGTGGCATACTGTCTCTGCACTATGCAGTCGAGGTGGGTTTGAAGGTGCAGAGCAGGAGCACTCTGATACAGTGCCCCACAGCCCTCAGCAGCAGACAGGACAAAGAGGGCAACACCTCCACACTCGGCTCCTGCTCTGCCTGTCTGGGAAGCAGGGACACTTCAGGGGACCAGATCCATCCCCCCAACCTCTCTGAGCTCTGACTGAGGGGATGCACTGACCCACACCAACCACTAAACTCTGCAAGTTGCAGCCCTTCAACCCAGAAAGTGGACTTAAATGGGCAAAACCATGAATGCATGAGCTCAAAAATAGAAACGAGTAAGAAAACAGCCACCAAACCCCTGCCAGGGGAGTTTATGGTTAGAGGCATGCTAGAAGCATGTTGCACATTGAAGGGAGTTTGTTCTACTCCGACCCAAATCATTTTGCTCTCACCAGGGCACTTCCAGCCCCAGAGCAAGCAGTTTCATCCCAAAAAGGGCACAGAGGTAAGATCTGCTGATGCTATTGGCACAGGGAGTTCTTGTAAAGCTTCCTCCATGTGTCCACTCACTTTGCTGTAAAGCTTTGGGAGCAGAGGCCAACAAGTCATTCCAGGTGCTTCCTGAATAGGCAGAGCTGGGCAAACAGGTAACCTTGGAGGAAATAATTTAGCTGTTACAGTATTTTTAAGTAAGTAATTAGTTAGCAAAACTTTGTTATGACTTATGGTTGTCCTTACACTATTCAAGACAAGGTTGCACCTCATACCTTACCTGTGAAAAGGGCAGGGTAAGGAGCTGTGCCTGCTAACATAACCAGCAAGATCTGTTCCAGAAACACATATTGCTCTCTCTCCAACTTCCACTAGGCATTGAAAAAGTTTCAGGATGGGTCTGTTCTCTTCACACCAGACTAAAAGGCTGACTAAGAGCCCCCAGTTCCATCACAGTAAAAGGCTCTGATGTCTGTCCAGCTGCAGGCCTGAGGGCAAACACCCAAAACTCCCACTCCCTGCAACTGCTGCCCTCCCTGGCAGGATGCCTGGCACAATCAGCCTCTGCAGAAATACAACCGGTCTCATACAGGGCAGGAAAGTGACATGTTCCTCCACATCTAAGTGCTCCCTGCACGCATTGATCCCTGCCAGCTATTCTGTTTTTCCAAGTTTTCCCACTGGGCCCTCCCTGTTCCTTCCCACAGCCCTGCAGTCCTGCTCTCAGTCTCTGCTTGGGTCTTCTCCATCTCACAGCTGCTCAGAAAGAAAAACCAAAGTTCTGGAAACAGTGAAAAGCAGAGGTAAAGAATGAGCAGGCATCTGGGGAGAAAAGACAACCTGCACAGAGGAGAGGTTCAGCAAAGTCAAGCAGAAACTCATCTCTGCACTGCAGAGGGGAAAGCTCCAGGCCAGACATTTTGTAGCATCAAGTCTAAGCATCTCCTCCTGGTCTCTCTCAACTGCTGCTCTTCTCCCTCTCATCCCCTCCTTCAATCACTCTTGCCATTCATTAATGAAATGCATTTGTATCCAATTAAGCTCATCAGCAGGGCTCTGACCTCCACAGCCAACCCAGGCTGAGCTGAGTTCAGTTTAAGAGGAACCTTTCTGCAGGCAGCAGTTCTGGGAAGCTGTCAATGTGCACTGTTGACATGCTGGTAAAAGCCAGTGATGTCCTTGCAAACACAGACACAGGATAGCCATCAACCCCAGCAGTGACAGCCGGGCAGCCACCTCCCGTGGGTGACAGATGAGGCTGGAGAACTGCACTCTAGGGGGAAAGAGTCAGGAGAGCCACGGACACCAAACCTTGCCAGAGAGTCTCAAGTACAACAGCCTCGCCTGCTGCAGTTCTTCGGGTAGGAGCTTTTAAAGGATCCCATAATTTGTAGTTCTCTGTGCACTTTTCCCCTCCAACCCTTCTGATGCCCATAAAGAAATTAAGGGGTTTTTTTGTGTGTGTTAGGCAAGAATTTAATCCTGCTGCTATCTAGTAACACAGCTTTGATTACAGAAAATAAAATTGAAAAAAGCTTAATTACGATTAAAACTAAAGTACTAGACTTTTGAGACAATTAAAAAACTAAAACAAAAAGAAAAAACCCAAACATTCTCCTTCTGATTATATATCCTGAGTCTGGTTTCACAACAGATTTTGAGGTACAAGACAATATATTAAAAATTTATTCTGACTGCAGAAAACAACCACTTGTACCTTAATACAATGCCCTCTTCACTGTCTTTCCAAATTTGGTGTTGAGACTAAGACACAAAGCAGCCAAACCCACTGCTGTGCAGAAGATACCCCTCATTCCCTCTGCTATCACCCAGTTACCAGAAGTAGTGGGGACCAATATGAGCGAGCATCAGCATCAGCTGACACCAGAGAGTGAAGCCACATGCTGCTGCACCCCAGTAACCCCAACCCACCATCCAACTCGTGACCAGGGCTACCTCACATCTCCCAGCCTAACACCACTCTTGGGCCTCTCCTTAACCAGGAGCAGATGATCCCCAGAGCTGTCCCTTCCTTGCCCCCAGGCTCCCAAGGAATTTCACAGCAGCTCTTAACCTCATTCACAGGCATTGCTCTGAGCCTTCAGTGCGGGGTAAGAGTTCAAAGAGGCCCCAGACCATGCCAGGATGGGTGGGAGTCCCCAGCAGAGCTCTCTCCACCAATTCACCATGAAGGTTCTCCGCTGGGAATTACAGGTGACTGTTAAACAGGCTACAAACACATGGAAAACCCCCAAAAAACCAAACACAAAGGCCACCCAGGTAACATGGAATCTTAGTTTGACTTAGAATGACTTCAAAGTTTATACTCCAGATTTGAGCAGATAGATCAGAGAGGTTTTATGGCTTATTTGGTGAAAAGTATTAAGCATGATATTCACAACCCCCTCACAAAGCTCAACAAGGCTTCCCTTTTTACGGTGCACTTCTAGCAGAAAGTACATGAGATTTTACTTGCCTTTCTCTCACTTAAGCACAGCTACAGCCTGAGCAGCAGCAAAGGTGCTTTAAAAATTATTATCCAGTGTCAGAGTGGGCCAAGAAGAATAAAAAGTACATTAGAGAGACATTTTAAAGACTAAATTTGCCAACACTTAGCCAGAACTTTGTTCAGATTCTTATAACAGAGTATAGCACCTTTAAAAAATTTCAGGTTAGTGCTTCCAACATACACCTTACAAAAAATAACTTTTAAGAGAAGATAGGGGTGAGCCCTATGTTCAAGAACCAGAGAGGGTAGAGAATGATGTTTTAATGAGACATTCACATCCCCCTTCTGCCCCTGCACCCTGGACCTTACCGGGGGGTAAGCGAGGTCTTACCAACCCCCCTGTGCCAACGGTGTGAACGGCAGAGGGGCTGCACCACCAGTGACTTTTCATTGCTCAGAATGAACAGGAGCAACTCTTTCACCACACAGCAGCAACTTCTCAAGTTGCTTAAAAGCAAAATTAATTCACAAATAAAACGAGGGACAGCAGAGTAGGGGGTACAGGATAAAGATGAGAACTTTGAATAACTTTTTGTCACTGCACATTAGCCAAAGAAAAACCAAGAAAAAGTTTTTCATGAGACAACACCAACACTGGAAGACCCTTTCTTTGCTCAGGGTTCAGGGCACCAATACAGATTCTGTCAGCAGCCAAAGAAATGGTAATATTTTAAAAATTCTATCTGCATTCTTGATAAAGGAAAAAAAATGTTTGTGCTGCCACATGACACTGAAACACTGCAGAGAAGCAGGATTTGCATGCCTCTGAGAAGGATTTTTTTACCTAAGTGTACACGGTAACAAAGGGAGGGATAAAAAACCTGAGCCTGTTAACTGATGGGTGATACCCACGGTTTGTCACATGATGTTATTATCATTTATTTGACAAATGAAGTTCAAACTTTTTTTTTTATTAAGCACATTCCACAGTACAAAGCTTTAGATCATGAACGATATCTGTACAATTTAACAGTTTCAAGAAGCTGTTCATACACCAACTTTCCAAACAGATAATTGGCAAACATAATTACAAGTTAGAATTAGACTATCCCAGTGCTTTGAAACATTAATATAGCAGTAACGTACAGTTGCTCAGGTATGGTTAGCAAAACAAAGTCCAGAGTGCAGCCAGGATCACTACCATTAATCCCAGGAGTCAATTTCCTTGGGTGCCAATCACAAAAGCCCACTGCTATGTTACACAAAGCACAAAGAAGTTTAGACTGCATGTTCAAATACCATTATCTCCCACGGAAAAACAGGAATTTAAATCTTACACATGCATTTAAAAAAAAGGACTCTGTTCTTCGGAAACAAATACCTTTTTCTTCAGGGCTGCAACAGGTTTTTTCTTTTTAAACAGTTTCATTTTAAAGCTATCAGATGAGAAGGGTAAAGTAAGACACTTTCACGAACTACTGTTAAGGTTACCAAAAAATTATCTTGGGGACGTTTAGGAGCGTGTTTTTAATCTTCTGTACTTCATCATATTTGCTCATCTTGATGAAATAAATTTTGTAGTAATATGTAAATGGGACTTTCCCTTAAACACTGATCCCAACACCTCTCAACATGAAGGGTGAAGAGGAGAAAACCTTCAGTCGCGCTGCTGTAGCAGCTTGGTGACACCTTGATGGATGCTTTCTCTGAACTCCCTGGACACAGGAACTGATGCGTCTAACCACTGCCAACCTGATCCCTTGGCCAGCCCCTAACCTTTCTGATTGTAAAAGGAAAATAACAGCAAAACCAAGAAATTGCTGCCAGAGGACGGAAAAAAAAAAACAAACAACCACGATGTAGGAATGACAACACCTTTCTGAGCCAGCACACACCTTCCCCAGGAAAACAGGTGGACTTCATGCTGAGCTTGGCTGAAGCACGAAAGAAAAGCCACCAAGGGGTGCAGTCATACATGGCTAATGCAGATAAATCGTTCAGAATTGCATTTATCCATGTCTCCTGACATGAGGAAAAAGATGCAGTAGCATTTCTATAACTACCTAAAATTAGAGGGGAGATTATGACAACATTAAAAGAAATGACTGAGACTTCCTAATCAAAGGAATCATGCTAACAAAGAACAATCATGACCAGGACATCACACCATAGTCACAGCTGACAGCTACGGAAAAGAAAACCAGCATGGTACTGAGCATGGTGATGAGCTTGGTAACCAGAGTGTTGACTTGAAGGGACCTCCACTCCACTGAAAGGAAGTGTTACAAATCAGACATAAATAAATTTAACTTTGGCCCATGGTGTCTTCTCCACTGAGCAGCCAAACTAATGCTAACAAAGGACACCAGCAGGTGCTGGCGAAGACCTACTGGTGTTCAAAGAAAGACATCTGTAAATACTGCGGCACAAAAATATAAGATACAGAACATAAATTAAACACTTTTTAACTTTTAAAAAGTTTAGAAATTACATTTTAAAATATGTAGTTCCCAATAAAAAAAAATCCTGATGAATACTGAAAACCTCATTTTGTAGAGAAAATGTCTCAGTAACTCATATTAACTCCTACAGTGCCAGTAGTTAGAACATCCTGCTGCCAAGTGCTACCACATTCCATATTAGTGTGTAGTGTCAGGAAATCCTGACTGCCAGCACCCGGAGGTTACACTGTTATGTACATTGTATCTACATGCTTATACAGTATTTGAAATGAGGCAAGCACACATGGAAAGGTTTGACTATACCAAACATTAGGAAGCATAGGACGGTTGTAGTCCAGAGCACAATTAAAAGGAAAAGACAGTGCTATACAACTAGTTCAGATAACCTAGCCTGAATTACAGGTAGTCTTTAATTTAAAAGAAATTATTGGTGCAGAAACAAGTAAACTGTAATCCAAAAATATTACTGAGCAATTCAGAAATATTTCTAAGAGTCCAACGTACACTCCTATCAATCAAAATGGGCTCTGAATCTGTCATGAGTAAAGTCTAAAGGACATGGTGACTTGAAAAGCAAAGCTCTGTACATTCTGGGTATGTGTTTGGCACCCAAATTTCAGTGGAGAATGTTTGTTTTTCTTTTAAAGTCAGACAAAAGTGCAAAGCAATATAAATTAGGCCAAGTCCTTTCTTGACTTCTGATTTATTTCTGAAAAATAAGCCATCAGAGTTCAGTTCTACGGACAATTTACATGTGAAGCTTTGGATTTCTCATCACAGGGAAGGATAGGCTTCTGAAATTCATCTACTCGAAGTCAGTGAATTTGTAGTAAATTCAGAGACGACCACTGAGAGCAGGAAATATTAAGAAATTTAGAAATACAATTGTGCTGCTTTGCATCTACACAGCATCTAGAACCAATTCTGACTTTAGCTGTCAATCGATATCTTCAGGCATGTAGTAGCCAAAAATCCAGTAGTTCAAGACTGTGAAACCCTGAAAAAGATAAAAGAGAAACTAAACAGACAGAAGACACAAACCAAAAAGCTACAGCTGGAGACATCTGGAAGAAGTTAGTCCCACACACCATCTTCTGCACCCCAGGCTGAAACCGGAGGAGCAAAATACCTGCAAGGACAGCAACACATGAAGAGGTGCTTGCCATTTAACATTTCCCTCTGATAGAAGTCCTTCCTTCAAGGAGAGACACACCTCTACAGGACACAATCCATTGTAGAACATGCTCTGAATTCAGTTAAGAACAAGATTCTCAATGAAGGGCTCCCCTATAACTTGGCAGTTTTCTTACATGCAGTTAGAATGAAAAACCCTCCTGGAGACCAACAGTGAAGCACCTGTCTTGCTATATGCTGAACGTTTTTTCCGAAATGAGGACATGTATACAAGTGTCAGGAAATCTCCCTTTCTTCTCCATGCTGCAGGGGAGCAAGTTGTACACAGGATTCAAGTTCAGCTGCTTTAAATAAGGAGTTTTTAAGAAAACAGACAGAAAAACTCAAGTAGTTTTATATTTTGGTTACCTTTTCTAGCCACATCACTCTATTATTAGCTTGAAGCCAGTGCGAGTTCTTAGTGTAATTAAAGCTGAACTTTGATTTCACCTGCCACTTCCCAAAACAGTTTTTATGGACTATGGGGAACTACCTTCTTCTGATATGAAATTCCCATGAAAGCTTAAAAAAAAATTTAAGGAAGGCACTTCCCCTTGACTTCCCTCCCCCCAGCCCAAGGCCTAGTGCTTAATAGAAGAATATTAGACTATCATATGGAAACAATTTTTATCATGTTACAATAAACAACAGGAATTCAACAGAAAGCAATAAAACTCTCACAGCCAACTGCCAGCACTGTCAAAAATGATCCGCTTTGAAGAAGCAAAACATTGCAAGCCTTGTAAAAAAGTGTACAGGGCTGCTTCAAGATTCAGAAAACTATAATGTTTGAAACTGTATAAATAATGTATAAAACTGTTTCATTAAATGTCATAATGAAATATTAGGTGTTTGACCATAATTTTTTGTAGACTGATGTTTTGGGGATTCTGAAGTCAGACAAACCTGTCAAAAAGTGACATCACAGCATCTCTCCTACATAGGAAGTAATTATTAAGGACTCTCAGTACCAGCACAAACAGCTCCCAGGATGTGGAGGTCTGCATGGTTTCAGCTGTGCGTCAGACATAAGCTGTGCAGAACTGTCAAGTGTGCAGAATTTGAGCAGAAGAGGCTGCCAAAGGCATCTCATGTTTCATGGACAGATCTCAATGACAATGGGTCTTGTAGGCCACATGTGGCAAGCAAGGAAAGTAAAACACCAGAATATTGCTGGTCAAGTGAAGTGATATAAATTGTATTCAACTCCTCATTTCTTTGGTGCTTGAGACACACTATGTATAGCTTTTCCATGAATCAAAACTAATAAAAGGAGCCTGCCAAATATAACTTTAATTTTTTTCAAAGAAAAAAAAAAAATTGGTCAATCTCAACCTTATAAGTTAACAGATGACAGCACTGGTTTGTGAACTGGAAGACAGATGGAGACTGCTCCTTAAACTGTAGTCTTTTTGTGCAGCCTATTCTATCTGCTGGAAAAGGCAAGGAAATAAAAAAATAGAATTACCCAGAAAGAAGGAAAAGAAAGTTTTCCATAGAGTGGGAGAACCACTCAACTTCAACAAGCCTTGGAGTTTCCACAGCAGAAGTTCCCTGAGGTACGGGCTCAGGTTGCACAGAAGCCAGGACCAAATCCCTACGGATGTTACCATCACTGACAGCAACAAACGCTCCACAAGGATGCCAGTATGTCATCCTGGATCAAACAAAACCATTCTGAAGCAGAAATCACAAGCTAAGCAGTGCTGAAGGGCACTTGACTCTTTGGGTTTTTTCAGGATTTCTCTCTTTAATCATGGGCCTAATTACATTAAGTAATTACAGAAAAGGAGGCAGCTCGGTCTGCCAATGGCCACCTTGGGCTTTGACCCTCTGTAAAACATAACAGTCCAACAGATGCAGGAGTCACACGCAGAGGGGATGTTATCTTGGCTTTTTTTAGAATGAGGATGAGTTCAGTTTGTAAGAAAGGCAGCCAACACTTTCTTGAGGAATGTTTACAGATAAAAAAAAAAAAAAAAGATTTTTAAGAACCAGCATCTCCAAGAAGCAAAGTGTCTCTTCCCAAGGCAAGGTATTTTCTACCCAGAAGCAGAGCTCCTACAGAAACACGAAAAACTTGAGTAACTCATTGCCACAGGAGGGACAAACATGTAAGGGTAAATAATGAAAATCTATGCTTACATGAAGACAGGAAATGCTTTTCCCACTATATTTAAGCAAATTATTATCTACTTCAAATAAAGTAAATCCTTCCTGTTGGGGCCCTGCTAGCTCTACCTCCTCTAGCTGTGGTGTCTCCGGTTCCTTGGAAGGAACACCCAGCCTGAGCTGGCTGAGAAAGGGGTGGCCACTCTGCTGGGGTGAGGCTATTGCTGTATTTCAGAGTCCCAGCATTCCCACCTGTTTATAGTTTGAAGGGCAATTGCTGGCAGCCATATAAATGGCATAAGGAAAAGAAGCCACTGTCCTAACAAACAGATCTACAGCAGAGCTTTTACCTACAGTGCTTTAAGAACTCAAGGAAGCTGACTGGTGGAATAATGGAAACAAAATAGGCAAAGCTCAAGTGCACAGCTTCTGACAATTCTGAGTTGTCATATTGCTCAACATGATGTAATATTTAAGTTCTGAAAGCTTTCCCTGGTTATCTGATGGTTATCACAGAACTGCTCACTACAAAGCTTCACATAGAGGATAAATTTAGAACTCTAAGAGACCCTGATTTGACAGGACAACTGGAGTACCTCTACAATAACACCAAGTCTACTCAGTTCCCAAGAACATTCTGAGTATGTTATAACTTTCCATAAACTACATGAGGTACCTGATCATAAACAGAAGGGATTACAGAAGGGGGTAAGAGAACCTGACAAATTTTCTCAGCTAAAGCATTATCATACAAAGACTAGATAGTGAAAAAATGTCCCATAAAGGGGTTTTATTTTCTAATACACCCGATAAAAAGAGGGAGACTTACCTTCTGAGGGTAGTAAAGTGCAGACTGTTATCTGGAAATGTACGTGTATGTTCTAGATGGAGAACGGGTCTCATTCTGGGCACTGGGTGGCACATTTAAGAAATCCCAAATCAGAATTGTATCATCATGGGAACTACTAATGATCTGAAACTCATCAAACTGGAGTCTAAAGACACGTCCTGAATGTTCCTGTGAGCAATAGGACACCAGTTAGCAAGGCAAGAGGATAACATTTATACTCACACATCTATCTGGACACAGAACAGTGCATTCAAACTCCAGGATAAAGAAACCCTTAGCTGTAATTAAAAAGAAAAATACAACTTAAGCAACAACCTTAAATTTGATCACCCTCTAAAGTGATCTTCCAGTGGCAATCTGTTTGACTCAGCTTCCTGCTTCCCACCTCTTTCTTCCAAACTCAAGGGTTAGGAGAAAGGTTTGGGGAAGACTCACACGATTCCCCTTCTCCTTTTTAATAAAAGGAAATTTAAAGCCAGCCTTACAGTGATATTAGGGAAACACATTAATAACTACAATGATTTGATGCAGCATCATGTTGTTTTATTTAAGAGTATCTGAGAATCTCAAAGTAGAAAAAGTTAATCCTTCTTTTAAGGTCAGATCCAAAGCATTCAGGGTATATCAAAACATGAACTTTTCTTTATTCTTGGAGTAAGAAGCAGCTTGGGCTTTACAAAGCATCCTGAGTTTCTCACCTATCCTACTATAGTGGAATAAAGGGTTGCAGATAAGCCCAATAGAATGAATGTACATACCACTAATGTACGCAAGCATAATGTACTTGCTGGGGCACGAGGGTCAAGAGCAGCTTGCAAGTCCCAAACTTTAATTTTGCTACAAAGTAAATAAGAAGGTCCTTATGAGAGGGTTGTTTCAAGTATAAGCATAGAAGTTAACATCTACAGCAATGGAAAGTACATCAGTTTTTCCCTACAGCTGGTACATCAGGATCAAGCAAATTGCTAGAATCACTATTCAGTAAAATACTAACACTAAATCTTGTGCAAGAGAGATATAATTTTGTAATTCTTTTTAGCAGCAAATAGAGTTGATCTCTTTGTGATGACCACAAGGGCAGGTTACATGAAAGACAAAGGGACTACAAATGCAGAAGCTGTTTTTGAAAGCTCTGGAAAGCTCATAGCACTACTGATGAGGTGCAATGTTCCAATGGGAATTAAGCTGGGACTGCCAATCCCAGTGAGACACTACACCCAAACAAAAGGCTAGGGACAAACACAGTTCAATAATTGTTTTCAGTAACTCTACTGTTCACTTGAAGTTAAATTGGGCAGAGGAAGGAATGCTGAATTTGGGAATGGACATGAGCTGTCAGGGATCCACTATGCACTGAGCAAGAAGTGCTGACAGTGGGGCTCCCGCCCTCAGCCCAACAGAAATGGTCACTCAAGACTCCTGAGAGTGCCACAAGATACATTTACAGTCACAAGAAACATTTTCAGCGCTGACATCATAAAGATAGAAAGCCTAAACTACTCCAAGCACACAGGACCTGGCAAGGAGCAATTCCCAAGGGAAGAAACAAAGGAATGTCATTTCAGCCAACCAAACTTTACTTTCTACAGAAACTTAAGCTTGATTGGTAACACAATTTAGAAGTGTGCTAAAGAGCATCAAAAAGCAGATTCTTGGCTACTTAAAAGAGCAGCCTGCTGCATTCAGGTGCTCAGGCAAAATTCACTCATTTAAATATTGATCCAGCAGGCAAATCAGAAGAGAATTCTTACGTAAGGGAACATGAGGCTCAATGGCTTTCAAAAGATGCTTTTCTAAGAAAGGCAACATTTTCTAAACTAGCTTTTAAAAACATACCCATCATAGGCTCCACTAACAATTCTCTTATTGTCGAACCTGATGCATCGAACCAGTTCTTCGTGGCCTTCTAATACTCTTAAACAGGCACCACATTCAATGTCCCATAACCTTCAGAGAAGAGAGGAAAAAGTCCTTGAGAACTTGAGCTTCAGCACTGTCCCTCAGCCCCACATTTAGGGAATTTAAGCATGCTACTGGATGCTCTTCTGGGGGAGATGTCACATAGTTGGCTTAAAAAGGCAGGAGATGTTCCTTGCATGCAATTCAGAGAAAGGTTTGCATTGCAGCTGCCATATATAAAATTTAATTTAGTAATTAAAAAATTACATCATAGTAAAGGCTGAACACTTGTTATCTTACAAAGCTTCAATACACTTCTTCTGTTCTGCATAAACCACTGCTCAGAGGTTCAGAAAGTAATTATGAAAACCAGCGACCAACATCTTCCTCAACTCTCCAAGCAGAACACAAGGTGATAAAAATATTGTGAAAGATGAGAAGTTTTGTTTACCTTTGACACAAACCTCAGTGTCCAACCTTTTCACGGGGATGTGGTACATTTACTCTAAGTTCCATTCCTACATTCTCTGTTCTAGTAACAAGACATACCAGGGACGTTTGGCACGTGCAACTGTTCAGGACAGCACCAAGGGGCAGGGCAGATCCTGTTTTCACCCATGCAATTGAGCACTGTTACATACCCATAGCTGCCCACAAGCACCCACCTAATGGTGTTGTCTGAGGATCCACTGACAACCAATCGATCCCTGTACTGCAGGCAGGCAATGCCCCGCTTGTGCCCATTTAGAGTGCGAACAAACTCGCATGTACTCGTACTCCAGACCTGTGAAACATAAGAAGAACACTCCTGAGAATTAGGCTCAAGCGAGGTTTTCCTTTTTCCACTGAAGCCGTTACAAATTCATAGTCAGAAGCCACCTGAGGCTAACCTTTGCTGGACAGTGGAATGAAAACCCATGTGGTATTTTTATGGGCAATAAGTACCTGGAGTTAATGCAGAGTGGTGCGATGGGGACCTGGCAGTGACAAGAGCCAACAGCAGTGCTGCTGCACATCAAGTCAATGAGAAAAGCTGGGGGAGGAGGGGAATTTGTATATAAAATATTTTCAAGAAGTAGGGACTGCCCCAAAGGAATTCAAAAACTTGCTTATACTTCAACCTTGACAAGTTAGTCATCAGTTTTAAAAGTGGAAGTTATTACACACACAAAATGCCCGCAATTTTTACCAAAGAAACTGCAAGCAATCTTACTAGCCAGAGAAGGCCAAAACAGTGACCTGTAAAAGCCGGGTGGCTGCTTCTTTCTTAACATTAAATGATTCTATCAACTTTGCCATTTTTAATGAACTGTAATTGAAGTTGTAATGTAGAGTATCCAGTGGATCACATTCTAACAGAGTGCAGCACAATCTCTGGCAGATATTTGGACATCAAGCTGCCAAGAGTTTTTTGGCACAGATTAAAGTAGCTCTGGTTCTAGAGAGGGAAGGGTGGAAATGCCTTTGTTATATTAATATACTATGGGTAATTCAAATCTTCTGGTATGCAACACTCTTCAAATACAACCCCTTAATTCTTCAAACATGTCAAAGTCTGGTTGGACTGCTGGGAAGGTGTGGTAAGGAAAGGCAACTGTTGATAAATTTCATGTCTGGAACAGGGCTGCCAACTGAAACAAAAAATACTGCTTGGAAAAAGGCACAAGATGTGTCACATTTAACAAACAAACCCATCTTGAGACTAAAGTTCAAACAGCACATGGGCTCACCTATTTTGCAACTGTAGCACAGATGCCACAAAAATGTTATGAGCCCGGTTAGGTATGTAAGGAGGGTAACAGTAGGAGGGAGCATTCTGACCAGAGGGGAAGGAAAAGGCAGAGCACTGCCCATGAACACCTCATCTGCTATCAACTCACTTTAATGGTCCTGTCACCCGATGCTGACACAATGTACTTGTCATCAAAGTCCACCACATTAACAGCAGCACGATGGCCAACTAAGACACGGCGTAGGGTGATGTCAGTAGGTGATGCCATATCCCAAACAGCAATTGATCTGTCCTTTGAACATGTCACCATTAAGCCATTGCTGAACCTCAAATGAAGCACTGCCTCGTTGTGATGAATCAACGTGTTGAGAACTTCACCGGTATTTACATCCCACACTCTGCAAAAAGAGAAGAACTTTATTCCAAATGAAGGATGATAGCTCTGCATGGTATAAACATGCACAAATCTGCTGCTCTCTAAAGGAGAGCTCTCTGGTTGCTAACATCTCTTAGGGCTTGGGGAATGCAAGAAGATGGGTGCTGGGGAAGCATCCTGGTTCACAACCCAGACTTATAAGCACTTATTAACAGCAGTGAACAGTTATGCCAGGAAATGCCTAAGCTGAGACCACTGCTAGGAGAAAATGCCACAGTTCACCAATGTGTCCAATAACAGCCATGGTTCTCCAACTCTTTCAGGATGACTGAAACCTGTACGACATATAAAGTGATAGAACAGACCAAAACCAGTAGTAACCACTATGATTTTTTTTAGTTTTACATCATTCACTCAGATTTAGCACACATAGCACCCTGCAAGGCTACCTACTAGCTTACACAAAGTGAAAAATCACAACTTACTTTATAACACCTGAAGGGTGTTATGATCAGTTCTTCTTTTTAAAGTTTTATAAAGATTGATATTGGCGTACCAATGCAGGACACCAGAAGGAGATAAGACCCTTCCCCTGAACTGTACCAGAGCATCTTTGCTCAACATCTACTGGCCAATGAATTAATACAGGAATTTTAACTCAGTGTCATCTACACTGCAGGCAAATGCTCCATATGTACCAAATACCCTTTCATTAACAGTCATAATTATGAGAGGTCAGAAGGCAGTACACAAAATTCTAAATTAAGAAATTGTGGTGTGGTTAGCCATTCTACAACTTCAGGATATGCTTTGAGTCACTCAGGTCATATTCCTTCAAATACTTAACAGTAAAAACAGACAGATTTGAAAAAAGAAAATTATCAAATGCAATTCTTTGCAAAGTATGAATATCTTGTTTTTAGACTAACAGTATCACATTCATATGAGGAATATTTTCTGATATTTAGAGATTATTGCAAACATTCCCAGCCCTGATACTCAAATGATTTTTGTGCAAACACTTAACACACACCTCACTGTAGAATCTGAGGATCCAGTTACAATGACTCTTTCATCATACTGCAGACAAAGAACCGAGCCAGTATGTCCTGTTAGTACTTTCAAACATTCCAAGCTTGTTTTGTCCCAGATCTGTTCAAAACAAGAAGTATAAACGGCTTATCATGAATGTGGAGCCAAGACTTGAACATTGCTGCAACAGACAAGGAAAAAAAAAACTAGAGACAGCAGGAAGAATCCATGGGTAATCTGCCTGTCCTGCCTGCTGGCTTAAGGAAGTCTCTTTGATGCAAGTTTTTGACAGAACTGTGAAATAACCAATGATCACAAAAAAATAAAAGCCTGTGTTGTGAAAGAAAATGGAAAGTGCAGGTGAGAACTTTGCAGGCTAAAGAAGACATCCCATCCTGATAAACCCTCCACAAATACACACTGTCCCATGAAGGGATGAGATAAATCAAGGAAACACAAGCAGCAAGTTTTCTGAGGCAGATTTACCCACTTCTCCCTAGGGAAAATGCTTGGAAAAGTGTTTACCTTAATGGAGTTATCTCGTAGGCCACTGATAATCTTTTCATCATCATACTGTAAGCAGTAGACACCTTTGCTGTTCTCAGAGCGGCACTGAATCCGTTGCAGATTATGTCGCCCACATCGCCAGTTGGATTCTATAGTCTGACAAGAGGGGAAGCAGGCAAGAGTCAGGCACAAGGCTGCACACCCCAGCACAACTGCTCCAACACCCACAGAGCCAGCTTTCCACTTTTACATACATAACCTTTACATTTGAAATACATAAAACTTAAATGTATCTTCTCCCGCCCACCCCAACAATTTTAAAATACATATAACAGTGTCTTAAAATACAAATATTTTTAACATACTCAAACCACTGTGAATTAGAATTAGAACTTTTTAGATTTGTCATGACAAAAGTTGTGCTTAGTAGTGAAAACTATGGTCAAGTAACCTTAATGAGAATTTCCCTAGGAGTCATTTGAGACAAACACCTCATATCAATTCAGTTTCCCCAATATTTACACAAGCATCTGTCATAAGCAGCAAAGATTAAATCATGAGCTCACGTGGTGCCAGGTCCGGCCTCTTCTGAGTAACTAACAGCATAGAACTGCTGAGGCCAACCAGGAAGTGAGGGAAGTTCTTGAACCTTGCCTTCCCCTACCCAGTCATTTCACCTATTAAATGTTTTTACATATCTTAGAGATTCTGAGATACAGAAAGCTCCTCTAAACACCGTAAAACCTGATAAAAATACAAATAAAACTGAATGGGAATTTTAAACAATCCAAACTTACCTCCCCCCCTTTAAAATCAGTGGAACTGTAATTCTCAACATTTTCATTCTTCAAAATATTTTTAAAGAAGATCCCGACACAACTGCAGAAGTCACAAACTCTTTCATAGGAGAACCAGGATGATTTCCATGTTTTAATCAGCTTTATTACGTGTAAGACAACCAATGATGATTTCAAAGAAATGTAGGATAACGGGTAGGAAATTCATAACAACAATCATAAGAGAATTCATGCACAAGACTGCAAGCCAACAGCTGCAGTACCTACATAGGCTGGGATACCTTCCGTTTCCCAGTACAGGCACCAGAACAGACTATTTAGACACTTCCCTGGGAATCCCTGCAAATACTGCATGGAAACCTGGGGAGAAGCTCACTGACTATCTGTCTGGAAAAGCATATTTATAACTAAACCCTAACTTCCAAAGCAACAACAGGCACCTCTGCAGCACCTCCAAAAACTGAAAAACAACAGAAATGCTTGTTAAAGACAAAGTACTGCTCTACTAGGATGTCCCAATTCTAGAAAACACATCTGCTCCAAGGGAAAACTAACCTACCACTTGGTTTTCCATGCATTTGCTCTCAGTTGTCTCCTGTTATGCAATTTTGGGAGAATTATACACAGCCATAATACAACCCCAAAGGGCCAGAGGAATTTGTCTGCATCAGAAGAACCAAGAGATGCTTCTAGAGGCGCATGCTGACACGTTCTTCATCCTCTCCCATTCTCTTCCAGTTTGGTGGGGAAGTCAGGAGGCTATCAAGACAGCTGTCAGTTTGGGATCATCTTTTCTGGCCAACTAGTGCACTGCTAATGGTCAGACTGGGAACTGGGCTTAAAACATTGAAATCTTGCCTTGAAGGCAGCAGCCTGTTCACCGTGCTACCTGCTTGGCATGGGGCTGAGGTAATTCTCAAGCTTTATCTGAAGATTTATCAGCTGTGCTAAAGGGGCAGAACTGCAACTCATTAACTCCAGGCCTGCTCCAGAAGTGACCCAGGGAAACAGGAGAGGATTCTAGACATTAGTAGTGCAAACCAATATAATTATAGATCTGAAGGCAAGACATTTAAAAATGAAACACTAACACTGAAGATACAGGAGATTAAGCATCACAGATTAGAGTTAGCCAATTTAAATAGTTCTAGAAATCATATACATTCAGATGTTCATTTCTAAGAAATCTTAAGGGAGAGTTTTCCTAAAGCAACATTCTTGGAAAGGTCTGAAACAAGCAGCTGCATGTAACACGTGCTGGACTGCTCCAGCTGCCGAGTGCTCAAGCACCATTCGAGCACCTTTACACTTTAGCTTCCTGCAACAGTGATTACTGATAGCTACAGAATACATTAGGAACACCACAAATCAGAAATGTTGCTTGCAACCATTTCCCAAGCAGATCAGCAAGTGCAAGTACATGCACCAGACATTCAGGACACTGCCTGACTTAATTCTTACAATTACACTAGAGGAGGCTACTCAGTAGGCTCTCAGTAAGAAAATGTTGGCTTCAAATAAAAGAAAGTCAGCTACTATGTGCGTCCATGTGAAAAGCAGTAAGTCCCATGCAGGTGCGCATTTTCATTCTGTGAATAGATGCAATTTCATTTAGATATTACATGGTGTGGCTACTGTGGGAAAATACTTTATGTTTTTTGAGAACTTGTAAAATCCCCTTACACTGTGTAAATTCTCCATGTGCTGGGAAAGTAGCCACAATATACAGAGAATATACAGCAGCATTTCAATTGGCAAGAGAGTGAAAACAGATGTGGACGTATAGAGAAATAACATTATTTTAGATGACTACAGAAGGCTGAGTGGGTGGGCAACCTGGAGGACCCTCTGAAAAGGAACATATTAATACAATACTGGCAACCACATTAAAGTTCCTTTGCTGTAGGAAATTTTGTGTTGTTACTGAACAGCACAGTTAGTAAAAGGCTTCAACTCCAACCTCCTTCCAGGAGAGATCTTCATAAACTGTATCTAGGCCAAGCAGGTAAGCATGTGTGTTCATGCTGTGTTTTATGGACTGCTGCAAACATCAGGGAGTCGATGATGAAGAGACCTAAAGTATATTTGCATATTTTTGGTACCAAACCTAGTACTGATAGATGCAACACCAATATATGCCTCTGAACTTGGGTTTCTAAATCAAAAGCAAGATGTTCCAATGAGGATGGTGAGACACTGGCCACCTGGAAACATCCAAGGTCAGGTTGGATGGGGCTCTGAGCAACCTAATCTGGTTGAAGATGTCCCTGCTCACTGCATGAGGGCTGGACTAGATCACCTTGAAAGGCCTTTTCCAACCCAACCCATTCTGTGATTCTTTGTTGCAGAACAACATCTCCTTAGTTCACACACACACAGAAAATAACTTTCTCACACTTTCCTGAAAGCAAGTAGCTGACAAGTGCTGTATAACCAGCAAAATCTGCACACACAAGGGATAATGACCAAGCATGAAGCCAAAACATCTGCCACAGCAGAAGAGCCATTTGGCAGCTGAAGAAACGTATAAATGGCTAAAAAAGGCATTTAGAGAGAAAAGTACAGAAAGAAAGTAGTCCAAGATACAGAGGTATAGCCAAGCCCTGACAACGCCAGAATATGTTCACCCATACAAAGATGAACAGCAAAAAGAGATGCAATTCATCTGGATTAGCAGTTGGAACACTAACTATACATTGGAAGTGTTAAGGATAATCTACTAAGAACAGGTTTTTTTCTCATTTGATAATGTACATTGTGTTCAGCTCCTCAGCTAAAAATTGCATTTTTATCCTTGTGAATGTTACGGCAGAGTAAGTGGGTTTATCTTGATCCCAGAAACTCAAGACTTTCTTTTCCCTCTGAGCACACAATTCTCCTGTAGGACAAATGGGAAAGAAAAAGAAAAATCCACATTTGTTACATGAGTAACAACTTCTGCTGAAGTATGAGGCACCTACACCAGAAGCAGCTAAAATCCAAACCCTTGTTCTTCACAATTCTCTCAAAGAGAAAAAGGAAAATCCCTCCTGACTGTGACAGAGGAAAGATGGAAGCAAAGAAATGTCATCAGGGTTTAGAGAGCTTAATATTTCATTAATTATGAAGTTAAGAGGCCTCTTTCTGAAGCAACCCACTGAGGGATAAACACCCCACAAGTAAAGAGCATCAGCATCTTCCTTGTGAATGTCATCACTTGTATAAACCATGTTTAGGAGCCAAGTGCCAGTGGCAGGCATGTAGCAGCAGAGACAACTAAAACTCACAGACTGGAGGAAAGAGTACTTGCCCTGTATCCACCAGCCCCTTCATTGAACACCTCTCAGTGGAGCACGTGAAGAGTCCTGGCTGCAGGTGTGATATCCCAAATTCCACATTCACCAAGACTTGAGCGGACCATCACCTGAGCCAGTGAACGTCTTTGGAAGAGAGCAGCAGGGAATGCAGATGTTTGTACCAACACCTGGAACATGTATTGCTACTACTGTTAGAACACCAGACCATCCTGCCATTATTTATGATACTCCTTTTACCATTAAGCATATTGCTCTTCCCTAGTAATAGTCTTACCCTTTCCATGAAAAAGCTGAACCAACAGATTCACGCTACACAACACTAGTTCTGGATTTTACTTTCACAGTGCTTTGAAACTGGGAGCTGCATGACACCCTGTCCCTCACCCAAGAACTGCTTGTTCTTGCAATTAGAATTTATGCACTACTCATCTGAAAATGCAGGTTCTACTGCTCATGAAAAGAATTTGTGCTTTCCACTACCAAGAGTTCTTCATATTTTACATTATTCACAAATAAAGGTAAGTGAAAGTCCAGAAGAAAACAAAAAGTTACATGGGATACACTATCGCCACATTCCATGGGAAGAGGTAGGCAAAAGTAACACAGGAACAAATGCAAGGAAGTAAAGCTAAGCGAAGATTAATTTAAAACAGTGACCAACTCATTTTTGGTATTTACCTCATTTCATGCAAATGGAAGAGTTGCATGAGAATAAAAAGCACCTCCATGAAGAGTAACTGAAGCAAGGCTGACACAAGAAGAAATTGGGATACTCTACTAACAAATAACATATGCTAACGTTTGCAGATATATGTGAATATAGTTAAAGTTCAGGCTGCATTTGGTTAACACAAGCAGAAAAGCCCACCTTTGCACCAAAAAAAAAAAAATTAATAAAACTCACAGGATACTCAGGCTATGTTTTGAAGAACAGTCTGAAATTGAAGTGAGGCCAAAAAGCTAGGAGTGTGGACACTACACTGGCTTTCAGATTAGTTTGGGGTAAAATAACAATTTTGTATGCACTCCAACAGCAGAGAAAAAGCTATAAACAGTGACATCCAAAAATCTGAACAACTCTAGAGAAGAAGGAATGGGAAACTTTCCCTAGCAAATGTTAAAATTAAATAATGATTTCTTGGCAGAACTTGAGACCTAAAAAATTAAGTTCCTGATATTTACAGCTGCTTAGATAAGATCCAAATGTAGACAATATAAATTGATGAAGTGCTGTCTCTTTCTGCATGCAATTGATCCAATACATATGAAGCTACTCAAAGGTCCACCAAGTAAAGCTACTCCTGAGTCTCACCACAGCTTTTATGAACCCTTTCTGCAGCTGTATTCAAGAAGAACAGATTGACTTTACGATGCTGAGGTAGGTGAATCCAGACAGTGGAACATGCTAATGTCTTAAAGAGCAAGAGGCCTCTCTTTAATGTAGAATCTGCATTAAAGGCCACTGCCACACTGGGGATGTGGGAAACGGCTGTGAGAGAAAGCAGAGTACCACTGACTGCTCCAAACACAAGAAGGTGGCACGTTCTCTGAGTGTCAAAGTAGTGTCTAACACCAAAGACAGCTTAGGCAAAGCAGATAAAAAGGCAACATAAACTGGCATTTCAGACCTAGGAATAAGGGCTATCTCACTGCCCACGGTGGTGGTGCTGCCTGATGGGCTGATGCAAACAGCACACACTGCTGAGGCAAGGTGACAAGAGACTTTGATTCTGCCCACACATGAGGTGTAGCTGCATGGTGTCCCATGTACTCTGCCCCACACATCTGTTGGGGGATGCTGTCAAGAGAGAAGCTGCTGTGCTTGCCAACTTTGATCTGACCATATGGTTCTTTTTCCCCAGGAAGGAAGAAAATTGTCTTAACTCTTAACTCAGGAGAATCTGTAATAGGAGAATACAGATGATGACAGCAGCTGCTCTTCCCTGAAAGCTCTGTTGTCTGTACCAAGCACCAGCCCCAAAGCACGAGATCCCAAAAGAGACTCAAGGGCAGCACCTGATTTAAACAGGTGGTTACCAGCCCCTGCCAGAGTAAAGGGGCATTCCAGGTGTTCCAATAGGAGCAGTAAATCCCTTTTTCCAATCTGCAGCAGAAAAATGTCTCAGTTTGCACATTTGTGGAGAAAAATAGGTGTGATGTAGGCAAAGGGAACAACAAAATTCAAGCCATGGATCCATCCCCTGCTGGGGGCACCTCTAAGAAGACTTCTGCCCTGTTCAGATGCAAGAGCTGAGATCTGTGTTGGACACCACAAGAAGTTCGTCCCTGCCTTCAAAGCCTCTCCTTTCCTTGGCCAGTTTGATTTTTAAGAAATTTCTTGTGGAAAATGCCTGTGGAGTAGATTTCAAAGGTTGGCTGAAAAACCTCCTAGGCATATAATGCTGACCAGATTCTCCCCACACACACACAGAATTTCTCCAGCATTATAATTAGAACAGTACTAAACAAACCCATTTCCCTCAGAAATTATAGGCTGCAACTTTTATAAACAAAGGTCTCCCAATGCTGGCAGTGACTTAGGGGGAGAGCTGACTTTTTCCCCTTTTCAAATTTTCCCAAGGCTTTAAAATTTCACTTCCAGTCCTAAAATCTGAACTTCTTAAAAATTCAGAAGAACACATGGCACATGGTGTCTATCTGATTGCCTGGCACCACATTTTCCTCAAGTCTTCAGCATAATAACATTTTTATTCTCATCTTTATTAGGTGGACCTAAGTCTCCATGGAAACAAGATGAGGGCACTTGCCATGTGCCTAAAGATAAGGGGAACATTTATGAAATGAGTCTTCTCAACTCATCACAAGAAATAGATACTTGTGCTAATCCTGTGGGGAAAACTGAATAGTTGGCCAAGCTTCACAAATAATATGGAAAAAATCCAGGGACTTGGGGTTCTGGAATCGGCAGTACTTAGCTTCCCACCCTGGCAACATGCCGATTCACAGTCCCATGAAAGCAGCTGACCTTCCCCACAAGGTTCTGGGACTGCACCCGGGCACAGGACACCCCACACCATCTCCATAAACAAGGTCTTGAATATACAGGTTCCCTTTTCCATGGTAAGTCCCAAATCAGGTTTTCCTTTTTAAAAAAGTTCCTCAAGAAGCTTGGCAAACCAACATCTGACTTGGAGACATGTAAAGTTACTGGACCACCTCTTGTGAAATGGAACCTAATTAAATATTTGGCTTAACAGTGGAGTGTAATTACCTCTTTCCAAGAATTTAGTTTCAGGTCTCTAAATGTCCTATGATTTGCAAATCCAATGATTTCAGAAGTGACATTTTGTTCCTAAAATGTGCTTGGCATGAAATAAACAGATACTGGCACTCACAAATTTTCACAGAGGCAGAGGAAGCTCCCTTTGTCTCTATTACCTTGCAGCTCACAACACTGTGGCCACATGGACTTTTGACCCAAAATGCAAATACAGTCCACGGGAAAGAATTCAAATTTGCTATTTATCATTCCTCATTTTTCCTTTCAATTGTTAATTCAGGGTTCAGATTACTTTTCAAATTCTGCTAGTCAGTCCAAAGGAAGGAGTGCATTCTCCTTTGAAGTCATCTTTCCCCTAAACAACCCAGTTTAGTACCAGCTGCAGTAAAACAATAACTCCCATCATTAGAAACAGTCTAGCAGAATTTGGTTAATCTTTGTGCTCCACAGGTAGAATATCCAGTGACAAGATTTCTGTGCTCCATTTAATATATTTTACTGTATTAAAAAAAAAAAACAACACCAAAAACAAGCCCTTTGGATACAAGATAAATGTCTTATAAAAATACTTCTATAATTCTATAAATGTTGATATGGTAGCCTTTGGCTCATCACTTCATCACTAGCTCCCTGAATTCTGACTCTCTGACAGAAACAGGAAGATCTTATTTAAGGTCCAGGCAAATATTTGAAGAAAAAACATTTTGGTATCCAGAGATACATTTTGGTATTCAGGCACACAAAAGATGAAAGACTTATTTAAGAGCTTCTGCACATTGCTTTGAAAAATGAAGGAACAGTAAAAGCAGAAAACTAAGAGCATGGCTTCAGGCTTAAAAAGAGAATAAGGGGAGGAAAAATTTAGGAAGTAATTCTAATCCTACAGCTAAGTATTGTTGCTACTGTTACTCACCATCTACATTTTTAAACTGTTAAAAGCTTCTTTTGACAGTTCTTTAAGGGAAGCAACTTGTGAGAACTGCTTTAAAGGGTGATTTACAGTAAACTTTTGTAAGTGGAAGACTTAGCAGGAACACTAACACCACTCCAGGTTGGACACCTGGAAAACAGCACTATTTCAGAAGGCCTAAAGGAAATATGTGAACAGGAAAAAATTTGACATGGCACAATCCCCCCATCCTTCTGCCTTCTCCCTGCAGCAATTTCAAAGAATGGGAAGTGGGAAATGTGCCACCTGTATGAACTGAGCAGTGATGCCTGGAAGTAGCCATTGCTTTGCCAAGAAGGACTTCACCACTCCAGAAGAGCAGTAACACATTTGTTTCTTGAATTTGAGCAAACAAGAAGCTTAATTCTCCTTCTCTATTCCTGCATCCCTCTGAGTCCAAGACACACAGGAGCTTCCCACGTGCCCCAGTAATATTTAGCATCCTTAAGGATAGGCACTGCAGAAATGGTATGTAAGAGTAACCTGATTTCCAGGCAGTCTGGAATGGGCAGGAACTATGGCAACAGCTTGCAGTTTACTCTTTGCACACCCCAGAGAAGATAACCCTTTTCCCACGCTCATTACTCACGTTGCTATTTTGAAGCAGTAGTGGCATGGCGTGTTTTACACACAGCACGCCCCGCTCTGCCAGCCCCACCTCTGAGCTTGACACAAGATAACCCCTTACTCTGCCTGTTCTACATTTATCACCTCATCCACCTCAGCATTACATAATGAAAAAATTGAGCTGAATCTCTGAAAGAAAGTTAGGGGTCAAAAGAGCATTAGAAAGTCAGTATACTGACTGCAAAACACTGATGTATTTTTTTTATCCACACTGGATACACAAGCAGCACATTTCAGGCACTTTTTCAATACACTTTTCAGTCAGCACAGTGAAAATCTCTCCTAATTTGAGGGTTTAATATATTTATTGTTGCCCTAGTGAAATTTAGTTTTTCAAGAAACATGTTCAGTACCATCTTTTCAGTAGAATACTTGTTCTCTACTCCCAGGTACTTAGAGACTGAAAATTTTTACATTTAATGTAGTAGCAACAAGCAAAGACTGAGAGTTTTAGCATTTTCCTGCTTATTTCACACTAATTCAGGAACTTTGTTTCTGTGCACTGTACTATCATGTCTACAGAATAAAAATATCAAATAACAGATTGTGGCAGTCCAAAGGCTGAACAGCCTCAGAACACCTCTAAGGAACACTCCCATCTCTAACAATATTACCCCTGTGAAACTCTTCCACTTATCCGTAAACAAATTAGTTTGAGAAGAGTTAACTTTAAAAATCTGAACTTAAAAATCTAAACTCCTGCAGTGTTCTACATCATCACAAGGGTCATCTTTTCACACTGCTTTTCACCTGTTTTCATGACTGAACAGTGAAATTTTACAGAAAGCAAGAAAATATGACATGTAGAGTTGTCCTTAATCCCATGGGTTTCTCATCACCACCATATCATTCTGTCATCCCTTACAGAGAGCACACATCCTTCAAATAATGTCAAGTGTATCATTCAGTTCAAAAGGAAATACCAAGTTTGAGCTTATTTTGTCTAGGATATGCTTCATGCTTTGTTCTCTATCTTTAAATGGTTATAAATTGTGTAGCAAGGTTTATAAAAGATATTTGAAAACTGGATTATTTTCCAGCAGATACTTTTTACAGATAGATGAAGAGTTGTGAATAATTTTGTTTACTGAGTGCCAAGCAACACAAACTCAGATTTGCCACAGCAGGATGATTAGTTCACATCTGCCTTAAACATCAAAACACGTGTTTCCCCACTAATGAACTTCAGACCAATAATTCCACGTGTATCACACAGTTAAAATAAATACATTGCAGCCTCTGGTGTAACTAGAGGGTTTTGTGGTGGGTAAACAGCAAAATGAACGAGATTTTCTGCTGGTGGGCAGAATACCAAGATGACTCTGATTTATCAGAAACATTTTAAAAGAACTAAGCAAGCCCAGCTTTTTAACTCTTGAACAAGATAAGCAATATTTTATAACAAAGAAAAGAATAAACATTGCAACAGTCTTTTTACCAGCAACACCCAAATTGTGTTTATCACTGCAGGACTGATTGTTGTCATCAAACCACTAGAAAAAGATTTCCATCCCCTGGAGAAAGCTGTATTTGCAACAGTGACTGCTTTAGAAACAATCAGTTACTAAATGAGCAACATTTTAAAAGATCAGTGTTTAAGGCATTAACCCTAAGATCACTTTCTAAGAGAGCATCAGGACGTACAGCAATATGTGGAATTGTCTTGGGGTACTAAAACAGCTATTTTATTAAAACCATTGTCCCAGAAGAGTTCCAAAAATCTTCAAAGGAAAAAAGGTGGTTTTAACACTTAGAAGGATCACGGTAATGCATGTAATGTAGCAGAAAGTTGCTATTTTTTATATTGGCTTAAGAGGCAGAGCTCACAAACAAGTTGTGATACACGACACACTTCATTGCTCCAACATTCACCATCTTTGAAATTCTAACAACGTGCAACATTATTTCTTCTGCAGATATTACATATCAGAACACATACCTACCTCTATATCCTGTATTATCTTTGGGTATAAGGACCTGTAAAATGAATTTGGGGGGCCATCTGTTGGTCTGTTTTTAAACAGGTACTGATCCCTAGAAAGAACCAGAAACATATTTTTTAAATTACCACAAAGAATCCAGACTTTAAAGGAATTAAAAATCTGTGAGGAACAAAACCTTATGACACATTCTCACAGAACACTTGTAAGTATTTTTAGCATTGTTGCTACAAGCCCTTATGACTTCACAATTTGACAGCTGTATTTAAAGTGTCCAAGACTAGAAGGATAACAGGTGTTTTCCTTATGGTTCTCCAAGTCAGGATTCACTGCTTCCTAAGGGTTTTTTAGCCAGCAGTGTGTCTTCCTCTTCCTCTTTAAAACATGCCTTGCATTTTCTTAGGCACACCACTAGAGAGCACAGAAGAGCAGGTTTCCAGAACAGAACACCTCATCACTTCAGATCATGGAAAGAACAGAATAACTTCACTGTCACAAACATCAGCAGTGAGCTCTTCGAGAGAGGCTTCTACAGCCCAATCAGCTATTTTGAATTTTCACAAGAAAACCTTTTATTGGAAGTAATTCACACACACACAAAAAAAGAAATCCCTTCAAAAGATTCTAACTGTTCATTCTCTCTGCAAAAAAACAATTACACATTTGAAGACTGAGCTACCCTAAGAAAGCAAGTGTTAACAGAGATGGGTGGTCAAAGGGACAGGGGACAAAGCCGAAGCTGACAGCTTTCACTGTAGTACCAGACACCCAATAGTCCATGGCAGAGGTAAGGATCTCAGTGAGACCCATTTACTATGAACTTACTTTTTGGCAGAGCTCATGATTAGGGAAATGTGTGAAGAAGCACGCTGTAAAAAGTGAATTTAGTGATTGTCAAGGTACTTACCAACCCCTTCTTTCTGAAAGTCCCTTCCACAGCGGATCTGTGCGTACCATTCTTTCAATCAATTTTTTCCATAGCATTCCTTCAGAGATGACTCTCTGCCATTCCTTACATACCAGCTCTGCTGCACAGAGTGATCTGGCATCAAGATAGGAAAGGATGTTTTCTGCTATGTGATCTAAGCCTTGCTCTACAAAGAAATAAAGGCAATCAGAATGTCAATCACTTCACAATGAACTACTTAACAAGTTTTGCAACACATTCAGAGAAAGCTAACACAGCTTTAAGGCATTGAAGCAACATGATAATTAAATTATCATACATAGAAGCACCAGTTACAAGTTAACCCAAACATTTACAACAAAATGTCTGTAACTCTACTCCTCTTCTGCCTCCTGGACTGTCCCATTTCCACAGAGTGAGCACAAATCAAAGTTCTGCACAGTATGCAAGCAGCAGAAAGCATCCTGCTGCTTCTGGGCACAGTCATGGATCTTATGAGCATATAATGCACAGGGCTACCTGATACAAAGAGAATATCGTTGTCGAGCAGATGTTTTACTGAGCAGCAGTAATAAAAAATTAAAATGTTGATTCTTTTACTATCCCCTTACATATAACAATTGATAATTCAACTCATGGGAAGACAGGACTCCACAGGAACAAATGCAGACATATCCAGTAGAAACATGAGCAAAGATGCTGCAAAAACTTTATTGCAAGGACATCTTTTCTATTTAAGCTCTTTCTACAATGAGTGTCAAGGCCACTCCTGAATTTTGTCCTGGACTCTAGAGGCAGCAAAACCACCATGCCCTGCAGCCTGGAATGGGAAGGAGAAATCAATGACTCTGGCAGTAATTCACCAATTGCAAATGATGCTTTAACACCTAAAGCAGTTATCCTTATTGAGGGTTTATTGTCACTAGGCTCCACACTTAGAAAAATTACTACTGAATTACTTTGACCAGAAGCTGGGGGTTCTGAAGCCTCTCTTCAGCTACAGAAAAAAAAAAAAATCAAGAGGGACATGTTTTCTGAAACAACTTCAAGTTGAATAAACTAGGCTGTAACATTCAGGACAGCATTTGTTTCGGGGCCAAAGGAGGCAATTGTTTCTAGTATGAGAATCAGCAAAGAAACCTCATGATCAGCACGAGTCAAGTAACTCAAATAATGAGAGGTGACAGTTCATCTCCTGAACTGTGAATTCCAGTGCAAAGTAAATGTAGTTTAGCTGCACAATGATTTCCCAATGTAATTACAAACAGCACAAGCAAATTCCCCATTAAAACAACATTATTCCAAATGAAAGCCCTCTGGTGGTACTGAGACACCCCAGAAACAACATCTACCTAAGTGACTGATGTTCTCCTTGTACCTGCAGGGTGAGGTGTGTTGGTCATCAAACAAAAATTTTTAGCGGGCTGGGGAATCACTGACTTTCCTTGTGAAAATCCCAGCTGCCAGAAGCAGCTTATTCACCCCTGTGATCCTATTATATCAGGGTAGAGTGAAGATCGATGCATTCAGTGCACTCAACTTGCCAGCAGAAGTTCAATATACCAGAACTGAAGTCCTGCCCACTGATCCAGGTCTGGGTAAGTCAATGTCCTGGGATTTATTATTTCATAAATACCAGTTAATACTTATCAAAAAACACTAGGTACTTCAGCTGAAGCAGACAGAAAGAATAAGCACATCAATAAAGATGATTAATCGAGTAAGCTGCCACCACAGATCTAACAAGACATAAACCAGGTGGAACACTGCATACTTTTGCTCATGGTCTTTGCCTAGACCTGCTCTCCTGCTAAGGGTGTTAGATTAAAAAACATGATAGTGCTGGGGAAGGGTACCAACACGTTAGAAAATACACTTGCACTAAATTTAAAATAGCAACCAAACTCTTCTTGTTCCTGTTCCAAATTCAGCATCACTGGTCTCACAAAAAAAATCACTGCTAAGTCTGTTACTTATTTCAAAGAAGCAATTTTGCCCTCCCCAAAACTAAATCAGAAATCTAGAATAACTCTATTTTTGTGAATAGCATATGCCAGTTGGCCAAGCATGAAATAAATCTTTCAAACTGGGAGATGACAACCTTTTTAATTTTCCACTTTATCTCGTGACAGCCCACTTTAAGCTTCAAATAATCCTGGGTGAAAAAAGTAAATAAATCAAAGTACTGTTGACTTTTTAAAGACTTAAGAAATTTAATTCTTAGAGTCTTCCACCACATGCTAAATTTGCATGGCCTTCATAAAAATAAGTAGCAATAGGAGAAACACATGTAGGTGAAGAGCATGTGTCCATTTCTTCTACTTAATTTACAGAACTATAAAAAGGCTTTCAAGAATGGTGAAAGCTCCTAAAATGTAAACCGAGTTTATACAAATCTGTCGACACCAATCATAATAGATTCAAATAAACAAAAGGAGGTCCAAATAATTGGTGGGTCTCAAAGCTAAACCCTCTCCTAGTGGTATTAAGTCTCAGAGCAGCTTTGAGCTGCATCAACTGTTAAAGTAGGTTTGAAGAACACACGAGGGCACTAAAATACATCATAAAAGTAGTCCTTGGGTCTGCTGCATTCTGATCTTTCTAGTGAATAATAACTTTGAGATTCTAAATACTGTGTTCTCAGGATATATTTATATTACTGCCATGTTATGTGATCTGAAGCAGTCTTCAAGGTTTTCCTGGAAAATAAAATCATCACAAGGTCATTTTCAAGAGTCAGTTTAATATCACGAATCCTTGTCTATCAAGAGGGCAAGCTAATTCATTGTGCAAAGTGGAGGACGCAGCTAGATAAAAATAAAGAAAACAAATCGGTCTGCTAAGTAGGCACTCCTCTGACTTTGAAGGTTACAGGTGTGACAAACAGGGCACTGCAAACTCGGTATTAGTAGAGGAGCACACCAAGGCTCCTCTCTAGAAGGTGTTTAAGGCTTTCTTTTTGCTTCCCCATTCTCCTTTCAACAGCCATTATACAGCATCTGAGCTCCGATCCCCCTCCAGAGTACTACTAAGTCAGCATGTTCACTGTTCTCCCACCACATGGACTACAGTTCAGGGCTAAAGGTATATTAATATTCACCTCACACAGGGATATTTAGTCAAATTAATGAGTAATAAAGAGACCGTAGTGCTAAGAAAGGACAGAAATGATAATTCAGTTCAACCAGTATCAGGCTACTATGTTTCAAGCTTACTAATTAAAATATAAAAATGAATGATTGCAACATTTGGAAGAAGTTAGGAGGTAAGAAGAGTAAACATGAAAGTAATTTACAGTTAAACTAACAGACCTAGAAATTAGTAGAAAATGTAGATGCTCTGAGCCAACAGTATTTCTAAAAAATGTGGCACAATGCCAAGAGCATTGATGTTTGCCTTCCAGCTCTCTCAGGGATAGGATTTTTAATCAGCAGTGGCATGGCAGAAGAGAAGAGGCACACATCAAACTAATCTTTTCAGATCACCTTAATTCCTCTTGCTTAGCAGAAAAACACTCTCCAGCTGTATCTGGGTTCCAAAAAGGCCAGCAGCACAAGATAGGCTGGTGGCACACAATTTTTTCAGTGTCTGCACTTTTAAGGTGTAACATTATTTACTCATACACCTGTGAGGTTGATTGAGCGAATAAATAATGAAAAGTTCACCAAATAAACGGGCTGCAAGGCCAAAGGCTGTCCCCTTGCAGGCACATTTTGGTCAAAACATCAAAATTTCTCTCTAGTGGTCATAAAGATGGGATGGCAGGATCTGTGCTGAACAGATATTGACAAGCTATTGGATGCTTTTCTCGTTCCAAAGTTGAAAAGTATAATTTTGCATAATTCACATTCACTCAGTAGAACAACCATCACACACACAAACTAATGTTCTTAGAAGGGAGAAACTTTGCTTGATTAAAAGCATTTAAGTAAACCACAACTCTGCACTTACTTTGATCTTAAAGAAAAATTACAGGACAAAGGAGCCATGCTGGCAATTGAGTATGTTTCTAACAACTTGCTTGTGGCTCTGAGAAATTTTTGAAATGTAAAGTTCATGAACATGGCAGGTGTAAAATGCCAAGGAGGAAAGTGACAGACAAATAGATGATGTTCAAGTGACATTCATTCACAAAAGAATTTTTTGAAAGTTTGTCTGTTACTGCCATTTCCTGACAACAAACTAATAATTGTCCTCCCCCCAAAAAAGAGGTACTTTCTAATAAAAAAGCTACACTGCAAAGCACCCTTAGAACTCAACAACTGTATGGTTCTGTGGGGTTTTGTTTCTGTAGGTTTTGATACTTTACCCTACTCTAATGTACCTGATCTTTCAGAAGCCACTGAACAGGTCAGCTTGAAAGAAGAGCTTGAAATGCCTTTCAGAGTTAGGACTACTTCATCACTTGCTTTTTTTGATAGTAGGCAAGTGGTTCTGAACCAAGCACAAACACCTCAGGAGTTTGATACACAGCATACAGAATATTCCACCAGTAGCAATTCGTATGTTGCATCTTAAATTCTTTGTGCAGAGTACGAATGTAATTGTCAGGTAAGTAGTTACAGAGAAATTTGATTTAGATTACCACATTGAGACTATTAAGAAGTATTTGGATCACAGTCAAGATGGTAGACAGCACACCCCAGGGCTTGCTTTTAGCACGAGGTAAACATGAATGTTGAAGCCCATGGTTTTATGACTTCCTGTTTAGAAAATGAGAGTGATGTCCAAGTCATAGAATGTGTGTACTCATCAACTTACGTCCAACTGGTTTTAGTTCTCTTTTTCTTGTGAAATACTCTGTTTGAAAAGGTAGTTCTTCAGATTAAATGCAGCTGTGCAGAATTTAAGAAAAATGATACACAACAAGGCAGGAACATCTTGCAATTGTTCAGTCTTTCACACAACTGCATTTGAAAGTACAGTGAAGACCCTCTGTAAAACAGCTGCCAAAATCTGGATCCAAAGCCACCTCTCATGCCTCAAGTCTGGAAACACAACCCAAATGACCAGGGTACCACCACCAATGCATCCAAAACTCAGCCTTCCCTCCAGAGGTCAGCTGCCATTTCTGGTTGGAACTATCATTACATCTGGAGAGACAAAATCCCAGTGACAAGTGCTCAGCTTGGTTTTATTCACTTGACTAACCCAAGGGTTTTTCAGACTCAGTGCAGTGCAATTCCAGTACCAAATGCTCATTAATGTTCAATTAAACTAAACAAAAGCAAACTGTAACCAGTTACCACATCTCCAGGACAACAGTAACATCTACAGAGATGCAGATCAATCTGGGACTCAGCACTTGGAACATGTGCAGCCTGCTCATTAGGAAGCCAATATTTCATTGAGTTTTAAGGATAATATGCAAATTATTGGGCTCTTTATTAATATGTTAAAAATCCATCTTTATTAATATGCATAATTTTCGCTGTTCTGTATAACCCTGGTTGCAGTTCTAACCAGGCTTCTAAAAAGTCAGAAAGTCAAGTGTTTTCTGATGTTAAAATACAAAAACCTTGTCTCCTATGACTGCATAAGCACTCAAAGTTGTAAACTGAACACAAACACAAATGCTTTGCCACCGGGTTTGCTCTGAACATATTTACTGCTTGCAGAAGTGCACAGATTTAAACTGCTTGCATTTTAAAAAATTCAAGTAAAATATTTACCCTAATTAACATTGTAGGAACACATCCAGAGTGCTGATAGATAAGACACACCACAATTATTTCAGACATCACGCAGGACTAAGTTTGAGTCACATTAAGCCCTGAAATAGCTGCATGTACCTATTTCACATTAAAAGATACCAGTTTTATAAACAGTTTCTGCCAATTTTTTTTTGCAAAATACATCTAGCATTTATTGGTGCACTTTACAAAAACATTACTCCCAACTCTTATGCCTCTACAAGTATTATAGAAAATGGTGAAAAATTACAGCTGCTGTAGATTATAGGTACCAGACAAAGGCTTGGTTGAATTTCAATTATAAATTAAAACAATTAAAATCTTCATGGATTTCAAAGTTCAATGTGTAACTAGCAATTTGTCTGAAAATGAGACACAAATGTGGCATGTCAGCTCTGCAAAACTGGCTAACATTAGATATGGAGCTGCACAGGCTTTTATTATTTTAAAAACCAATGTCAAAAGAAGTCTGGCAGGGTTTTAATTGCCTGACTCAGCATATGGTTCTTTAACAGTTTTAACACACAGAGCAGATAGGAAAGGGACTTTCTTTCCTAATCAAGGGTGACAAAGTAATGCTGAAGGGTCAGCGTTGTAATTCATTCAAGGAAAGGGCACAAGTTGGAGGTGATCATGTGACAAATATTAACAACTTAAAGATAATTAAAAGAACTGAATGTTAAAAAGTTGACATAAATTATTCTTGATACTATGCTGTCCCATGTAGACCACTCTTTTCAGAGTTGTTTTTGACATGCTAAAGGATTGGCAGATGTATAACAATGATCAGTTCAGGCCGCTGAACCACTTGATCACTGGGACCTGCAGAAGCTGACACAGATACAGCTGGGCAGACCACAGGATGGCGATTGGTACTGAAGGAAAGAGCCAAACCACTGCGCAGCTTGTAAGAACTAAGCATTCTGCCACCACTTAAAGAGAAGCAAACCAGAATTACCACTTTCAGTAAAGGGATGACAGATTCAATTAATTTTTTTCCATTTTTCCTGCATTCTGAGTGTAAAATAAGATGGCAGCAAGCAAAAACTATTCCCATTTCAAACAAAGGAAATTTACTTCTTTAAGACAAGTGTAACTATCTTTTAAAATGTAGTACTTTTAAAAGATAACACTTTTATCTTTTAATGTGATAAAATATCTTTTAATGTCCAATGCAGGATTGTTTTCAATAGACTCTGATCAAGTTCTTGAGTAAATGTATACAGACATTCTTCAAACACATTACCCTTTAGAAAAGGCTGAGCATGGGAACAGTTCCAAATATTTACATCTTCAAAAGCAACAAAAGTTGTAACCATAAAGATTTATTAATATATACAAACATGGCATAAATAAGTGCCGGCTTATGCAGCTCCCAGAAATTTCTTAGTAATGAATATATTGGAAAAAACTGTGTATCATCCTGGTACCAACCCTGAGGCATCAAATAAAAGCAAATAAAATATAATTATAATTGCAGCTCATACTTGAACATGATGACCATGATTATCTTTTTCTTTTTTTAATTTAATGCCAGATACTGTCCCTAGAGAAACAAAAATTCAGTATTTTGAAAACAAGCTAGAGGAAACATCCACACAACCTAAAAGAGACAGCTCTCCAGTCCAAGTGAGAAGCACATTTTTGTGTTTGGCCACACAAACTAAATCTCTTACATAATAACTTATGTGAAATGGACGTGTGGGGGAAAGAGCACTCCTTGACTTACACATTTTTAGCCTGCTTATTGAGAAAATAGAGCACATACAAGGATCTGTATCACCCAAAGCTCTTTCTTCCACTCCAATTAGTGGGAAGCTCATTTCAGCCACAGGTGAGACAAAACCCCCCTATCACCTCCAGAAGTTGAATTCTTCCAGGTGTTGTGAAAATGTTGCAGCACCAGAGAGAACAAAGGCCCAGCCACCAGCAGCCTGTCCCAGAAACCAGTCATGTCTTGGAATAGCTCCTGGGATAACATCCACAGACTCCACAGCCACTGCTGGTGGGAATCTCTCCTATCAAACTGCCAGTGGCACACAGAACATTTTGACCACTTTATTTCATGCTCAGTTTCCACTCTGGAAACAATGTCCACACATTTACCTTTCAAAGAATCAAATTCATCATTCTCCCCAGCAGCAAATATCCAAGGATACAATTCCTTCCAGAAATTAATGGAAAAATACATGTAACTTACCAGGAGATGGAAACCTAAATATTTCATATTCAAGCTACTGACACATGCTTGCATGGATGGGCGGCAGGAGAGGTTCTGAGCCACTAAAGGAATCATAGCTGGACTATACCATAAAAACCTGCAAGTGCTCTTGCTCTTTAATCATCAAACAAGATCAGATAAACTAGATTCACTCTTCTAAGCCGGAAGATTTTTAGTCAAGATTGGGAAACTCAGAACAAAACTAAAATGTAAATAACGACTTCACAAATGAAAATAACCTTTCTGGTATCTTCTACACCTATGGCATTTGTATGAAAGAAAAACTCAGATCCCAGCTTGCAGAGACACAACTTTTGTAACAACTCAGTCCCAATTTAAACACAAACTATTCTTCAGGATATGCTACTCACAACCACTTTTACTTGGAACAACACTGGCATCCAGTGGCCAATTCAATTAATCACAGAAGTGAATGACTTCAGCAACACTCCTGCAACTCATTTGACTAGGAAGAATCACTTTTTTCATAAGAAATAATCTAAACCTGGAGAACGTTCTGGAAATTTTGCATACATCCCAAAGTATTAAACAAACAAATAAAAAAGTATAAATACACCTCTTGTAAAATAAGTATTTATTTACCTGGTAATGCAGTGATGAAGTCCCGTTGTAACATGGGCTTCAAATAAGAGTTAATATGTCCATGCTGATAGTGACACATTCGTGAAATAAGGTGTTCCACAAATTCAACCTGATCTGATTCAGACCACTGGTCAAAATATTTAATACACAAGTCTTTTTCCTTCTCGTAGTTTCCTTCTGATGGTCTTTTTCTTGAGACAATCACAGATGAAGTTCCATTACTTATCTGTTTTTAGAAAAGGAACATCAGTATTTAAAAATAAACAAGAATAGGAACACCTTTGTAAGAACTGTCGTGAGGGAGAAAATGTGTGAAGTTTGAATGAAATAATCAACAGTATTAAATTTTAAAATACATTTTTAAAGCTAACACAACTTTCATCTTTCACAGATAAAAGATGAACCTTGCTCACAATTACAGTTACTTCTCACACCGAAACACTGTGATTTGCTTATACCTCTTACTATTTCAACAGTAAGTAACTTAATTCTTTTCTTACAACAAACTTTTCTGGATCAAACCAGTGGTTTCTGCTGTATATTGCAGTTTGCCTCTACTGCATAATGCAGTCTACCTCCACCAATGATTTATACATGATCCAGCAGTTAAAGTAATACACATTTAGAGACATGACAAAGTTGGGTATTGATAGTCCAATTAACACAAAAATTCAAGACCCTCATGTCAGTGTTGAACTGCTTGTCCATCAACAAAAACTGGTAATTACAGGAGGTTGAGGGCTTGTTTTGTCTTAACTGGTTTCAATGTCTGGGAGAGCCACATAAAAACATCATTTAAGCCCTGAAAGCTCTAGCTAGAAACACTAATGCTACAAAGAACACCCCAGGACTTACTGCTAATTAGTAAGTAGAACCAAAGATTGATGACAGGCTCTTCTGAGCCCTTCAGAGACAAGAGGGCTCCTGGGGAACAACTGCCAGCTTCCTGCAATATTCCCAAATTTCTTCAAAGCAAATTGGTTGCAATTCCTTGCCATGGGAAGGGATTGAATTTTTCCCTTTAAATGACAGCCATGTGCTCAGGAAGGTTGAACAGTATTCCCAAGCACCCATTCATGCAGAATTGTCCTTTCAAGGTCAGCATAAACTACAAAATCTGAAAAGATCAACTAATTTCTGAAGTATTTTTCATCAGTGTCATCTTTCACTTGAAGGCTGAGCTAATTTTAGGTTGATACAGTCAACTTACATATAAGGATGATTATGCAGACACAAGGTAAGTTTCTCAAACACAGGAACATATGAAAATATGGCAACTCTTTCCACACCAGTGTTAGTCTTACCTGCCATAGGGTATTTTTCTTTGGAGACTCGTCTTCATTCTGATCCTCCATTACTGATGTGTTCTAGGGAAAAGATAGAAGAATTTTGACTTCAATTTTTACTCTATGGCAGTCCCTTATTCTACAAGCATTATGAAAAAGCAAATCAACTGAACAGGTAAAATTAATTTTCCCAGTGAATGGAATTATCAAAAATTTCTGGCCACAAAACCTGGTTATTATAAATTCCCCTTTTAACTGACATGTTTATTAAGCCCATTTACTGTAAAGATAACTCCCCAATCCCTCTTCAATTTCCTTTGACAGGTTTTCATGCAGCCTTTCAACGCTTTTCTAACTGGGAAATAAATTCACTTTCATCCTACTCAAGCCAAAGTAATTAAACCTGTCAAAGCAATCAACTAGCACTTTCTGCCAAAGTTAAATTGCATATGTCTAGTTAAAAAAAAAAAAAAAAATCACTATGCTACTTACATGCAACAGAGCATGAATTGTATTTCCAGCTCTAGCTTATGACAAGGAGGAGGGACTGTTCTCTGCAGAATGTCTCTGTAACTCACTCCCACAGTCTGTGTCCTATAACCCTTGGCAGTCACAAACTTTCTTCACCCCAACTTAATTACAGTGCTCTCCCCACATCGTAACTCTTCCTTCCCTACTGTTTCTTTCCCTTTTATTCCAGAATGAGATGCAAGAACTTCTACAAATGTTCAGCTGCAAATGTCTTTTAGAGCTTACCTTAGTTCTTCAACATCTTTCACCCAATTCTTCCCTTTTTGTTTTTTAATTATCTGCTCCCTTCTAATATCCATACCCCAATTACCCTCTGTTTCTACCTACTCCCTAGTACCCCACTGGGCCACCACTTCTCATTTAGCTTCCCACCAACCCTGTAATTTACGCCCAGAAGATACGGCCTCACTGGCAGAGGTGCTGTCGTGAAAAAATGAATGTCTTTAAACCTCATCTGTATTTATTTCAGCCTTCTTCCTCTCTATCAGCTGTCTCAGCAGAAAGAGGAACAATGCATTCAAGTAAAATACACGATGGAATAAGTCACACAATTCCTTCACTCTTGCCATCATGGATTATGGGATTAACCCATTCACAACTGTATCCAACCTCCATTCAAAATGCGATTCCACCTCACAAGCACTCACCACTTCACCTCCTCCTCTTTTTTGCATAAAGGTTGTATTGCACCAAACTCAGAAAACTTTAAAAATTAACAGCATTAGCCCTCCAGGCCTTCCTCCCCTGCCTGACTCCAGCGCTTTGTCTGAACTTCACCTTGAACCCTTTTCTGCCTTGCAGGTAAACATGGAAAAACATGCAACACGCAGACAAAAGATTACATTATAGAAACTGCATCCATGGGGTGATGGGAAAATTCCACTCTGGCTGATTATGACTCAACTAACAATCATAAATACAAGCCCAGAAGATGGCTTGAGGGGAAACCAAAAATGGCCAGTGGCAGTAAAGGTTTTGTGTGCTATTTATATTTATTTATTTTAGTGCCTCTGGATGTACATCAAACTGTAACGCTAGAAAAACAAATCACCTCTTCCACATTTTCAAACTGATGGTCCCAAAATCCATTCCAGTCTCTGGGAACTACACACTGCTCATAACCAGCACCAAAAGATGCTCTCCCACAGGACGGTGCCACAAGAGGGAGCACAAATTCACCTTATTTCTGTCTTTAGCACTTAATATGGGGTCCAGGGGCAGGGGGCAGATTGCATACACGCTAACCCAAGAGCCTGATGTGTCTCTAAACCACTAAGTCTCTTAATTGAAGAGTAAAATATGAGCAAGTGGATCCCGTCCTGTTGTCTGGAAAAAGCAATTAGCCAACTCTGATCTGTCCTGTACATCCATAGAACTTGGCCAAAGAATAACTTCAAAATTCCTGACAGCTGGTGTCACTTCTCCTTGCTGGGGAAAGCTTCCAGCTCTTATGCAAGAAGGAAGATAGGCATCTACAAGCTCAACTCTCCCCTTCATAATGCTGCTGCTCCCTTCTCTCAACCTCTACCTTGTTATTTACCCCACACACCCTGTACAGAAACCTGCCCTGAAGTTTTCCCAAGCTGCTTTAAAGTGGATGTTCCTCTGCAGGTCTGCTGCTAAACAAAATCAAGACCTGATCAAGTGATGAGCTCTCACAGAGTGACTCTGCCAAGGCCATGAAGCCCCAGCAACACAATAGACCTGCACCTACAGGTTCTCAATCACAGAATGGTTAGGATTGGAAGGGACCTCTGTAGATCAGGATCACCTAGAATAGATTACAGAGGAACATGTCCAGATGGGTTCTGAATGTCTCCAGAGATGGAGACCCCTCAACTCCTCTGTGCAGCCTGTTCCAGTGCTCTGTTACCTTTACAGTAAAGAAGTTTTTCATTATGTTTAGGCTGAACCACCTGTGTTCCAGTTTGTGCCCACTGCCCCTTGTCCTGTTGCAGGGCACCACTGAGAAGAGTCTGGTCCCATCCTCCTGACACCAGCCCTGTAGGTATAGATAAGCATTGATGAGATCCCCCCTCAGCATCCTCTTCTCCAGGCTAAACAGACCCAGCTTTCTCAGATTTTCCTCATTTTATTCCTCATGCTCCAGTTCCCTCATCATCTCAAGATTCTGCAAGGACAGGATAAATTTTTCACCTCCACAACCACAAGAGCCTAGCAGCTTCTCACAGTGGAAATGTAGCTTCTAAATATTGTCAATTCATCCTGTGTTCTTCCAGAAATTCTTGAAGTTGCTCACAGCTCTTGCAAAAGTAGAATGAGTATTTCCAACCAGCTGTCACTCCTTAATTAGTTAGCCTGGAATAAGTGCTTGTCATCCCCTATTGGGAACAGGAGCAACAGAACACAGAAGGCGATAACCATGGGTGTAAGAGTAGATGTTTTCCATTGCCTTATAGCTGTTACAACCCAACTGAATAAAGTTACACTCAGAAAAGCTTCTGTCTTTATTTTCACTAACAGTAAAACCGGCAGTGGCAGTAAAATTTACAAACTGCTCTATAAGCTGCAGAATTTTAAGTTTGTTTCTTGAACATTTGCATCCCATATTCCTTGTTTAGTTCTGCAGAAAATTCAAGGTTTCTTTAATCTTTCTGCTCCACAATACCTCAAGTCTTTGGGATTTCAGTAAGATGCAGATGAACGTGGCAACCAGGTTCAAAAGTTACATGGGGAGAAAGAGGTACTGACAAAAGACTAATCACCTAGAGCTCATTTCCTTTGGAGGTTATGAAAAACTTCCAAAATAAAAACAACTTGATGTTTTTATCAAACAAATGAATGATCCCCAAAGGCAAACAATTCATAAATCACAGTTTCAATAAAGATCCTTAGATACCTGCTAGCAACTAAAACTGGTGTCTCAAGAATCATAGTTCCATGTATGTATGACGTTTCATCACACTAGGTGCAAAAGCACCTTAGTTTTCCTGCAATATAAAAGCCCTCAGCCTGCAAGGCTCATCCTTTCATCTATTGAAAAAAGCTGCAAATCTTTTCTAGCAGAAATCAATCAAACCTGTACAGGCTCACCAGATTCTGTTAGCTACAGGTAGGTAACATTTGGGTTTGCACTGTGCTGCAGGACTCGGGAGCGCCTTTAGACTCTGAAGAGAAGCAGCATGGGGCAGCTTTGTTCTGTAACCTAGTTTTAGTCCCAGAATCAGGAGAGCAATTAAAGAAATGACAGCAGTAATCCTGGGAACTGGGACAAACACACAAGGAGCAGCAGTAGTACCTAGTAGGGAAGACAACACTGCTGAGTTTCCTCAATGAGAAATTTAATCCCACCAAAGAATGGATTCACAGGATACAAAGGATGGGTGGACAAAACTAGACAATAACTGTGCTACCTTGGAAAAAAAGAACAGCAGTCTTCTATTATTATGTTTTTTGTCTATAATGAGAGGGAAAGTAACAGAAAACAAGAACTTCTAGTTCCCAGTATCCCTGAGACTACACCAGTAATTCTCACCTGGCTTAAGGATAAAGGTAAGTCTTTTACAATCTAATTTTTTACTAAATTTCCACTCATTGGAAAAGAGATCAAGAGATTTCAGTTTAAATTACTAATCAAAACAGATCAGCTAAACAGGCTCTAATTTCCTTTAACAAATCATATCTATATCTGACTTTGGAAAAGATGAAAAAATGATAAAACTAATACATACTTGGGTATCGTGAAGTCAAATACCGCAGATTAAGTTGGAGCTCTGTATACTGGAATTGCCTTCTGAAACCAGTTCTGCCAGCACAGGGCTTGCTAAAGGTATTAATTACACATTCACCCAGTGAAGGAGAGGAACCTGCTATCCTCTGGGACAACTGGTCCACATCAGTGAGGAAGCAAGCTGGGTACCCATCTTTACCCTCTCTAAAAGCAAGAAGCATGTGTCCCATGGCTTCCTGCTTTTAATATAGGCAGAACTCCCCAAGTGGTTTAAAGCATTTCTAAATGAATGCAAGCCTCTCCCTTAGGATGTTGTGGTCACCATTTTCTAATCCAGGAATATGTTTAACAATGTTTATTAACATCTTGATACTTGATAATGGATAGGAGGGGATTTTCTTCTTTTATCTACTGAGAGACTCAATAAAAATATACTGTAGCACAAACACTAAATGAATTCAGAGAATCTCTGATTTCAGCTCCATGAGATGTGATTCAACTTCTCTCACAGCAAGAACCAAATCCCTAACGTATCACACATCCCCCAAAATCTGCATATACCAGTCTGCAAAAACATGCAAAAATGCTACAGTGCTTCTAAGTGCCAGGCCAGACCTGGGTGGACACTGCCAAAGTGTGTTTATCTCAAGCACTGCACAAATTAATCACTCAAAATGTCTTCAGAAGCATAGCCATAGGCTAGATACAGAAGAAAGGCACAAAAGATGACCCTATCAAAGGAATAAGCATAAAAAGGTATGGACAGCTATTCAAATCCAGACACTAAAGATGTTTGACTTGACAAAAGCCACATCAGTGACAACATACCTCCAGCTATGGGTCTAACTCACTCAAGTTGCCTATAGGTTCTTTGCAATATTTCCCCATTCATTTTTGCAGTAACATAGTGAGTTAACCATATATTTTTTTTTTTGCAGGCAGAGAAAACAAACAAAAAAATCCCTTGAGAAAAGTAGAAAGTGGAGCCCACAGCCAAATGGTTTTTCAAAAAAAGAGCTTCTGAAAATATGTGATGTTAGATAAATTCAACCCACTGCCTACAGTCACTATGAAGCACTTTGTAAACAAAGCTCTAAGGTTCATCAAGTTAAATTTGATTTAGTTTTAAGTATTCCTGTGAGGAGTGATAGTTGGACTAGATCATCCTTGTGGTTCAGTTCCAATTGGAGATACTTTACAATTCTAATTTGGAAGTTAACTCTGCTGACCATGGACATGTCTGTATTTGCCACGTGTTTGAAACTGCTTTTTCAGCTTAAACTAAACTATTTAAGTAAGCACTAGGGATCTGCACAAATTAAGCTCAGTACACTACATTTTTTACCTAGCTAGCCAGCTTATTCTCCCAGTTGCCTAGTTTTATTTTAGCATAGTTATTGCTGTAAGTTCAAACAAAAATATACTTGAAATACTGAAAGAATCTACCAAGATCCAACAGCTGAAGTCAAAATTAGAAAAAAACCCCACATAATTGAAAAAGAATGCATCATTTTTATTTGGCCTCTAACTAACCACCAAGAAATTGAGAGGCAGAGAGGGTAAATTCTGTACTAGCAGTTAGGCAGTTTGTATTTAGTCTCTAAAACACACAGTCTGACCACAAGTTGTAGATGTGATGTTTTTAAAAGGTACCTAGTGCTCCTACATACCCAACTTGACAACTCTCAATGGTCTACTTTTAGGGAAGTTTTCTCCAGACCAGTAAATAACCCAAAAATCAGCAGTTGTGTGCCCGTCTCTCTGCTCAGAGAAAGAAAATCTCAAATCATGCTTCATCTAAATGTTCCAGAACAGTTTTGCAGGTTTAAAAGAATACAAGCAGGCACTACACAGGTTATCTTGTATACTTTGATGACTGGCAGTTGGTATCACTATTTTAGTCTTCATCTTACCCTCATTACAAAATTAACTTGCTGATTCTCTGTGAATACATAACCGTGCATCTTGTAGTATTCAGTTTATGTCTGACTTACCACGAAGATAATCTCAGAAGTCAGATCAAGGTGGACTGTGCCTACAGAGGACTAAACTACATAACTTTTCAAAATTAAATTACACACAAAAACAACCAGCAGTTCACTGTTACTATTCTAATCCAGTTACACAAAACACTAAGCAAGGGCTCTGACTTTAGGTGATGGCACATCCTTTTCACAGGCAGCTGCATGCACAAACTGCAGCCTGGAACTACCCAGAAGAGGAGTTAATTTGGTAATTCATACCCCATCCTGCAAAGCACAACTGCTCAATCACCCTGCTGGCTTTTACGACTTCAGAAACAGTGTAATACAGATTCTCATAAAGATTAGTATTAAAAAAAAAAAAAAAATTTCACTGATTAAAGCAGGATTCAAATTAGGATGTTAATAAGAAACGAAAGTGCTACTCCTGTCCAAGTCACAGGCTGTTTTCCAACATGCCTGTATTTCCACTCAGCAAACTGATATAACTTGAAAAAAACCACATAATTACAGCAGTCCCAAGAGACATGGAGTGTTTTCTGCAGCAGGTATGGTTTCTAAAATTAGATGGGGAGGATGCTTTTGACCCATTAGCCAATTCAAGTTTTCTCTTTTTAAAAAAAAAAAACAAATGTAATAGTTTACTAATTCTTAGGGGCAGATTTACCTCAACAGGTACAGCAGGATCACATCTAACACAACCCTTGCATAACTGTTCCAAACACACCCCAACCTCATTTAATTTTCTGAGTGGCTGGAGTAGAGTCAGTAATCAAAACCTGCTTGTAGCCATCCTATATTAATATGTTGTATTTACAAGGACAATGAGGACTGAATTGTGTAATTGTAGCAATTTGATGACTCATCCCTGCACCATTCTGCACACGGAAGCATCAGGGCTTGCAAAACTTGCACACCATGTGAACTATTTTGCTGAATAGAAATATACTGAGCCCCAAATATATATTTTAAAATCTTTTTCTCTACACCTGCCCCTCAAACCTAAAAGTACCAGATTTATGCAGTATCAGCTTACTAAAAAAAAAAAACAAAAAAACCCCAAAAAGTTTTAAATTCAGCTAGGCAAGGTTTGAGGATATATGAAACCTTGCTGGAACATTTTCCACAGTGTCAACTTGCTCAAGCTGGCAGCTGAAAAAATTATAATCCATAATATAATAAAGATAATTTTTAAAATCTTAAGTTGTGAAAGAGCATCAAGGAGTAAGGGGCAGGCAACAAATCTTACTGCAATGCTCTACCTGAGGCTTACTGATCATGTTTTACTTTAAATGAAAAGTGCTTTTATTTTCTAACCAGCTGGACTCTGCAGCCCTTTTCCAGCCTAATTGTAGGTTTAATTATACCTTCAGATTCCAAGTGTTGCTTGATTTTCAGCTGTTTAGAGTCCATGTCTTTAACCATAGAGTCACTCAGCTTTTCTTGGCAGATCCCGGGTGTGTGCAGCACTCCAGCCAGCAATGCACTTTCTATTCCTGAGCAGAAGAGACTCGATACTTAAGCAGGATGTTAAAACACTCATCTCTCTTATGGCTGCAATAGCTTTTCCTGAAATATCTTTGAATTAATTTTCACAACTCTAGGGTACAAAAGCCCCAAAAGAGAAATACGTTCTTCATGCAAATAATAATTTAAATAGTGGAATATTTACATCAGAAACATGGTCATGACAAAATAGCTGTAAAAATATGTACAGATAGCAGGAGCAAGGTACTGGTTTTGGGTTTTTGTTTTTAATTGATAAGTTACTTCTGTGTCTCAGCTACAGTTACTATTATTGGTTTTGCATCATCAATTATTTTTTTTTTGTATAATGAGAACATTAAGTAATACTTACTATCTTAGAAATTGTCTTAATACCTAGTAAAGAGCCTCTTCAGCTTTTATGTCCCATACTAAAAAACCAATGCATTACAAATGAAAACTTAAGGGCAAAACACTGTGTCAATATTATAACAACTTTTCCACCTCCTAGAGCAGATCCAAAAAACCCTCCTCACATTCACTTGTAAAAGGAAAACAAACTATTTAGAAAGCTGCTTTTCGTTGCTGACTGCTGAAATTAGTACACTCCTCAGAACCACTTTAACCCGGGAATTAAAGCACACAGACAGCAGCTGACTTCAAGGACTCTCTTGAGCAGCCAGGACACTGCAGAGATCACTGGTGCACTCCTCCAACACACTACTTCTACACCCATGTTTCCAAACCCTAAACCAGCTTGCACACATGTCCTACGAGTCAAGTAGTTCCCATGGATCATCATTCCCAAGTGTTTGCACCGTTTGGACACCCCAAGCCAGGTGCAAGGCAAAATTCAAATTACACCTCATGCTCAAATTACACCAACAAAAAAAAGATGCATTTTGCTCTGTTCATGGGTAAACACAAGGCACAAAATGCACCACTCTCCCCTACACAATTAATAATCCTTTGAACAGTATTGCAGATTAAAAGTAGGGTAAGTAACATCTCAGAAGCAAATTTCAGGCTGAGCTAGTAATCAGAGGACTTGAGATTCATCAAAAATAAATTAGCCTATGTTAAGATTAACTACATTTGCAACTTGGCTGCCTGGTGCAAAGTTAAAATTCCCAGAGGGAATTTAGGTTCAGATGGCTGCTTCTGGCTCCACAGGACACCAACTACTCTCCAAATGTAGTTACCTCAATGTGCCTGAAGAGTGGAACAACCCTCAAGACAAAGGTGTCCAAAAAACTGGATGAAGGACAGGACATGAGCAAGATCAGAAATACTAATCCAGATCATTAAACAACTTTGTCAAAACCTTATCAGTTTTTTTCTTACATTCACTGCTGCTTAACATATCCACTGGCGCTTATGAACTTTTTCTTGCCCTAGGATGTAAAAAAGATCTGCAGCTCTTTCACCCTGGAGCAAAAGAATCCAACAGAACAGAAGGAAGAGAAGCAGCTTGAGAAAACTGGCTGAGCAACAAACACAAACACCACATACCAAAGAACACATAAGTGAAGAATTATTTAAATGTAAGTAACTCCAAACAACTACAAGCCCACAGTCACAAATTTACTCACATTAAGTACTAAAACATTAGGAGTTGGGAAGCAAAAGCAGCTCTACGTTTCAATTACACATTCAACACCGTTCTCCAAGCACACCTATGTATTTTATGAATTTTTTCTAAGACTAGATTGTGGCACTTTTTTGTCTACATCCCTCCTTGCTTTCCCTGGCCATGGGAACTACAGCATAATTTATTCTCATTCTTATGGTTTTGCTCTACCCAAGGATCAGCAAAACTTCAACCAGATTTTGAGGGTGTTTCCATATAAACTTTTACAGAAAAAAAAATTAAAAAGGTTACTCAGGAACACTGAGGAGTCTGAAATAACCCTCAATTACTTGTCTTTTGTGAAACAGGAGGTATATGTACACGAAAGAAACACAAAAAAACAGTAGCCACCACAACGAAAAATTCCATGAAACTGAAGCCTAAAACAAGTCAGCTTCTCCAAAACAAAACCTCACACTGCTCTAAGTCCATTTTATTTCTCCAAAGATGCATGGCAATGTATTACACATCTGGCAACACATTAAAAATTGCATCAACCCACCAAAACTATTCAGGAAATCCTAATCACTCATTAATTTTCTGAAACACAATATTTTGCTTATAAACAATTTGTGCTTTTGTCATTCCTGATATCCAAGCAACCAAAAACCTGGAAAAAAACTTTATCTCAAAAAAAAAATCCCCAAAAAAGGTGGCAGACTAACTTCAGCCAAAGAGAAAAGCCTTAATAACCTTCAGTAGTATGAGATATGAAAAGAATTCCCAAATAATTTTCTTTCAATTACCCAATGAGCCTTGCCTGGGGTTACGCAGACACTCTGCTTTTGAGTGCTTATTTTATCTAGGTGTTAAAAAGAATATGCAATTGCATAGTTTAGATTTCAGATGATTTATATAGCAGATGACTAAGTGCTCCTGACCTGTAAGGCCAGCACCACTTCTCCCGCTACAGCTTCAGAATACAGTTAATACAAAAGGCAAATCATCATAAGACTCTACAGAAAAGGATTTGAGAACAGGAGGAACAGTTCCCCAATGTTTTAGGTTCCTCTTTTGGGGAGATTATTTTTAAATCTGTATCACATCAGTGATTTGCTTTATATTATAGCACACCAGCTCATAGTGGTATAAATGGAAGATGGTAAATGGGGAAACAGCTGAAACCAATGTGTTGTGCAACAAAGCCCTGAAACCAGAGCTGTGACCACCCCAGCATGCCAGCAATCATCTCCCCACTGTCTGCAGACAGTTGGGTTTGATGTCACTTCAGAACAAAAAACTATGTTTCAGTATGAAAAACATGTTTCTTCCACTTCTTAAAAAAAGGACAGCATTAAACAAAGCGCCAGCTATGGTTTCTGTGGCTTGATGGGAAATCTGAAAGGGCTTTTGCTTCTGACAAGCTGCACTGAAAGCAAACTTTGAAGTTAGAAGGGCTCAAAAAGAATTTAATAGATACTGCAGGGCAATATAAGTCTCTACAGTAGAATCATGACAAACCCTTAGCAGCAAGCATCCTGCATTTGTACTGCTCAGGTACCGATTTCAAAACCATTTGGCCTCTTTTCCCAAAACACATACTGACACACACAAGCTCGTCACTTTCCGATTACATTTGCTATAACTACCCAAGTTTATGTGTATAAAATTAGACCTGGATTCCCATAACATTAGGGTAAATATTTTTGGAGGGGTTCTATATGCCTTGAAATAATTCCCTTGTTCAAATACCTTCAGAAGCAGAAAAAAGTACCCTTATTTTCAAAGATAAATCTGAACATGCACTCAAGCCCTTCAATCATATCTATAACTTTCAAGCTATCAACTTTAAAGATATAACTTTAAAGATATCAAAAAAGTGATTTTTCAAGTAGGTCATTTAATTCTTAGCTACCGAGTATCTGGTATAAAGAGAACTTTTAAATCCATTGTGAATAATATTGGTTTTTTAATTATTTTTTCGTTTTACCATTATCTGTCAGATTTAAACTTCTCTTTAAACTTTTCCCTAATCCCTTTGGCACAATAATACTTATCAGTTACAACACCCAAATTCCTTGACAAGAATTTTTCAATTCCAAGTCTCTGTCCAAGAAAAACAGCTCAAGTGCTGAAAGATGTTTGCATTCATACACTTTATAGTACATATTTAGACAGTTTCTTCAAGAACAAAACTGTGAAACAGATACAATAAAACAGGTTTAGCAGTGTAATTTAACTAATCCCTGAAGTCTGTCTTAATAATTGTATCAAAAATCATGTCTGAATTTCAGTGATGAGACAAACAGGTAGAATTAAAAGGCAAAGAGTTCAGCTCTTTGCTTTTAGAGTCTCTGAAAACACCAGAACAAAGTCACTGCACAGGATTCAATGCTTACAACCTAAGTGAAAAGTCTGTGACGAAGACAACTTGTATTATTGTTCTGGGGCAACAAAGTCAATGCTAAAGCTTCTGAAGTATCTGTAAAATACACTCATCTGAAGTACTGGGAGCCCACCCTGTGCCATCACGTAATGCCTTTCCATAGCTGCCCTTTGCAAACATGATTGATTTGCCATAGAAAGATTATGCAAAAGAATAAAAAGTTATGGTTTCCATCCTTCTCTGCTGTACCACTTCTTCCAAACCTGACAGATGACTATTGGTAAGATTTGTTCAGTTCTGCTGCTGGCTTTGACTCTTATGCCTCCTTTGACTACCCTTGACTCCAATACCTCCTTTGATACATTTGGGTTCTACCACTATCTCAAAGAACCACAAAACCCAAACCACAGATGTGAAGACTGTCACAGTCTTGAAGACTTACAGAACAACTCACTGGATGACAATAAAGGAAGCTGAGGGAAACACAGGAATGGACTGTTCGCTAAAGACACCAGGAGCTTTTCACACTGAAAGAATGTCCTTATAATAATGACTCTTAAGAGTGTTGTTATTATTATTTCAGAAAAATCATTACTAACACTGGTACCAAGACTGCTGCTTAACTTCTGACAAGCAAGGGATCTGATCCTCCTGCCTGTGACATTTCTGGAAAGTTGTCCACCAGTGCTGTGTGAAGATACTGCACAAACATAATTTCAACCTTCATGGGAAATATTTCATTATATTTTTCTCTTTCCTTGAAAATTCATCCCTGGGAAATTGACCAAACACCTGCAGGGAAGAGGATTATATGAAATATAGCTGGAATAGCCTTGAGCTATAGCCTTGAGTTTCCTTCCCCTCTCCTGCAAAAAATTTCACACCCTCCCAGCAGAAGCAGGCAGAGAGCAATCCAAGTTACCTAGAACATTTCTTTGCACCATAATACGCTCAAAAAGCAAAAAACCCCTCACTTTTTCAAAGGTGGCTGAGAAAGCACAAACACTAAAGTGTGGATAACAACATCTCCCCACTCAAAGACAGCTTTCTGCAGATGCATCCTTAGAGCTATGAGGAGAAACAGCACCTGCCTGCTACATGTGAAATTTATTAAACATAGTGGGACTGCATTAGCTTTTCTGAAGAACATAAATTTATTCTTGGAATGATGCTCATCTGTTGCAGCTTGCTGCAACGGCTCTGGATTTACCAAGGCAAGGTCTGGTATCTTGTGTTAAAAGATGAATCCACCACCAAAAAATGTACTTGCCTCCTGAGGAAAGTATCTTTCCCAGTCTGAGAGAGAACAGATTGTGATCTCTAAACGGCACAAGAAAGAAACACTAGTAAAAGGTAGGCTAGCAAGTCACCCACAGGAATAAGGAGCAGATATCTAACTAAGCTCATGTTTCTTTTTTTACCTTTGGAAGTCCCTTCTGCAGAAGACAGCAGCTTAATGAAATACCAAGAGGGGGTCCTATCACCAATTCCTCTTACCTCTACCATAAAGATTACTGATAAGTAAATCACTAACTTGTGAATACCATCAACTTTTGATGAAAAGACTGAAGTGAGAGAACTGCCCACAAGCTAACAGCCACTGATGAGGTAACTTGAAAAGCAGTTCAGGAAGAGAAGCTCCTGAAAGGAGTCACTCCTCTGTTCCAGCAAGCTTGCAGCTTGGGGATGAAAAGGTGTCATACTTTGGGCTCTCTACAACTTGTGATGAAAACAACGTGGTTCAAGCAGCCCCTAAGAAGCAGGCAGGTCAGCTGGAGGTCATCAGCACTCACACAGCCCGCCCCTCTCTGGAGTGGCTTTCCCTCCCAGCCCAACACCATTTGCCGTGCGCTTACCACAGCCCAGGGCCAACAGGGCCTAACAGCCACAGAGACTGCTGTCTGTCTGGGGAAAATCAGGAACCAAAACTCACTGAGCTTTACTCCATTTGAGAGTCTTCTGACATCAGGGAGCACACTGCTGCTCCTCAGCTAAGGATGCTAAAGGGGAAGAGCTCTGGTTCATAGCTCAACACTAGCTCGCTGGCTTAAGTTTAATCTGGGAAGAAACTGCTCTGTTCTACTTAAAAATAAACAGTATGAATTGACCAGTAAAGAGAAGGCCTCTCTCTTTGTCCCTCAGAAGGAACAGGCTCAGTTAATAATTAAAGTCATAAAATTGAAAGCACTTGGATACACAAAGGATGATTGGAAAAAGTGCTGAGAATAACACTTTCCTTCAGGTAATAAATCATGCTTAGATAAAAAACAATCCCTGCATTTCACATTTACTTATCATGTTGGTGTCCAGACCTAGCAACAAGCCCTGGCCACCCCAGCAGGAAGCACCCTGCCAAGCTGCTGGCATCACAAGAGGCTGCAGCCAGAGCCCTGCCTGGCTGTTGGGACACCACTCCTGGAACACATGCTGGGCTTGGAAACTCCAGTACAAGCAATATGCTGGGATACTGGAGTGGGTTCTGGCAGAGATCACCAGGACGGTTGGGCACTGGGGCAGACGGAAAAAGAATTTTAAAAGGGTAAAATTCAATGTTACCCTTTCAAAATACCTGTGATGTATGCAGTTAACACCACACTGAGCTGTGAGATCAGTCCTCCAAGTCTACATCACACATACTAAGAAAAAAAAGGTAAGGATATTATGAGAAACTGCTGAAAACAACACCCAAATTGCTATTGATTTGGGAGGAGATCCCAGCTTCAGCCTGAAGCAGCAACAATGCTGGGAAGCACTGCTGCTGATTAACTGAGGGGAAAATGGGCATTTTTACATGAAATCTCTAAACAGGGAAATTCAGGCCATTACTACAAAATGGTATCAGGCCTACTGAAAGCTATCTTTAATTGCCTCTGACACACTATGCTTAGTTTTAATACTTTCTGTCTCAGAAAGAAGTCTGTTAAAACAGAGACAAGCACAAATATTTCAGATATCGGAGAGAACACTCTGTTCATTTAAAGAAAAGGAACCAAATCTGCATTTCTTTTTAATGGACCTGTTGGATTGCTTCCAAAAAGAAATGGTAACAGTTCCACTGTTTTGAGGCAAAACACCAGATAACTTGTCAAAGAGTATTTGTAAATTACTTCAAACCTAACAGAAGAAGCAAAGCAGTTGTCTGGCTACAACTTATTTTAATAGCTGCATAGAAGAATAACATTTTCAAAAGGACACAGACTACAGAGAGACAGCCTATTCATCACCTTCCCATTTGTGATTTCATGCATCATACGAAAAGGTTTTAGCAGAATGCATCTACTGCACTCCTCACCATTTTAAGAATCCTGCATCACGTCTCATGCCTGAACTGGGAAAAAAAAGGTGATGGAAGTTTTCATGTAAATATATCAGAATTCCAGAATTCTCCAAGCAGAATTTTCTCCAACTATAGTTTCCATTGTGGTACTTCCTTCTGGTATCTGAATAGAAATGCAACCAACAGAAGCTCAAAAGTAGTAAAGAATAACAAATAGAAGTCAATGCTATATTGTATGTTATCAACAAATAGAAAGATACACTTCCTTCTTTGTGGCTCAGTTCAGCTGTCATAGCATTGACATTCCTTATTGCTAATGAATCATTTCCTTTGCAGGGAACGCTATTGTAAGGAATAAATGTTAAAACCCTAACATTCCAGGACTCCACTTGCCAATGGCAAATAATCTGCAAGTTCTTCAGAACAGTAATAAATTATGAATTGGCCAGTTCAAAAGGCTTTTAAGACCACATATTTGTGAAGACAGATTCCAGCTATAGAGAGTAAATCAATACACTCATCTCTAAGGAGGAATGACACTGGCAAGAACTTAGTCAGTGTCAACTTCATACCACTTGTCCATCACCAGGACACATGGTGTAAGAATGAAAATGCAGATCAAGGAACACCTAGAAAGCTGGACATCCCAGTGTGCAGGAATCAAGGATCAAGGACGGGTCAAGTGCGGGTGGCTATCACAAGACTCCAGACTACTGGGCAAATGGGCCAGGGTGTCAGGAAGTGGCCGAGAAAGCCACTAAGGCAATTTTAAGACCTGTCCCCTGGAGGAACAAGGTGACTTCTCATGCTGGAAGCTCTGGAAGTCAGAAGTTTATTGTTTCTGTAGTGAATCAGTATGCTGATAAAACTTCCAAGCTACCTACCCGACTCATGAACAGAAAAGGGAGAGCAGGACAGTACATACAATTAAGCTGAAAATGTTAAGGATAAAAAGTGGGAAGCTGTAGGAAAAACCCAAACATATTGGGGGGGAGGGGTCTAAATAAACAAGAAAAAACTAAGCAGAGTTATGGAAGAGACTCTTTTTTAAAAAATCAAGGAAAAGTGTAACTGAATAAAAAGGAGAAAGAGTTGGTTGAGCAGTATTTGATTACTAGGCTTATTTCCTTCCATTTATCTAATGATTTATTCCCCAAGCATTATCACATCCTACATTATGCAATAATTTAAAGTGCTGTTTGAGTACTTCTACTGTTTAATGATTAGTTTTCAGTTCACACTGCCCATGTTTACTCACAGAACTCAGTGCAGTGGCCACTTCTTTCCATGCCAGCACTGCCAAAGCTACTTCCCAAGTCAGCATGACAAAATATGTTCAAGACCACTGCAATGTTTCATGAAAATTAAGATCCTATCCAGACAGTTACATTACACAACTGGTAACAGAACCAGTTTCACTAAACATCTAAATAAGAGATCAGTGTGCTCCAAGTCTTGCAGTTGAATCCATATCAAAGACAGAATGAAAACAGTAGCCATTTGAATCCAAGTGTGCTCATAATGGTAAGCTCCTTGGCACAAAAATATTAAAGGCACTTAAATAGCTAAAAATAAGGCCTCAGAATGTATAACTGTTTCAAGTATTATGAACTGCATTTGGTATATGCTTTTCAATTTAACAATAGGAAGTGATAAGAAGTTCCAAGGACTTTACTTCCAAATAATATCAATTAGGCTGGAACTCAGAATAGATGAGAGCAAACTTCAAGTACCACACAGGAAGAAATATTTTTCAATATTCTCCATTCACTAACAGCCCACAGCATGCAGGAGTATTTCTTCTATTAACTACAGGAACTATGAAGGTATTTTACTGTGTGAGAAAAAGCACAGACTCCAAAACCAGGCTAATTGTGGAGAACTGTAACGTTACCTCCAGTCTACTGGCATCAGAGGATATTAGTTTAAATGTTACAGCTTTTTCTGAGAAGAGCCTAGGTTTTATGGTTAGTTAGGTTTTATGGTTGTTAACACTATGGAAAGGCAAGAGCAAACTCTAAATTCTTCTTTCTTTTTTAGACTGATGGTAGATTAGTCCTGAAGCCCAAATGCTTGAAAAAGCACCAAGACTCAGATTCTTGAAGAAATGCCACAAGGCTCCAGATTTAAGACTAGGGTTTTTTTCCCTCCTTCTAGTCTACTCACTTGTTACTCTACACATACAAACAGATAAGAGATAAAACTCCCAGATAACTTCTGTGAATCACTGAAAGGCTCTGAACTTTACTTTTTAAACTTCCTATTAACTACCATTATGCTCAGTGTGTGCTCCAGAACAAAGATCTCCTGGTACAGGTGCCCTACCAGTTCTTATATGGGGGCTTATAGATTGAGGGGAAGTCATGGTGTCAAAATTTAAAAAACTGGGAGAAGCAGCTCGTGCCACTTTCACATGCAAGCTCCCTTTTGGCCATCACTGAATAACACATCTGAAAGGAGAACCTTTTTAAAATATATATATATATATCTCCCATAAATGCTTTTAAAAGACTCAAACCATTTTACTCCTAATTGTGGTTCTAAAAAGAAATCCCCATATTTAAAAAAACAAACAATTTAAAAAAAAAAAAAAAAATCGAAAAAGCTCTCTCTGCATCTTACCAAGTAGCATAACTGGTAGGCATCTGCAGAGGACAGTTCCATCCCTGTTGCTCTCTAAACAAGCCATCAGGAGGTTGCAGCCAGCAGAAATGCATAAGCCCTGCAACAGGCGGAGGGGTGAAACACTCGACTGAAATCCCTCCTCAGTAACTCCTCGAGTGCAACAGGCTAGACACACAAAAATGTTTTTTTCCACACAACAAGCTCCCAACAGCTTCAAAGGAACCCTACCAGCCTGAGCAACATGATTGTCCTTGCATTAACAGAATTCCTCACTAACATTTTCCAACAGCTGCTAATATTATGTAGTTTAAAATCTTCTGGGATTGTTAAATTCCTACAGGTACAGGGAGCAAAAATCCTACAAAAATTTATTGGTACTTAAATGTAGTTTTCATGAAACCTGACAGATCTGTAACAACTGCTGAAAACAACTCAGGTTTGAGAAATCTTTCAGAGTGACACATCCTGACGTAACAGCTGCATTAGCCCTGCTTTTAATTATATGTGACACCACATCTGTGTAATAAGTGGTTTCCAAAAACCTTGCATCTAAAGCACTATGTTGATGAACAAACTGGTTTGTATTTCATCCAGCAATCAGTATTTCCAACAGAAGTTTGTAATTCAATGTATACTCTATCAACTGATCTACTGCTCATCCTGCTCTGAGCCTTCACCTGTTCAGTTTGCAGTAAACTACTATGTACCTACTGATAGATACTGTAAAACAGAAAGGAAAAATGTGTTCATAATAGGTTTACTATTATTTTAATTGAATATACAGGGGTTTTTTTTCTGTTTGTTAATAAAAAGTTTAGTTGGGGGAAAAAATCTTATAATTTGCCATGGTGTGCTAAGGGATGAGAAATTTCTAGAGATCCGATTTATAAGCAACTTGGCCAGCCACAAAGTTCCCAGATTCATCATTAAGGAGTCCTTGCCACTCCCAAACCAGGTGTTTGCAGAGATGCATGCCTTGCCTGCAGTAGGGAACCTGAGCTTGTTAAGAAGCCCAAAACAGCTAAGCAAAACTTCTACCCTGAATCTCAAAATTTGTCAGAACTCAAGTGACAACATTCTGCAGGAGAGAAGTTTTAAAATAAAATAAATTTAAATAAATAAATAAAATGGTTAACTCTCCAAGGCAATGCATTTGTGTGACCCAGTATCTGATCTACAAGGACTGCAAACAAAACTCAATTTGTTGTTTTCATTCACAGACAAAAAAAGAAGCAACTTAAGTACCCGTTTTGTACACATGAAAGACTGAACACTGAATAGTGCTACTATGTTATGATACTAATAATAGTTAAATGATAGTTATTGTCTGCTAAGAATGTTACATTCAGAAACACTTCAGGAAGTGCCATCCAGTTAGTACACATGTTCTGTATTTTCTTTCCAATGCAAATACCCCAGGGAGTTCAGAATTGTTAATTGGCATCAAAATGTCCCTCTTCATCGCTTTCAATCCTAAACCAGCAAAGAAACAGCAGATATTCCCCACCTATAAATTACACAGGCTCAGCTTCAACAGCTTACTAGAAGAAAACCAACAGAGAACTTGAGATTTAGTGATCTTTGCAGAGCAAGTCCCCCATCCCTTGTTCTTCACTTTTTAAGTTAAGAAACTAAATTAACAGAGTAACCAACCCAGAGAGCTCCAGGACTCCATGCTGACTATTCTGCATTCAAGTGTGCCCAGCGAGTGGACTGGAAAGCTATAGCCAGGATCACACTTAAGAGAAAATAAAAAGCTTGTCCTTGCTAAATTCAGTCAGACAGATATTACAGGCTAGTCAGTTCATTGCAATTTAAGAGAAACAGCAAAGCTCATTACGTTATTTTTAAAAAAAATTAAATGAGAAAGCAAAACATAGCAGGCAACATGCACAACTATGCTACTTATATCACAACTTCAGTAAACAGGCAATAACACAAAAGCTCATCACCCCCCCACAAGAGCCTGCTGTTAGGAAAGCCCTCTTAATGTTCACTCCTACAATGCAGTTAAAGTACAAGATTTCAGAAAAGGATGCACAAAAAACATTTAGCAGACTTAACAATTTGATAAAACAGAGTCCTGAGAGTTTAACAAATGTTCAACAGCATACGCATAACATTTACAACAAGAAAGAAGAAAGGCACCTGGAGACATCTGACACTGGGCATGCTCTGCAGGCATCTCAGTGCGCACATGCTCTCTACCAGGTTGGAGCAGCCTAGCCACAAAGACCTTGGCACAGAACACTGCAGGGTGACAAAAAGGAAGGAAGAGAAGAAGCAGTTAGATGCCACAACAAATCACTCAAGGCAGGCAACTCATTAGTATGTTAACGTGGGTACTTATCTATGTTATTTCTACATTAATCACAAGGTTAGCAGCCAAGGGTAAAATAACAACTGAAGATCCTTTTCAGAAAATAAGCCATCCTTTTGTCCCAGCAAGGATAATGAGCCAACTTGCCTCATTTGAAACTGCTTGGCTTTAGTGCCCAGCTGAACATTTTAACTTACTAGCAGGAATATATGATTTGTTACAGTTTGGGTCCATCAGCACACTGCTCACGGTAAGGGAGGGAAGATGCCATACCCAGCAAACTGGCCTGGCTGTAATTGCTTGTAAGGTTTTTACTTTTGCAGTCCCCCTTGGAGAACCCAAGTGCAGGAGCTTCTCATTGGTTGGCGAGTCTTGAGACCACAACCCGTAGGGATTTCAGTAATTGAGATTTGGCATCCTGCACTTTTCTCAAACAATTTGTGCCTATTTAATGTGACAGCAAAGCCAACATTAACTTCTGAGGTTATGCTCTATGTACTGGGACAATGACACAACCAAAAAACGTGTTTTTAAAAAGAAACACCACCTAGCTAGGTTCAAATTGTAAGACCAAATTCTGCTTAGTCAAGATGCACAGTACAGATTAAACAGGTTATTGGGGAAAAAAGTTTGTATTATCAGTTGAGGGTATTCTAAAGCCAAATTATACCCTAACTACATTTATTATTTGTAGTATCATTACCCAAGGCTGACACTAGAAATGACAAAATGTTTGGAAATCCCTTTTTTTTCTCCTGCAGCTGAAGAGATCTGGTGCAGACAGACTCCCCAAACTTTTTATAGCTCCATGATATTATTTCACAGTTCCTTTTAAGGACAGAATAGTACATCCACTGTAACCATCAGATAAAGTTAGGAAAGGGGGTTCCAATTTGTCACTATCAAGTAGTGCACAAACCCATCTCTAAAATTTGGCACAGACTTCACTTTCAGTCTTTTTCACACAGGCTTGCAATTTAGTTATAACAAACACCATATCTTTTAAAGAAAAATCCCACACAGTTCAGAGTTGAAAGTGGAAAAAGCTGAAGACTCAGGGAAAGCAGTTCTTATGCCAGTAATGAGAGGAAAGAGGGAGCCCAGAGCAACTGAAGAGGTTAAAGACATCCTTTGGTTTTGGTTTGTATCTTATTAATAAAACAAAAAAAGCCTAATATTTTCATCTCCATGCTAAGAAGAGAAATGAAAGCCAAAACAGGAGAACAATCCCAGCAGTACCAAAACACACTGGAATTCTCCTTTTTTCCAGTAGGAGTGTTGAAATTCTATACTGATGTTCTATGCTATGTACTTGTGTAATGAGTGGGTGCATATACCTTATGTGCAGATGCAAAAATAAACAATTTCTGCTATATTGTACTATTCTTCCTTCAAAATATATATAAAGATCAGTAATATATTAATAAAAGTTTCTTGTTTAAAGTTAAGAGAAATGTTCATTTAGCCATCAATAGTTAATCCCATGTATCTAATAATTACTTTGATATGTCCGGTATGTCCTCACACAAACACTGGAAATTTAGTTCCCTGATTTGTTTTAAGAGAGTCCACCACTGACATTAGGCCTTAACTTCCATGGGCCACCAAAAAAAAGACTTCTACATTTTTCAAGAGATACAGGATACACTGTTCAATCCCACTGATCATGACACTGAAGATGCAGGATGCTATACAGACTATTTACAGCTCTGCTTCAGAACAAGAGTATACAAATCAAGAAACTTCCTTTCTAATCTGTTTCATTATTTAATCTTATTAGGAACCATATGTAATGGCATTACCATAACAATGAACAACTGAAATTCAGTGCATTGCTGCAGGTATTTATTTGAAATCCAAGTAAATTTTTGCACTTTAAAGATTTGCGCCCAGTAAAAATTCCTGTTCTGCTCATGTCACTAGGTAAAAGTCATTAATAAGAAAAATAACAAGCTTCTTTCGTAAGATTTTCAGATAAGAGGTACAATACTGTGTGCATAATGTGTATAAAGAATCTATACCTACAGGAGTCCACAAACTACATGCTGAAAATCATTGGTTTAGTTCCCTAGACTGACTTTTGTTTTAGGAACTACTCTACCTAAATAAGCTCAATTTTAGGAACATGAAAAATTCGGGTAACTGGAGAAAAACTTTTATTTCAAAATACACTGGGCACAGAGGCCATTTCTATGCCAAGTTTACACCACACAAAAATCTTCCTATAGTATTATGAAACCCTGAATAAAAGGATTTATAAAAATCACTGGCCACTGAGCTGCAGCAATGATATTGCACAATACTACAGATTAAATATTGCATTCTACTTCACACTAAAAGAGGAATGTGCAAATATTTGTGTGTTTCACTGATTCGTTATTACTTGACCCTGCATGCATAGGAACTGTCATAAAACCCCCATAATAGTGAATGTTACTAAAGATTTAATTTTTACCTAACAAGAGCCTGAACCGGGGCTTTCCTTTCATCAGGATCCCAGGGAGTTGCATTACTTACTAAATTTTGGGAAAGGCAAAATGCCCCTGGCCAATGAGCACACTACTAAATGCACAGATAAACCAGGGTCAACAGAACCATGCAGGTTAAGATAAGGCCAATCAAAACTCAAATTTTAAGGAACCAACTCACTGAAATGCAGAGCTTTAATTGACTCACATGGCTACAAATGATGTCAAAACAAAGACCAACAGAAAAACTGTCATTCTGATCTTTTTGATGCCTCATGATTGTAATTCTGTACACAAAGAACTCCTGTGGTGATCCAGCCTCAGGAATTATATTTCAAGATTTAGGTTTAAATGTTAACTCTCAAATTTAAGCGGTTGCTTAAAATTCAAGCTTTCATTTGCATTCAAAACTAAATTCTCAGTAGTTTCAATAAGAAAGGAATATGCTTCAATGTATTTAAAGGATAGAGACTAAGAGCTTCCTATATTAACAGTAAAGCATGTAGCAGTGTTCTTCCAAAAAATCTGCTTTTGTAGATGGTAACCTTTAGGACAGAGGCAGCAGAAAAGCACCCAACCTATCACCTCCTGAACAATATGAAATTTGTATTCACCTTGTACTTAACATGGGTGTGCAGCACTGTGAAATGTCCAGAAATCTTTTGTTTCAGTGCATCTGAAATTAAGAGTTATGTCTGAACAGCAGTCCTCACACTTTCTTACTTACTTCCTTATTAAAAAAAGAAATCGTATTTCACCCATTTAAGGTAAAATTCAAGGAACCAAAATTTATTGGTGTGTTTACACTTTGGAAAATCCTGTTCTTAAGTCAAAAAGATCCTTGCTTTTGTAAATCAGTTTCTAGTTCAAAAAAAGATTGGCGAGGGGAGGTATTTTGAAATTTCAAAGAAATATACAGCAAAACAAGTGAAGGAGCTAATTTACTCTTCTTCATTAAGAAGTGCTACTAATTAAATGAATTTACTCTTCCTTCAATAACTTTTTGCTTATGCAGTTTATCACAAAATGAAATTACAAGTAAGAACCTAGCAAATAATTAAAGTTTACAAATACTCAAGTCTGAAATGCTTTTCCCAACTTTCCTGTCACAACAAACCAGCTCCCCCAGTGAGGTTACTTCATGTTCTGGATGTCCACAGGGCTATAAATAGAGATCTGGACTGGCAAAAAAAGGTACAACTGAAAAGCTTCAACCTCCATTCTGAATCCTCTTCAGGTTTAGCTACAAGAAACCCACATGCTATTCAACACTAGTAATTCAATGTTTACTTTCCTTCGATATAGGCCTGGACCGCCAGAACTGATACTTCTTTGTTTCCATTAGCACTTAATATTGATATATTCATGGGGTAACTGCTGTTATGTGGATCACTCTCCATGGCTGGAAATGACAGGCTCAGCTCCCAGCAGCTCAGATTTAATGCTGAAAAAGGGATATTCTGAAAAGCAAAATTAAGACTTAAGGACAGCCTGATGGTTTATGGAAGCTATATGGTCCTAAAGTCGAATTTAATATCAAGCTCAAATCTTAGTTTCTTAAAAATCATCATTAATCACAATAAGACAGAAAAAATATAATGCAGTTAACACTGTTCAAAGACCTTCAGCATTATTTTACACTCAGCAGTGGATAGTTGCCAACTACTCAGCAAACTCCATCCCCTTTTGCTAGGTGGAATCCCATCCAGTTCTTACCTGGTGTTTTACCTTAACGGATTAATTCAAAACAGTGACAAGCAGAACAGTGTTGAACCAACCAGATATGGGAACAAGTAGTCTGAATATTTGCAAAAGGTGGACAATTGTTAAAGTGTATTCTTAAGTGTGACTGCTTAATCAAGTGTGGGGCATGCAGGCAACACAAACACACGTGTTCCACAAGTGACAGCCTGGCTTGGCACGGCAACACAGGCACTATACTGCACGTTTTGGCACAACATTGAATACCTTTGCTGAGGTACTTGAAAACAAGAAACAATTTACATCAGACCAATAGTAGTACTTTGTAAAACTCTCCCTGTTCTCATTTCAAAACCAAGTTGTCCCTTGAGAGGTGCAGTGTATTCACATGCTCTATACAAGCTTGTTGGAATAAGTGCCATCACACCACTACCTTTTCCATATCCAAAATGCAATCTCACATCCAGTCTTGAGCATCTAATTTGGAAGGCTGTTTGGGTAGCATTCATTCACCAGGCTTCCCAAATCCATGAAGCTTTACATATGCATTCCAGCGTTCTGCTTCAGTTTAAGTAACCCCAGGCAAAAAAGTTCTCTTAGGTGTAATTTACTCTTCCATTTGTTCTTTGAACAAATATAAATGCAGAAGTGAATTTCTAAGAAACAAGATGAGCAAACTTATTTTAACCTGTAAAATGTTTTGAACTATTGTCTTCTTTTTACCGGATCATTCAAGAAAAATAAGTAACCGATAGCTGAGTCACACTTGCATCAGAAAAAATCTATTTAGCTAAATGATTGCCACCCAAAATAAAAATTGCTTAACATGACATCCTTCCAACAGCCACTCAAGATCTGCACATAAGCTTCTTGCATGTGGGTAAAAACACTTAGGAAAGAAGGAAATTTAAAGCAAGACAAAGGAAAAATCACTTATCAGATAAATTATCCTCATTACCACATGGTTCTTCTAGATAGAACAAGGAATTCACAGAAGGGTGATGGATAACGCGGTCCCATTCTGCTCCTGAAGATCAAAATATGTGTTTGCTACAACAAAGCGAATGCTACAAAAGGAATATGGATTCAGTGGTGAAAAGATTAAATGCTTTCTTTGAATATAACAACCATCTTACTCCATTATCGTTTATTCATCAGGATGAATGAGGTTCAGTGTATCATTTTCAAGAAGAATATCCTAATACATTTATGTAATTCACTCTGAATGTGAATTGAAATCATCTAGAGTTTCCAAAACACACAGTATTTAGATTAACCCTTGCTTTCTTCATGTACATACGTCTCAAATCCCACAGTTTCAAGTGTCCAGAAGCGTGACATTCCTTTCTGGATTAATATATCCTATGCTGCATTTTAAAAGAATAACAGCTTTCCTATGTTCTGACACAGCAGGAACAGAGGTGTTACAGACATCTACAGACACCAGCACACCTGCTCACAGTAAATTATAACTGGGGAAAAAAAAACAACACCAAAAAGAGCCCTAGCACTACCAATTGAAATAGTAAAAAACTTTGAGTAAGTTTAAACACCTAGAAAAACATGCCTGAAACTCCTCAAAGATATTAAAAGTTGCCTTAGACTCTTTTCTGTTTTAATTTTTTTAAGGATGAGGCCTAACAGAATCTAAAAATAAAACCCCATGTAAAAATTCAGTATAGCCAAGGCAGCAGGCAGAGCAACTTGATGAGTTTCAATGTGTATGGAGTCTGGGCTCAGCACATAATAAAACGGTGGCTTCACATTCAGGGCTTGTACATCAGATGCTCCGGAGGAATGTTTACATAGCCTTTGATAGCTGTCTTACAGTTTACTTTTTGAAGTGCAAGACTCAAAACTTGGACAAGAACTAAGCCCCCACCCTTGCACTTCAAGCGCAACTTCACTTTAGTATTGACTTTGATAGGATTGTTTCATGTTTCAAAAAGTGAAGCAATATTAAATATCATAACATCAGGGATCTTAATCAGCAGGAGTACACATTATGCTTCTCTTCTTTTCCCCAGCTCAGTGTGTTTTGAATTATTTCCTCTTTTCATTTGTCATCATTAAAGATTCACTTCTGCCTCCCCAGCCTCTCAGTTTAGAAAAAGGCACACCCTGAACAGTGGCTGTTCCATGGAAAGATGTTATTTTGCAGTGTTAACTCCAAGGTGAGTCTGACTGGTACATAGAATAAATGCAATTTGATATTAGACAAGACTGCAAGAAATATGTCAGACTGAGGTTAATGAGTATTACCCTTAGATTTTCCCCCATATTTTTTTGTTGTTGTTTTAGAGAACTGTACTAACAAAGCATGCCCAAGGCTAATCCACCCTAACCAAATAAAATTCAAGTACTCAAAAAAGTCAGACCAGGAAACAACAGCACCCTGCACACAAATAATTCGTTATACACATCTTCATCAATTCAAGTATAATTTTTTACACAGAATACCATGCCAGCAAAACAAATGCAGAGCTAAAACAATACACAAGGATCAACAGCACCTAGGAGAGTTTCTTCTACGGGAGATTCAATATTGAAGCCTTAGCATTTGCTGTAATAGTTGTCTACAAGAGCACACTCAAGCTGCTCAGTGTCACTGCTCTTACTAACAAAAGGAACTGAGGCGTACTGCTTCACAACAAATTCAGAAATCACTTGTGAAGTTCATTAAGGCACTATCTCACAATAAAGCTGGGTATTAGGGGAGGTGCAGGTCTTCCTGTCACACCAGATACTCCACTCCCATAACTTTATTTTCCTACCAGCCAGAGACCTAGCTTTCCTTCATAGAGCATACAAATACCTTCCCTATGTGTCTCAGATAACATGTTGTAGCCTTTTACAGTCCTCTCAAAATCTCAGATCAATGTAATTCAAAACACAACTGTGCTCCCTTACTTTGAAATCAAGCCACTATAACTTAAAAAGCTCCTCTTGAAAACCATGCCTCACAATTGGCTCAGCTATGCTTTGGAAACAACAGAACTTCACATTGAAATCTCATGAAGGGTTTAAAAGGCTGACTCCCAGTGCAGCCCACAACAGAATCTGGAATTTGCACCATGAACAATTAGACAAGTCCTATAAATTTCCAATGAACTCAGCAGACCACACGGCTAGAAATCAGAGCAGACAGATAATACTTTTCTGAACTCAACTGAGAAGTTCAACAAGGTCTTGGATAAGGCTGCTTTGTCCTTGCAGAAGCAGCATCTCTAAGCTGTCTGCTCAGTGCCCCTGTAGATCCAGCTTTCCAGTTCTCCAGAAGGCAAGTCTACTTTATGTCCCCAGATCTGTTTTTTCACACTGGAGCTGCAATTTCCTAATAAACTGCATGTGTCTTTACTGCATGTGCAGCTTACTCTAAGCTCAGCAGCTAACTTGGTGTGTTCTAACACTTCAGGGACATTAAGCAGGTAAAGCAAGATACTGACTTGGCAGACAAACTCATCTAAGCAGAAGCAGCAAGATATAGTACAGGGTGACTTCTTACCTGAAACTTTGTTTCTGGGCTTCAGATCCACCAATCCAGAATGAAAGGGGATTCGAATGGGTTTTCCTTCTCAGACTTGTCTGTTAAAAGAGAGCAGCCAATCATCTTCAGCTTGGTGTATCTACTTCTTTCTTGAACGAAATCCCAATTATGTACTCCTAATGCTGTTAGAGAGACAAGGCAGCTTAGGCACCTTACCAGCCCCCTCACAGCTACGTTAGTGGGGTCATCGGATTGGTGGATCTAAGACAAAGAAACAGATTTACAGACAAGAAATTGCTCTTTCTCCTGCCCTGACTCACCCAATGCACAAGTGCTTTGGGGCAACAGCTCACTTTGCAAAGATGAGGGAATGTGAGAAGAAACTACAGTGCAAATAACAAAGCAAGTGCTAAAGCTTCAGCCACCAGCTTACACCTCACAAGCCTGCTCCACAAACTCCCAGAACAGAGCAACACACAGGTTTGCAAAACAGCCCAACAGTTATCCTACTCTGCCATACACATACTCTAAAGCATTTTATTACAATGATTAGTTCCCTATTTCCAGACTCTAAATGATCTGACTTGCCTTGCCAATCAACAGCACAAGGATGGAGCCTTCAAGACACTTAGGAGCTGAATGATGGCACTGAACACACCAAGTTTTAGGACTGTGGCACGTCGAAAAAAAAATACAACTAGAAGAGAGCCAAGGCATGCAACTTCTTAGACAAGAAAAAAATCACCTCTTACTGAGAAAGATGACAAAAGGCCTTCACCCAGTACTTTCAGCAGTATGATTAGCGTGTGACCAACTTAAATCAGCTTGAATACTAACAGGACTCCGCAGAGTGCCAATGCTATGCATGTACCAAAGCGTATCCTACAGAGACCAGACTGTGCACCTTCCATGTCAGACATCCAAAAGGCTTGAGGCATAGCCTACAATGTCCCCTAACAGCAGCCAGAAGCAACAGCAATGTCTTCTAGAACATAAAGCTGTAACATCCACAGAAAAATATGACATCTCATCTGTTCCTCTGCTTTCCAGCCCCTCCGGAGAGCTGAATCAAACGTTCTACAGCCTCCATCTCTCTGCTCCACATCTATAAGCACCAGCAGCTTGGAGAAGGGTGGGAGAAACTACCACTTTTCACAGCTGTGCCAAGAAAACTCCCTCAATGGGGACAGTCATGCCCCAACTTCCCAGAGCTACTCAGAGGAAGAAGCATCTTCATCATAGGGAGATATTCTGCTCTTCTACCACTGGTAAAGCAATAGTCAGCCAAAGGGCGACATTTCAAGGACAAAGCAGCATTGTAAGCTTGAGATCGTGTCCAATCTAGGATTTTTAAGCTTGCCAAGTAAAGTGATAAGATGTCAAGGCATATGACTCAGAATTTTAAGAGTACAATATAGCTCAGTAAGAAGCCAGCTATGAAAATTATATAAATGTACCCATTTGCTAAGTCACAACAGAGTCAGCAGGGTGTTGGAAGGAGAGGCACCTCACATGAAGGCATTCCTGAACAGCATCTGCAGGTGTTACAGCACAGGTCTGATTTTTGTCTTGAGAATTACTGGCATGATGGAAACAGTCTAAATAGCAAGTTTCCCTGGCTAGTCCTTTGCTGCCCCAACAGAATTGGACAGAAGAATCTCTATCAAACACTAGCTGTAATTGTAGCAGCTTCTGCAAGCAGATTCTGAGTATGGATTTTCCAAGAGCTGTATGAAATTGGCTTGTCTGGAAAGGATAGAAGACTTGAAGTCAGCATGATCATTCGAGCCATCCTGAAATACAAACATACATCTCAAAAAAAGGCAAAGAACGCAAGTTATCACAACTTCTTTTGTACCAGAACTCCACATCCAAGAACTCCTCAACAATACAAAACTCAGAATGCAGCCCCACAACTCATAAAACTGAGTACATAGCTATGTTTCTCTTCTAAGTCAATGAACAAAATAAAACCTTATAGTGTTGCCACAGCTCAAACTTGACCCAAAAAGTGTTTTACCTGTTTACATAGAAAGCACATCAATACCTCTTCCTAACAAGTAGACACCGACCTACATCTTACAAATTTCTGACTGTATTAATACAAAAAAGAGGCCCTGGAAGCTGAACTACTTTGATCACAAACAAAAACGTTAATTTCTTGGGGTAGAAGTACAAGGATGCAACTCCTGAGGGGAGCTGTGTTAACAAAGCAATGAAGAAACAACATGCCTTCAAACGCTCCCACCATTAATATAACGTACATGAGAAGCTAATTAAGTTTCCAGAAAGAGTCAACAGTTTTTTCTTTTAAAAATACAAATGGCATTGCATTAATTTTTGCATTATCTGGTCTCAATCGTGGGATAGGAGTGGAAGCAGTACAGAGAAATGAAGTAGGCTGTGAGATGTCACACCACTGAGCTCATAAATACACCAATAAAGGGGTTTTCAAAAAAAAGTAGATTTTCTGTAAATAATGAGGATACTATCAATACTGTGGAAATCAAACCAAGAAGTCAGATTATATAGCAACATTAACAGTAGCATCAGTATAAAAAAGATATCGTCAGAGAAAAAAAATTGGAAAGTAAGTATCGATATTAATCAGCATTACTTTAAACAACACAGTAAATATTCTCATTGCTCTTCAAGTTGTTTTTTCCCTTGCAACTCAACAACTATTTTTCACAGCCCTCTTACGACCACGGTCTCTTCTCCTCTCCCCACATCACTCTCCTCATGTTGGCACGTTTGCTGCACCATCCATTTCATTTTAAACCCATCAGCAATCTGCCTTTGCATGCTGCTGCACAAGCACTCGGAGCAGCATGGGAAGACAAAACTCAAAACGTCAAAGCACCAGGGACCTCTAACCTCAACAGCCACCACATATAAGACATCCAAAGACACACACCAAGCTGACCTAACACGTAGTGAAGGTGCTTTAGAAAACACATGAAATGAAAAGTTATATTCATCCTTCAAAGAACATCCCCAAGTCTCTTTAAGGGTACAGCCTGTAGCAAGGCAGTTTGTTTTGCTGCTGTAACACTCCTCAGTGACCCAAATTTTTAGCAGTGTTCAACAACTCCGCCTAAGGGATACAGTCAGCACACTGTGAAGTACAGAAATGGCACACATGTGCTTTACAGCTTTTTAAAGGAGCAACCCAATCACTCTTCTGAGAGGACAGCTGGCATGCATAGCAGCATGTCTACCAAGAGGGGATCTCATCCCACAGGGACACCTGGGCAAGGGATTTATGAGCACCACCCAGGACCTCCCGGTCCCGAGCCAGAGCTCACAGGCAATTCATCACCTGAGAACTCCCCAGAGGTGCTCACACACACAGCAGGCTACTCACACCCTTTGGGCAGCAAAGGAACCTTCTCTGCTGCCTCTTACTTGCTCAGTATTGTTTCAGAGGCTGGAAAATTTAGTCCTGTTAAAAAATGTAACTGCATTGAGAGGCAAAAAAGATCTTGGAATCCCAAATGAGGTTTAGAAAGCCCTTGGTTAAACACCAGCATTTAGCTTTCCAAGGAAACTGTAACTTGTTTATATTAAGACCTAAAAGCAACTTAGTTTCAGAAATTTTCCTACAAAATGGAGCATCTGCAGTTTTCCTTCACCTGTATAAACTAACAGCTGACACCATAATGATCACAAACTTCAGATACCTTTTTTCTTCCTAACTTCTTTTACACATATTTGTATTCTTCCCTCTGCCATCCCATTTCCTTGCTCAGCCTATTGTTTCATCTAACCCTTCCTAGAAGAGACAGCTTTCCACACTTCTTTGTCCACTTCCCCCATTTCATCATCACTCTGTTGGCTCTATATCCAGTTGCCTTGCTCTAATTCATTTTCTGAAGCTCAAAAAAATAAAGCTGCACAAGCTCTTCCTTCCCATTTTCTGCATCGTTGCCAAAGTCACAGCCATCTATTCTCTTTATATTTGCATTATTCCTCTCACAGGCACTCACTCTCTGAAATGTGACTCTTTGACAGCCTGGGCAGCAGCATGGATCTTGCATCCTCTGCCCCAAAGGCTGGTCTGTGCCCCCCCAGCAGCCATCTACCTTTAGAAATCTGCTCCAGCCATTTCCTTTTCTCCCCATGAATGTAACTGTCCAGCCCTCAGCTGCTTTAATGTTAGACGTGCGACTCACAGCTCTGCCCATTTAGCTACTGGAGGATAATAATTAAAAAAAGATAACTGCAATGCAAATAGATAGTTATCCTACTGAAGAAAGCACAAGGAGTTTACACACAGGCTTACAAATACCTTACTAACGCTGTCTCTACTTCTGGCCTTTGATTAAGAACATTGTAGCTAGAACAGTACCCTCCTGTGTTTCAGATGCAAAGATATTCATTGTCTAGCCTTTCTCTATTGTTACAAAAGTAAACTCTTCAAAGGATTCCTCAAGGAACCTGGGGCGGGGGGCGG